>CM037780.1:76485655-76535655 GCA_021229015.1 Solen grandis | reverse complement strand
GGTACATATTTTATTGCTCTAGTTTATATAACACAGATATTCATATTTTATCCCCCGCATCGATAGATAGCAGGTATATTGTTTTTGTTCCATCTGTCAGTTTGATTGTCACAAAACTTTAACTTTGACAATAACTCAGAGGAGGTCCTTCCACCTGCAGCCTCCAAACTTCACAGGGTGCATGCACCTTGATGAGTTCTACCCACCAGTCCCACTTAAAGATCACAGGGTCAAAGTCAAGGTCACCATGACCCCAAAATAGCAAATATTAACCTTGGCTACATTATAATCGTGCTTCCATTCATTACATCCAAACTTCACAGGTGTGTCACCTTGATAAGCTCTACCCTACTGACCTTGGATTTTGTGGCACACATGACTTAAAAAGTATTTGAGTATATTAACAAAACTTCATAGGCATATTCATCATGATATGTAGTTGTGCACCAGGGTTTTTATTTTGGATTCATCAAAGTATTACTAAAGTTATAACCTCTGACTTTGTGAAAATGTCCAAAACTGGAAGCATAAAATTATGTGTCATTAATAATAAAAACTGTGATTAGTACATAAAAAAAAGAAATTCATGTATTTTACTGTTTCCTTAACACAGACCAGATCTCCTGAAGAGGATAATTATGAAATAAAATTGAATACCGTGTATACATATTTATGATGGAATAGATAATGAAAATTGATTATTGCAATGTATTTGTTCAATGCATTTGCAAACTCGTTCTGTATGTCCTGAGTGCAATTCCAGTTGTCTAATATACTATAATTACCCTAGAAGACCATAAGTAGCGCTCACCCATACTAAGAAAAAGTTAATTTTCAATAAATTGTTGCAATCAACAAAACACTGTCAGGCTGGTCTCATTTTTACAAGTCTTATAATTATTAGCTAACCTGAATACAGAGTTTGTCAGTTATCCACCATACATTGACCTTCAACAGTAATTTGTATTTAAATGAACTTTCTGAAAAAGCTGGACAAAAATTGATGGAATCTTTAGGAGATCTTTATTATAAGTTTTTTAAAATAAACTTAATGCATTCAAAATCTAAAAGAACAAACTTAAACAATTTTCTGTTTGTGATAATGTAATTGTTTATACGTTTAACTTATTATAAATTACTATCTTGTTTGTTTCTGTTTTAATAGAAAAAATGATATAATACTGACATTACATGCAGTCTTCGAATGTGAAGGTAGCACATGATAACTAATAGATTTTGTATCATACTTCGAGACAGTAGAACAGTATTGCTTCATTTGATCATTTCACATCTATTTTCAGAACTAAAGCGCCGTCTGATAGAGACCTACATAGCTCAGTTACAGCCAGCCACACTACCAGCGGTTGACAGATTGTATGTACGGCCCAGTATGAAACTGGTGACAGATGACACAGGGGGCGGTAATGGCAACACTGATACAGACAGATACAACATGTATAGAAATATACAGGATGCATTCAGATACAACATGTATAGAAATATACAGACACAAGAAAGTGGCACTAGCATGAACAGTATTTTCTTTCAAGATGAGACACAGTTTACTCAGATCTACATCTCGGGAGATGCAGGACATGGGAAAACTGCACTGTGTAAAATGCTGGTTTTGGCCTGGTGTCAGGAACATTCTGGTGATAAGATCAGTGAATATATACCCAAAGATTTCTTGACAGTCATGAAGAAGTTTGACTTGTTGTTCTACATCACTTTAAGAAATATTAGGAAGAGCTGGATTATTAGTGAAATTATCAAAAAGCAATATTTTAGTGATTCAGACTTTCTAAACATTTTTATTGAAAATGAGTGTGACAAAAGCTCATGTCTAGTCATATTGGATGGTCTAGATGAGTGGCTTCCTCCTGATAACTACGAAACTCCCATGCATACAACTCATGGCTTGCCAGACTTACGCCATTTTGAGAGGTTTACCGTCCTCACCACCACACGGCCATGGAAGCTGGAGATACTAAGGCTGGGGCCACGGGAGATGGATAGGCAAGTCCAGCTTCAAGGTATTGGTTGGTGGGCATCAAATAGATATATAGAGAATATGGTAGATCTGCTAAATAAGAAGAAAAATGTCAGAAAGAACAGTGAAGACTTCCAACAACAGCTTGAGGATAAACGTCTTTTACACTTCCTGAACATACCCATCCTACTGAAACAGTTGATTATGTTGTGGCATCATAATGAAGAAGAAATTACTGGAAGATCACAAGTTCATGTATACAGTACTATGATAAACCATCTGCTGAAGGATGCATGGGAAAGAAACAAAAAGAATCCATTATCAGCAGGAAATACCCAAGAGTCAGAACTTCCCTTATGTCTAAAAAAAAAACAGTACTGCAAGATCCATAAGAGTCTACTTCTTTCACTGGCAAAACTTGCCTTTACATCAGCATTTAAAGGGCATCTAGTTTTTGATCATGTGGAAGCAGAACTTCAGAATTTGACTGAAGGTGACATAAATTCTTGCTTAACAGCAGGTTTATTGTGCCAAGAAATTTATGCAAGTCCTCTTGATGAAGAGAAGAAAAAACTTTCATTCCTCCACAAATCTTTTCAAGACTTCCTGGCAGCTGTTTTCCTGGTCATGAATCCTGAGTCTGCACAACTACCCCAAACATGCAACACCTTCTATACAATTGCTGACATGCGTTCTCTGTTTATTTTTGTGAGTGGCCTGGACTCCAAAGTCATGACATCGTTATCACATCAAGTACAGAATATCCTGGAGAATGGTGAGAAATGGAAGCAATGCGACAATCAGCTAGATCTGTATCAGTCAGTACAAATACAAAACCTGCTGTGTGAGTGTGTAGAGGAGAGTAAGAGAAGTGGACAGCCACTGCCATACTGTCATCTGGAGACAGTTGTTATTAGATATGGGGATTTTAAGAATCTACAACATCTAATTAGAACCAACATGTCCTGTATACAGAATGTATTTGTAGATGTAAATGTTAAAAAAATACCCAAAGACCTCCTAACCTGTCTGGGTCTTGTGTCAGAGTGTCAGTCAGTACCTGTGAGTCTTGAATTAGGAGAGAGTTTATACGATACCAGGACCCATACCAGGACGTCCTTGCTGGGCAAACTGGTATCAGTTAAGATAAGAGAACCCTCCTGCAAACTTGTATCAGTAAAGATAAGAGAACCCTCCTGCAAACTGGTATCAGTTAAGATAAGAGAACCACATAATCTGGATGAAATTGTCAAAGTCCTACCCCACCTGACTCAGTTATCATGCAACTATCTTAAGTTCATTAGTGATGGAGAGAAGGAGTCTTCTCGTCATCTGGACCTTTCTCATTGTTCACATCTGCAGAAATTCACTCTACAGCACTGTGATATTACTAAGGTTACAATCAACACAACATCACTCACATATTGTATGTCAGTGTACACCTGTATACTTTGTTTCACACCCAGAGGTTAAGACCATGAACTGACACTGATATCAGTTGAGATAAGAGATCCACATTATCTGGATGAGATTTTGAAATTCCTACCCCACCTGACTCAGTTATCATGCGACAATCTTGAGTTCATTAGTGATGGAGAGAAGGAGTCTTCCCGTCATCTGGACCTTTCTCATTGTTCACATATGCAGAAACTCACTCTACAGTACTGTGATATTACTAAGGTTACAATCAACACAACATCACTCACATATTGTTATGTCAGTGGTACACCTGTATACTTTGTTTCACACCCAGAGGTTAAGACCATGGAACTGACACTGGAATCAGTTGAGATAAGAGATCCACATTATCTGGATGAGATTTTGAAATTCCTACCCCACCTGACTCAGTTATCATGCGACAATCTTGAGTTCATTAGTGATGGAGAGAAGGAGTCTTCCCGTCATCTGGACCTTTCTCATTGTTCACATATGCAGAAATTCACTCTACAGTACTGTGATATTACTAAGGTTACAATCAACACAACATCACTCACATATTGTTATGTCAGTGGTACACCTGTATACTTTGTTTCACACCCAGAGGTTAAGACCATGGAACTGACACTGGAATCAGTTGAGATAAGAGATCCACATTATCTGGATGAGATTGTGAAATTCCTTTTCCACCTAACTCAGTTATCATGCGACAATCTTGAGTTCATTAGTGATGGAGAGAAGGAGTCTTCCCGTCATCTGGACCTTTCTCATTGTTCACATCTGCAGGAATTCTCTCTATGGGACTGTAATATTACTAAGGTTACAATCAACACAACATCACTCACATATTGTAATGTCAGTGGTACACCTGTATACTTTGTTTCACACCCAGAGGTTAAGACCATGGAACTGACACTGGAATCAGTTGAGATAAGAGATCCACATTATCTGGATGAGATTGTGAAATTCCTACCCCACCTGACTCAGTTTTCATGCGATAATCTTGCGTTCATTAGTGATGGAGAAAAGGAGTCTTCCCGTCATCTGGACCTTTCTCATTGTTCACATCTGCAGGAATTCTCTCTAGAGGACTGTGATATTACTAAGGTTATAATCAACACAACATCACTCACATATTGTAATGTCAGTGGTACACCTGTATACTTTGTTTCACACCCAGAGGTTAAGACCATGGAACTGACACTGGTATCAGTTGAGATAAGAGATCCACATTATCTGGATGAGATTGTGAAATTCCTACCCCACCTGACTCAGTTATCATGCAACAATCTTGAGTTCATTAGTGATGGAGAGAAGGAGTCTTCCCGTCATCTGGACCTTTCTCATTGTTCACATCTGCAGGAATTATCTCTAGAGGACTGTGATATTACTAAGGTTACAATCAACACAACATCACTCACATGTTGTTATGTCAGTGGTACACCTGTATACTTTGTTTCACACCCAGAGGTTAAGACCATGGAACTGACACTGGTATCAGTTGAGATAAGAGATCCACATTATCTGGATGAGATTGTGAAATTCCTACCCCACCTGGCTCAGTTATCATGCGACAATCTTGAGTTCATTAGTGATGGAGAGAAGGAGTCTTCCCGTCATCTGGACCTTTCTCATTGTTCACATCTGCAGGAATTCTCTCTAGAGGACTGTGATATTACTAAGGTTACAATCAACACAACATCACTCATATGTTGTAATGTCAGTGGTACACCTGTATACTTTGTTTCACACCCAGAGGTTAAGACCATGAAACTTACACTGATATCAGTTCAGATAAGAGATCCACATTATCTGGATGAGATTGTGAAATTCCTACCCCACCTGTCTCTGTTATCATGCAACTATCTTGAGTTCATTAGTGATGGAGAGAAGGAGTCTTCCCGTCATCTGGACCTTTCTCATTGTTCACACCTGCAGGAATTCTCTCTAGAGGACTGTGATATTACTAAGGTTACAATCAACACAACATCACTCAAAGATTGTGATGTCAGTGGTACACCTGTATACTTTGTTTCACACCCACATGATGAGACCATGGACCTGACACTGACATTATGGAAGATAAAAGATCCACATTATCTGGCTGAGTTTGTTAAATTCCTACCCCACCTGACTCAGTTATCATGCCTACAGATGGAGTATTTAGACTTTGGTTATGGAGATGGAGATGTCTATTTGTTTCCCAGTGCAACACATCTGGAAAATGTGCTGTTATCTGATGTTACTATGACAGACAGGGCAATGATCAAGTTTCTTGACTCTATTCTCACTATTAACCATAAGGTGGACTTCTTTATTAGTGGTAAACTTAATGAAGCAGTTGAGACTCACATCACCTCCAGGTTTGTGGTGAGATACAAAGGCTTGGATGGGCTACATTTCCACAGCCAGCCAACAGCTCACTGAATATCCCCAGACAGGAAGTCCACACAGAGGAGACATTTTGTCTGGCAGACATCTTATCAACCACTTGTAATCTCTCTGATGTATGAATGTGGAGATGTGATTTAAGGATAACAGTCTTCCTATTAATAATATTTTTTCATAGTTTACATTTTACACTTTTTTTTCATTATTTTTTTTTAAGTTAACTAATATTTTCAAACTATATGGAAATTAGAAATATTTTGTAATATTGAAACTTGCATTTCAGAATATTGACATTATTTTCCTCAAAAAATGAATATACAATCACGTATACTGGAGAATAGAGAATTGTTTAATATTGTGATATGTCATCAAAGCCGGTTTATTTATAGGTCTATATTTCAGTGGAAAACAATCATTCATCTCAATCACCAAATTTCTCTGATAATCATTGATTGTTTTCAGTAAATTGAATTATGATTTGTTTAGAAAGTAGTATTATGCATGATATTAATTAAATGTGTGTGGAATTTATAAATATGTCTTTAAAAGTGGAATGATGACGAAAAAATGAGAATAAAACCACACCAGTCCAAGTGACTTGCTCTCTGATTAGGATTTATACTGTTTACTTACGATCAAAATCTCCATGGCAACAGTCTGACCATGTATAACCTAATCATACTGAACAATGTACCCAGTGATATACTGCTGAAAACTGGACTGGTGAAGATATGCATGTACATATAATTATCAAGTGGTTTAGTGGTATACCTTGTTGTTTTATCTGTAAACTTTGTTATGAATGTTTGTTCAAAATTTGATTTGTATACTGATTTTGTAGAAATATTGTTATTTTTGCATGCAGTTAATGACAAAAATACTGTTGGCTGGATGTTAAACTCATTTGACATTTTTAATCAATGGTTTCTCATTGACGAGTTTTACTTGACCTCTACATGGTCTGTATCAAAGGTCATTGAGTGTCCTAACCATAAGTCATAATCCCTAGGGCATTAATTAGTCCCTGTGGTCAGATTAACACAAGTAAATGAAAGACCTTGTACACTGGTCACATCCATAGACTGAGTATTAGCCCTAGATAGCTAAAACCCTAATTGTGAGGTTTCGTAGATTAATACCTTTAGTCTTACACATTATCTGCAAGTTTGCTTGAAATAATTTTGTATACATCATTGACAATGGGCTATCTTTTTCCTACTATGTCTTACTTCTTCCAAGCACTGTGTGGGGGTATATATCACCTGTAGTGATAACTTCAGTTAGTTTGCAAGAACCATGTTTTAAATTTAAATTGTTCTTATAGTAAGCATCAGAAGTGTTCCAATTTAACATCTAAATGATTGTTATTGTGAGGCAGGTTTAATATACCTTTGTAAACGGTGTATTGTTTGAATTTATAAAAAAAATGTTAGTGAAAGTAGTAATGCTAATCAATGATGACTGAAATGGACAGAGCTTATTATGTTTTGTACACATGTGTTTATGAAGGGAAGCTTTTTCATTGTAAGACAGCTTGTATTTTAATTTTGACATTGTAATGTATTTATATAAAGTCAGAAATATGTAAGTAGGGACAAAATTATACATTGATAGTCCAGTTCCAGACAGGCCAGGGATGGGACTTGGAGAAAGTGAATTGTGTGGAGCTGTTCACAAAGAATTGTGAGTTCATATAATAACTATTAATATAGACGATTTCAAAAATACATTTTAACACTAATGAAATACTAATTCATATTTGTAAATTTATAAAGAAATGTAAAATATTCTTGAATTGGGAGGTCATGGGTTTGATCCCCAGCCGCAACATACCAACGTCTTAAAAATAGTACTGGTATAATTCCCTTGCTCTGCACTCAGCATATAAGAGTAATTCCAGAACTGGTTGGACTTGTGTCAGGATAATGTAAGTGGGTGTGGATCATGCTGTATGCCTACGGTATGATATTGCAGTTAGTGGCAGCACTACATCTGTCTTGAGTAGATCAGTGACATAGTCTCAAAATGACTAAAATACTGTCAGCGGGACATTTAACCCAATAAACAAGCAAACTTGTAATATTGGTAAGGCCAAGTACCTTTTTATGCTTCCTCAATTGGACCGTGGAGGGTCATGAGGAAATGTTGCCCCAGCTAAAGTTTAAACCAACATCTGTCTTTGTCTACTGCCACAGGACCACAATGCCAAAATGTTTTAATTATTTTTAAGGTAATCCATCCACCATTATATTATAATCATGATCCACTAAATGCTTAAAAAGTTTTCAGTGCAGATAGAAGCATTAATTGATTTGGAGGTATAGGCTCTATTGCTCAGAGTCTATAAATGCTTGCATTTACTATGAAATTACCACTTGATGGACCTTGATCGCAATTTATGATGGATGGATTACCTAAAAACAATTTGTCTTAACTCATTGGCGCAATACAATTATTTAACAATGTATGTTTGAAATAAATTGTTGGACTGTTATATTTTGTTTATCTTGGATATAAATCAATGTCTGCAGAACATTTGTCTGCAAGTACCATATTACAAACTTTATTGCCAGTCATGGTTAAATGATACTTAATAAGTGGCTACTTGGAACAGGTTGGCTTTTTACTACAGGTAATTACTGAAATTAACTCAACTATTTTGTGTTTCAGCAAGTGGAAATGACGCCAGTAAGTGATAACATCTATGGATTTGACCACGCCCACATCACAGTTGTGAAGGTCAAGATTGATATCGGGTCATGTGTCACAGTAGGTCAGGGCAACACAGGTCAGATAGTCATGGAGATGCTTGGCCAGTAGTCTAGGCAGGTATGTTTACACATGTGTTTATGAAATTCTTGACAGACTGAGCTATTACCAGTGATTCTCTCGAAGCCGTATTCATTACCAATATTGATATTGACCTTTATATAAATGTATGTATCATTACGATAGCTATATGGTCAACAACAATTTATTAATTTGGTTTTCCAAATGAACATTCTGATTATTACTGTGGCGAGTTCTATGGGTTTGAGAACGTTGACTTCTTTTTCTTGACCATAACTTTGTCATGAATTGAGATATTTTGAATTAATTTGGCACCGTTTTTCAGCATGATGTGACAGTGTGCAAGCACAAGACCAAGGTCCGTAGCTCTAAGGTCAGGGTCAAACTTTGAGGTTGTATGATGGTTAAAACTGTGTTCTACAGGAATTTACTCTAACTTCATCATACATTGAAGGCTTTTAAAATAATTCATTCAACTGTTAAACATGATAATAAAGTGTTCCGGCTCATGACACAGATCCCTCACTTAAATGTCCAGGTCACGCTTTGAGATTGAAGGGTAAAGATGGGTACACAAACTGTTTTCTTCTGTTTTTATTTGTGAATAAATTCAAATAAACAAAATATGTACATTTCTTTTATAATGTTTCTAGAACTTTGAAAGTTCTGATTAGGTGTTAAATAACCTACCCTGGTTATGATTTTGAGCGTCTTCCTGGAGAACAGGAGGTCACATGTTAAATCCCCAGCCCAGCACACCAAATAATAAAACTGGTACTTGTATGTCTCCCTTGTGTTTAGTGCCAATCGTTGAAGGACTGATAAGCCAAATGTCAGGATGATAACACTGGCTGTGGTATCATTCCACATACCGCAGTGAGGCAGAACAATATGTTTCATTTGCAGATGCAATGATTTCAGTAGAAGATACGATCAAGTAAACACGCAACTGTAATATTGTATGACATATGTGCTATTCAAGTACGAGAGATTGTGAAACGATTGTGTAACAAACTGCTTTCCCTGGTTTAGTTTTCCTTAATTTATAAATGTCTGAGTCGGTCTTATACTGAGATCATAGCAGATTTGATGGCTCTATTTTCAATCTTCACCGTGTCCACCATTTCCTTAAGTTTTCACTATCTGTATTATTGTTAACATATGACTTTGCCGTAAATATACAAAAATGAAAATGTCAAAAAACCATGTATATATTTGACGCCATTGAAGAAATTGATATTGTTTTGCAGAATTTTATCATCAAATTAAAGTTTTATATTACTGAATTTAATTTAGATTTCATTCTGGTTTTAGATTGCACCACTTATTGCTTATATACGTTTTATAGTCCCCTACCGGTGTTTACTTACACCGGAGGGGATTATATGTTTGCCCTCCGACTGTTTGTCCTCCTATCCATCTGTCCCCCTGTCCATCAGTCTGTCCGTCCGGAAATCTGGATCCCGTGATAATTTAAAACCTTTTAAGATAATATTATGAAACCTGGTATATAAATAGATGGCAGTATGAAATTTCTGCACGTTACTTTTTTTCTAACTAAAATTGTGGTTGCTATGGTAACTGGAAAATTATGCACCTCACCGATATGTGACTCATGTGTTGCGTGCAACACCAGTTACTTGTTTATAACACCATAATGACGCTTTCATTATCCACATATGTTTTGATTACCTCTCGAATCTACATTATATTAGTTGCAAGTTGTCTGGAAAAAAATCTTCTCTGAGGTAACATAAATCATGAAATAGATATTTTTTGCATGTTATTTCTCATCTGCTTTGCTGGTGCTTTCATTACAGTTATCAGAAGGACAAGGCTCAGTAAACTGTACAAAAGGGTTGTTTGGTTTTGGTATCATGTCACTGATTCAGACATTTCTGCCTCCATGCTTTATTCCGTCCAGTGGCTATGACGTACTGAAGTCATTAAAATAGTACTAGTATATTTCCATTGCTTGGTTCTCGGCAAGTAAGGGATTCCATAACTGGTCAGCCCTGTGTCAGGATAATGTAACTGTGTGTGGTATCATGCCACTTTTCTGTACTGTGATATAGCAGCAAGGCAGCACTATATCTGTCTCTTGTAGACAAGTCCCAAATGATTGATATGCTGTTGTAGGGACACTAAAACCAAGGATACTATCATGCCACAAACAAATGAAAAATATCATAAGATATTTCTTGCAAAAAAAATCACTTTATTAGGACGTTTCAGCTGTATACCGCAGACAACCACTGATTTTAGTTTTTGTATTCATTTTTGTTCTAGCACAATGGAGATGCTATGCGCATTCTAAATTTTTCATGCATGTTTGACAGTATTTTCACATGTTACTTTTAGAACACATTTGAAGTTACAAATTGTGATAACCTAGTTTGAAAATATAATTTTAATATCCCCTAAAAGTGTATTAAGGTCACAGCATGAGAAAAATGTGAAGCCTGACCGAGACTCAAACCCGGTGCCTTTTGCTTATAGGGCGAATGCTTACTACTGTGCTACCTGACCGCATACACATCTTTCTCCCCTCTTGTGAGAATTGGGTACTGTTACATTATCCCCCTCCATTTTAGAATTGGTACCTGAATTCTAGGAGTTACAGGGTAAATGTAACTATGTGCAAGTGGCGTAAAACATACCTAGCACCTATGCCATAGTCCATTGTTGGGTGCAAATGCAGCCTGACCGGTACTCGAACACGGGGCCTTTTGCTGTACTGACTGAGCTACCCAGCCACATACACACCCTTCTCTCCTATTTTGAGTATTTAGTACTGTGACATTAATTCCTTTAGTTATAGTCTGAAATACTTATATGCAAAACTTTAGAAAAAAAATGTCTGGAAAAAAAAACAAAAAAAAAAAAAAAAAAAAACCCTGCTGAAATTCTTTTAGAAACAGTTATGTTATCTGTTCAAGAGAATTTTTGTGGGAAGAGTGAAAATATAGCTGTTTGTTGTAATTTAGGTCATATTCATTTTCAGGCATGCAGTTCTACAGAGTCGTCTTGAACTTCAAACTTGAAATGTAAAAGCAACACAATGTAAACATGGCAGGAATGACTCAGACAACACTGCCCGGGACGGGTGAGAGACAGGTGTCTGGTTGACATGTGGACCCATGTCTGTGTACCAGGATTCAGTGTCTATACAAGGATGTGACTGTGGTGGAATTTGACACCCTTGACCATGGTTCATCTTAGGGCTTGCTGGTCACCATAGAAATACGCAGCTGCGAAATGAGTCCTTCAATTTGTGAGCCCCCCCTGATGTTGATTTTAAAACATTGCACAGATAGCGTCTTATATCACAGTTGTCAACTTCAGCAAATTCATCATTATGTCTGGATTGGTCTATTTACTGTTATTTTTCTAGACAGTATTCAGTACTTTATATATTACTGTTATTTAGTCATGAGTATATATGAATATGTACAGTTAAAATAGGTCCGAACTTCCATTTGCCCATATGCAAATAGGTGGTTACCGTGGTTGAATTTAAAGTTATGTTTGAGACAATTTATAGTTAACACTACTTTTCTAAGGTATTGCTCGTGGGTATTTGCTTCAGGTTTGTTGTACTCGTAAATAGTGTCGCATATGACTGATACTGTTTTGCACAGAGTTGGTCAGTAGATGTTTCTATTTACATGATGTTTATAAATGCAGGTCATGACCTACTTATATTATGTTTATGTCTAATAAACTATTGATAATATACGACCTTCCTATGATACCGTGGGTTCTGTGATTCACATTGATTACATTTCCTAAGACTGCACTTAAAGCGACACCTGTCGGTGTTAGAATTTTTACAACTATCACTCCAAATTGGAACGCATTCACCAATAAATTTTATTCTGCGAAAAATAAATACATTCTTGAATAAAATATTTAAATGAATCTTTATCAAACCATCATATATTAGTACCATTAACATACCTTATTGTATATATGTTCAGTAATAGTTGAACAGCATTTTATTATCTCTTGGAATAACTTTCCAAGACTTATACATATTGGAATGATCTTGCAGTATTTCTGTATGGAATATGTATTCAGTATGACTATTCTTCAATATTGTAGCTAGTGCAGGCAATCAAGGCACTATTTCTCAGATGAGCAACTTCATGGCCATCATAGCCCTCTTGTTTTATTATATGATGTGTAGAATAAGTAATGTGTAATGTTTATCTTATTGATATAAAATGAAGATTAATAAGATGAAGGTTTGGTTCTAATTTAGTAAATGCTGTATGTTAAAGAAGTGAAATGTGAAATGCCAAACTGTGAAGCACTAGTGTTGTTTTGATGCAGTTATTTACCTATAAATCACATCATTTGCATAAATATTTATCACTTCGAGTATAAGCTCATTCAAGAAGAGAGCTGGTTGCATCTTTTTAAGTAGGGGCCCAAGTTTGAATCCAGGTCTCTCTGTTGTTTTTTTTATGCCCCACCAATTCCGTTAGGGGGCAAAAAGATTTTCGGTCAGTGTGTGCGTCCATGTGTCCGTTCGTCTGTCTATTGGTCACATCTCATGTTAAAGTTTGCTAAAAAATTTTTCTAAGAAGATGGCTTCACATCTTTATTAAACTAAGTACACATGTGTACATCATGATATGATATATTTGATATTTATGCAAATTTGTGACTGTGACCTATATTTCATGGTTGGATGAACATAGTAAAATTAATTGTTCTGTGTTATATTTACCTTTGTGTTTAAGCTTTTTAGCTCACCTGAGCACAAAGTGCTCAAGGTGAGCTTTTGTGATCGTCCGGCGTCCGTCGTCGTCCGTCGTGCGTAGTCCGTCGTCAACAATTTGCTTTAAACGACATCTCCTCTTAAACCGCTGGACAGAATTTAATGAAACTTGGCAGGAATGTTCCTTGGGTGAGGCTCTACAAAAGTTGCTAAAATAAAGTTGATCCATGAAGAACTCTGGTTGCCATGGCTACAAAAAGAAAAATAATTTGAAAACTTTAAAAATCATCTCCTTCAAAACTACTGGCCAGATTTCAAAATAATTTGGTACAGATGTTCCTTGGGTCAACCTCTACTAAAGTTGCTAAAATATTTCCGATCCGTAAAAAAACATGGCCGCCAGGGTCGGGGCTTATTTGCCTTATATGTATATAGAGAAACCTTTAATCAACATCTCCTCTGAAACCACTGGACAGAATTTGATTAAACTTGGCAGGGATGATCCTTGGGTCAACCTTCATAAAAGTTGCTAAAATAAACTTGATCCATGTAGAACTCTGGTTGCCATGGCAACAAAAAGAAAAAAAAAAGGAAACTTTATAATCATCTTCTTCAAAACTACTAGCCAGATTTTTGAAATAAATTGGTACAGATGTTCCTTGGGTCAACTTTTACAAAAGTTGCTAAAATTATTCCGATCCGTAAAAAAATATGGCCGCCAGGGGCGGGGCTTATTTGCCTTATATGTATATAGAGAAACCTTTAAACAACATCTCTGAAACCACTGGACAGAATTTGATTAAACTTGGCAGGGATGATCCTTGGGTCACTCTTTACAAAAGTTGCTAAAATTAACTTGATCCATGTAGAACTCTGGTTGCCATGGCAACAAAAAGAAAAAAAAATGGAAACTTTAAAAATCATCTTCTTCAAAACTACTAGCCAGATTTTAAAACAAATTGGTACAGATGTTCCTTGGGTCAACCTCTACCAAGATTGCTAAAATTATTCTGATACGTAAAAAAAACATGGCCGCCAGGGGCGGGGCTTATTTGCCTTATATGTATATAGAGAAACCTTTAAACAACATTTCCTCTGAAACCACTGGACAGAATTTGATTAAACTTTGCAGGCATGATCCTTGGGTCAACCTTCACAAAAGTTGCTAAAATAAACTCGATCCATTTGGAACTCTGGTTGCCATGGCAACAAAAAGAAAAAAAATATGAAAACTTTAAAAATCATCTTCTTCAAAACTACTGGCCAGATTTTAAAATAAATTGGTACAGATGTTCCTTGGGTCAACCTCTACCAAGATTACTAAAAAAAAATCCGATCCGTAAAAAACATGGCCGCCAGGGGCGGGGCTTATTTGCCTTTTATGTATATAGGGAAAACTTTAATCAACATTTCCTCTGAAACCACTGGACAGAAATTGATTAAACCTGGCAGGGATGATCCTTGGGTCAACCTTCACAAAAGTTGCTAAAATAAACTCGATCCATTTGGAACTCTGGTTGCCATGGCAACAAAAAAAAAAAAATATGAAAACTTTAAAAATCATCTTCTTCAAAACTACTGGCCAGATTTTAAAATAAATTGGTACAGATGTTCCTTGGGTCAACCTCTACCAAGATTACTAAAAAAAAATCCGATCCGTAAAAAACATGGCCGCCAGGGGCGGGGCTTATTTGCCTTTTATGTATATAGAGAAACCTTTAAACAGCATCTTCTCTGAAACCACTGGACAGAATTTGATTAAACTTGGCAGGAATGATCCTTGGATCAACCTTCACAAAAGTTCCTAAAATAAACTTGATCCATATAGAACTCTGGTTGCCATAGCAACAAAAAGAAAAAAATATGAAAACTTTAAAAATCATCTGCTTCAAAACTACTAGCCAGATTTTAAAATAAATTGGTACAGATGTTCCTTGGGTCAACCTTTTTATCTCAGGTGAGCGATTTAGGGCCATCATGGGCCACTTATAGGGAAAACTTTAATCAACATTTCCTCTGAAACCACTGGACAGAAATTGATTAAACCTGGCAGGGATGATCCTTGGGTCAACCTTCACAAAAGTTGCTAAAATAAACTCGATCCATTTGGAACTCTGGTTGCCATGGCAACAAAAAGAAAAAAAATATGAAAACTTTAAAAATCATCTTCTTCAAAACTACTGGCCAGATTTTAAAATAAATTGGTACAGATGTTCCTTGGGTCAACCTCTACCAAGATTACTAAAAAAAAAATCCGATCCGTAAAAAACATGGCCGCCAGGGGCGGGGCTTATTTGCCTTTTATGTATATAGAGAAACCTTTAAACAGCATCTTCTCTGAAACCACTGGACAGAATTTGATTAAACTTGGCAGGAATGATCCTTGGATCAACCTTCACAAAAGTTCCTAAAATAAACTTGATCCATATAGAACTCTGGTTGCCATAGCAACAAAAAGAAAAAATATGAAAACTTTAAAAATCATCTGCTTCAAAACTACTAGCCAGATTTTAAAATAAATTGGTACAGATGTTCCTTGGGTCAACCTTTTTATCTCAGGTGAGCGATTTAGGACCATCATGGGCCACTTGTATGTATATAGAGAAACCTTTAAACAACATCTCCTCTGAAACCACTGGACAGAATTTGATTAAACTTGGCAGGGATGATCTTTGGGTCAACCTTCACAAAAGTTGCTAAAATAAAATTGATCCATGTAGAACTCTGGTTGCCATGGCAACAAAAAGAAAAAAAATGAAAACTTTAAAAATCATCTTCTTCAATACTACTGGCCAGATTTCAAAATAATTTAATACAGATGTTCCTTGGGTCAACCTCTACCAAAGTTGCTAAAATTTTTCCGATCGGTAAAAAACATGGCCGCCAGGGGCGGGGCTTATTTGCCTTATATGTATATAGGGAAAACTTTAATCAACATTTCCTCTGAAACCACTGGACAGAAATTGATTAAACCTGGCAGGGATGATCCTTGGGTCAACCTTCACAAAAGTTGCTAAAATAAACTCGATCCATTTGGAACTCTGGTTGCCATGGCAACAAAAAGAAAAAAAAAATGAAAACTTTAAAAATCATCTTCTTCAAAACTACTGGCCAGATTTTAAAATAAATTGGTACAGATGTTCCTTGGGTCAACCTCTACCAAGATTACTAAAAAAAAATCCGATCCGTAAAAAACATGGCCGCCAGGGGCGGGGCTTATTTGCCTTTTATGTATATAGAGAAACCTTTAAACAGCATCTTCTCTGAAACCACTGGACAGAATTTGATTAAACTTGGCAGGAATGATCCTTGGATCAACCTTCACAAAAGTTCCTAAAATAAACTTGATCCATATAGAACTCTGGTTGCCATAGCAACAAAAAGAAAAAAATATGAAAACTTTAAAAATCATCTGCTTCAAAACTACTAGCCAGATTTTAAAATAAATTGGTACAGATGTTCCTTGGGTCAACCTTTTTATCTCAGGTGAGCGATTTAGGGCCATCATGGGCCACTTGTATGTATATAGAGAAACCTTTAAACAACATCTCCTCTGAAACCACTGGACAGAATTTGATTAAACTTGGCAGGGATGATCTTTGGGTCAACCTTCACAAAAGTTGCTAAAATAAAATTGATCCATGTAGAACTCTGGTTGCCATGGCAACAAAAAGAAAAAAAAATGAAAACTTTAAAAATCATCTTCTTCAATACTACTGGCCAGATTTCAAAATAATTTAATACAGATGTTCCTTGGGTCAACCTCTACCAAAGTTGCTAAAATTATTCCGATCGGTAAAAAACATGGCCGCCAGGGGCGGGGCTTATTTGCCTTATATGTATATAGGGAAAACTTTAATCAACATTTCCTCTGAAACCACTGGACAGAAATTGATTAAACCTGGCAGGGATGATCCTTGGGTCAACCTTCACAAAAGTTGCTAAAATAAACTCGATCCATTTGGAACTCTGGTTGCCATGGCAACAAAAAGAAAAAAATATGAAAACTTTAAAAATCATCTTCTTCAAAACTACTGGCCAGATTTTAAAATAAATTGGTACAGATGTTCCTTGGGTCAACCTCTACCAAGATTACTAAAAAAAAATCCGATCCGTAAAAAACATGGCCGCCAGGGGCGGGGCTTATTTGCCTTTTATGTATATAGAGAAACCTTTAAACAGCATCTTCTCTGAAACCACTGGACAGAATTTGATTAAACTTGGCAGGAATGATCCTTGGATCAACCTTCACAAAAGTTCCTAAAATAAACTTGATCCATATAGAACTCTGGTTGCCATAGCAACAAAAAGAAAAAATATGAAAACTTTAAAAATCATCTGCTTCAAAACTACTAGCCAGATTTTAAAATAAATTGGTACAGATGTTCCTTGGGTCAACCTTTTTATCTCAGGTGAGCGATTTAGGGCCATCATGGGCCACTTGTATGTATATAGAGAAACCTTTAAACAACATCTCCTCTGAAACCACTGGACAGAATTTGATTAAACTTGGCAGGGATGATCTTTGGGTCAACCTTCACAAAAGTTGCTAAAATAAAATTGATCCATGTAGAACTCTGGTTGCCATGGCAACAAAAAGAAAAAAAAAATGAAAACTTTAAAAATCATCTTCTTCAATACTACTGGCCAGATTTCAAAATAATTTAATACAGATGTTCCTTGGGTCAACCTCTACCAAAGTTGCTAAAATTTTTCCGATCGGTAAAAAACATGGCCGCCAGGGGCGGGGCTTATTTGCCTTATATGTATATAGGGAAAACTTTAATCAACAGTTCCTCTGAAACCACTGGACAGAATTTGATTAAACTTCGTAGGAATGATCCTTGCGTCAACCTTCACAAAAGTTCCTAAAATAAACTTGATCCATATAGAACTCTGGTTGCCATGGCAACAAAAAGAAAAAAATATGAAAACTTTCAAAATCATCTTCTTCAAAACTACTGGCCAGATTTAAAAATAAATTGGTACAGATGTTCCTTGGGTCAACCTCTACCAACGTTGCTAAAATTATTCCGATCCAATTAAAAAAACATGGCCGCCAGGGGCGGGGCTTATTTGCCTTTTATGTATATAGGGAAAACTTTACAGGGATCATCTCCTTTAAAACTACTGGCCAGATTTCAAAATGTTTTAATACAGACTGATGTTCCTTAGGTAACCGTATACTCAGGTGAGCGATCCAGGGCCATCATGGCCCTCTTGTTTTATGAAGATGATTTTATATCTTCATAAAACCAGGTACACATGTATATAATGTTAAAACTTTTTGAAACTTAAGGCTGATTGTGACCAATATTTTAAGGTTGGATAAAAATAACATGGTAAAATTAGTTATTCTGCATTTGTGTTTAAGCTTTTTTTCTTTGAAGATGAATTCAGATCTTTCTGGAACTTGATAAACATGAACATCATGATATGGGTTATTTACAGGTAATATTTGATTTTATGGCTAAGACTTGGTAAAATTGGTTATTCTGCTCCAGGTTTACCTCTGTGTGTAAGCTTCTTTTTCTAAAAGGTAACTTCACATCATTTTGAACTATTTACACATGTACATCTTTATATAAACTTTTAAAAATACAGGCAAATAGTTGGTTAGGGCCATATCACGGTGGGGCATTAGTGTCTCAGAGACACATTTTCTTGTTGCGTTTTTATTATTATTATTATTATGATTATTATTATCTTATTTCAATTATCAATTTATCTAAAGAAATATTATGGATGAATGTGATTATGAAGGTTATATTGGCCTTGACATAATGCTGAAAATAAAGATTTTTATAATATTTTTGGGCTTTTATCATATTCTTGGGCAATAATTTTATCTATTTTTTTTTTTGCTTTTATATATTTATGTATAATTTAAAAATTGCAGAAGAGAAAGAGAGAGACAATATGCTTATTGTAAGTCATGCATTAGAATATTTTGATGTAATCTTTTCTTTTCAATTCAAACAAGCTTCTGGTTATTTTCAAATATCCCCTTTGCGTTGGCGTCGGTGTTGGCGTTGCAGCTTTTGGTTAAAAGTTTGCATGCAAGTTACTATCAACTGTATATCTCAATAACCATTTATGGTATGGACTTGAAAGTTTATAAATATGTTCAGGGGCATCAGACAACCAAGGTAGATAACTCTTGATGGAATTTATTACAAATTATGGCCCCTTTTTAACTTAGAAATTTTGGTTAAAGTTTTGCATGCAAGATATTCTCATGCTTATATCTTAATATCCAGGCATGAAATTCACTTGGAACATCTTTAATACATTTAGGGGTATCATACTTTCAAGTTAGATAGCTCTTGATAGAATATATTACAAATTATGGCCCTTTTTTAACTTAGAAATTTTTGTTAAAGTATTGCATGCAAGGTTCTTTCATGCTTATATGTCAGTATCTAGGCATCTATATGATTTGGAACATCTTTAATGCGTTTAGGGGTATCATACTATAAAGATAGGTAACTTTTGATGGAATATATTAGAAGTTATGGCCCCTATTTTTAACTTAGAAAATTTTGTTAAAGTTTTGCATGCAAGGTACTTTCATGTTTATATTTTTGATTCTAGGCATGAGATTGATTTGAAAAATCTTTAATGTGTTTAGGGGTACCATACTGTCAAGGAAGATAACACTTGATTAAATTATGGCCCCCTTTTAACTTAGAAATTTTGGTTAAAGTTTGGCATTCAAGCTACTATCCATCTTATATCTCAGAAATTGTTTATGGTATTGACTAGAAAGTTAAGGAGTGTATTCAGGGGCATCAGAAAACCAAGGAGGATAACTTTTGGACTGAATTTTATACAAATTATGGCTCTTTTCTAACTTGGATACTTGGTTAAAGATTTGATTGCACAGTGTTAATATGCTAACACATGTCTCAGTAACTAGGCATGAATTCATAAAAATATTAAGGGATATCAGACTATCAAGGTATATCAGTTTTGACTGTTACTATATACAGGGTATGTGAAGGTCAAGAATTGAAATAGATATCATTTGATTTACCAACAAGTATTTTGAATAGTCTAGCGTGCTGTCCTCTGACAGCTCTTGTTCAGCAGGCTGTCTTTTTTTTTTTTTTTTATAAAATATTGAAAATAACCGAATCTGTGTTTGGAGCCATGATTTTTATTTTCAATAACATAAATAAACACCACATTGAAAGTTTGATTTTATTTTGATATTTTGTCAACACCATTACACATCATTTCAAAGTTCTGTCCTTATGGAACGATTTTTATTTCTCCTTGTGTACGGCTTTTGCTTTCGTCAAAACTGTTATCATTTAATGTAAGTGAAAAAAATGCTTATGATCAATATCATAGTCAGTAAACAATTGACTTCAGGTATCAAGTATCTTCAAGTATCTAATCAAAACAAGTATAAGCATTTAGTCATTTATTTGTTTTAACCACATGTATCTTAAAGTGGCTTACTGTGGACCCTCATAGTGTTCAGAGACTTTATATAATTATAGACATGATAAGACATCTCAAGCTCAAATAAACATAAATTTATCTGCTTTGTTTATAATGTATATGGTAACTATCTCGGATGAAATTCAGCAGAAATGGACAGAATATATACATGTACATGTAGTTCTCCCATCTTTGATTCTTATGTTAATATAGTACATGCTGCCCATGCAACTGTCTGACTTCTACCTGGCCAATTTTGAAATGCTGGAGTAAGAGTGCTATTAATATTTGATAGTAGTTGATGCAAACATGGCAGTTTGAATGACTATTAGACACTATCCATATTTTGTTGTTATTAAAATACTTTGAAAGTCAAATCTTTTTGCAGTCATATTAGTGACTTTAGTTTCTAATACTACCTTGGTACATATTTTTCTTACGTTTCCCTATATTAACCCCCGCCTAAGGCTGCGGGTATATGGTAATAGTCCCATATTTTTGTTTTTCAGGTATCAACTTCATACTTGATACTTGGATAGATCTCATTGTGTCTTCATGGCCAAAGATTTTCTTTTTTTTTTAAAAAAAATGAATTATTCTACTCTCCAACACATCTTCTTTGACGGAGATGGCCATGTCAACATGGCTCTTGTTTCAATCAGTATCTACATATTGGGGGAAAAAAGACTTTAAAATTAGCTAGGAGTATCATGAAATCAGCTTCTCAAGTTGATACATTATCAATAACTTTTATTTATAAAGTACTGGTACATCAATCATATGGTAGTTACCTTCCTTTCACCACTGTCATTCATTTTAAGTAATTAATCAACAGTCCTGATCTCATGACTGAAAATTAATTCACCATGTTTAATTCAAACCCTTTTTTAGACCCCTCTTATGTATCAGATCTTTTTAATTCCCAGTCTTACGTACCGATAAACAAAAGCAGGCCTCTTTGTTTTGCATAATTACCACAGCTATTTTCACCACACTGTACCTGAGTCTGTGCTCAGTATCAATTTAATGTGATTGTAATGTCATGACCTCAGTAGAGTATCAATTTAATGTGATTGTAATGTCATGACCTCAGTAGAGTATAAATTTAATGTGATTGTAATGTCATGACCTCAGTAGAGTATCATTTTAATGTGATTGTAATATCATGACCTCAGTAGAGTATCAATTTAATGTGATTGTAATATCATGACCTTAGTAGAGTATCAATTTAATGTGATTGTAATGTCATGACCTCAGTAGAGTATCAATTTAATGTGATTGTAATGTCATGACCTCAGTAGAGTATCATTTTAATGTGATTGTAATATCATGACCTCAGTAGAGTATCATTTTAATGTGATTGTAATGTCATGACCTCAGTAGAGTATCATTTTAATGTGATTGTAATGTCATGACCTCAGTAGAGTATCAATTTAATGTGATTGTAATGTCATGACCTCAGTAGAGTATCAATTTAATGTGATTGTAATATCATGACCTCAGTAGAGTATCAATTTAATGTGATTGTAATATCATGACCTCAGTAGAGTATCATTTTAATGTGATTGTAATGTCATGACCTCAGTAGAGTATCATTTTAATGTGATTGTAATATCATGACCTCAGTAGAGTAACATTTTAATGTGATTGTAATGTCATGACCTCAGTAGAGTATCAATTTAATGTGATTGTAATGTCATGACCTCAGTAGAGTAACATTTTAATGTGATTGTAATATCATGACCTCAGTAGAGTATCAATTTAATGTGATTGTAATGTCATGACCTCAGTAGAGTATCATTTTAATGTGATTGTAATGTCATGACCTCAGTAGAGTATCAATTTAATGTGATTGTAATATCATGACCTCAGTAGAGTATCAATTTAATGTGATTGTAATGTCATGACCTCAGTAGAGTATCATTTTAATGTGATTGTAATATCATGACCTCAGTAGAGTATCAATTTAATGTGATTGTAATATCATGACCTCAGTAGAGTATCAATTTAATGTGATTGTAATGTCATGACCTCAGTAGAGTATCAATTTAATGTGATTGTAATGTCATGACCTCAGTAGAGTATCAATTTAATGTGATTGTAATGTCATGACCTCAGTAGAGTATCATTTTAATGTGATTGTAATATCATGACCTCAGTAGAGTATCAATTTAATGTGATTGTAATGTCATGACCTCAGTAGAGTATCAATTTAATGTGATTGTAATGTCATGACCTCAGTAAGTATCAATTTAATGTGTTGTAATGTCATATTCAGTAGAGTATCAATTAACTGAGTTTGTATTATAATGTGAAACAAATCACAATCTCTCAAGGCACTTTGAAACTGTCAGAAGGGTTGACATTAAACAAAAAGTTCAGCTAACATATTTCTAGTAACTAGAAATGCAGGAAAGCATGGAGAGTTTTGGGCATCAATTAACCGTTTTCTCTATCAAGTCAATGCTGGAAATTGAATTATTATAGTCATCCTACCGACAGTTCTCCCATACATTGTGCATTATTTAGAAACTGTCTACAGATGAAAATAATGAGACACACATCAGTGCTAAAATTTGTAACTATGGTATATTGCTGCCAGTGATTGAACCCACATCCTCCTTGTACCAAGGGCAGCTGTACTAGATGGTTCCTAATGATCTGTGACCTTGGTTCTGTGATACCTGCAGACACACTTCATCAAGGTGTGTCAGAACCTTGCCTAATACAAACCCAAACAGTTCATTTTTAACTTTCTCGTAAATTAATGAAAACAATCCAAGTCATAAAATATATTCACATAATATAAATAAGATATTTAGACTTTCCTTTTGTTTAGTTTAAACTTATTTTTTATTTTACGTGGATTGGGAAACAAGTTCTTACAACTTATACTAAACTCTCTCGGGTTGGACCAGTACTTTGCGCCAGGGAAGGTCATGAAGAATTCTTGCCTCCAGCGGGGTTCAAACCCACTACCGTCGGATCCGTAATCGGATACATTACCATTGGACCACAGCGGGACATTAAACCCAACTTTCCTTTTGTATGGGTAAAAGCTTGCAGATTTTCAGTTAGCTATCTAGAAAATATTGTTTCAAACTTTGTACTTTTTTGTTTCGTATATTCTTTTTTTATTTAAAGTATGAACTCATAATTTTTGAAGGACAATAAGATAACAGTCATGTTAACTTTGTTGAACCCCCCCCCCCCCCCAAAAAAAAAAAGTTATTTTCTCAAGTCCTTCCAGAAAAAGAAATATTGTGTAGATATATAGTAACTTTTTTGTAGAGAAAAGAATTTTGGTCTGTGACAATTGTAACTCAAAAGCATGTTTTACAGATAACTATTAGACGAGAAGGTACAGATGATAGACATACCCAGGCTAATGTTTGTTTTCCTAAGCAAACCTTTAAAACTGTTAAATATAAAAAAAAATGTTACATGTATAATGGTAATCGTCCTGATGAGAGGGAGGATTGTAAACTGAACCTTTCCCAGCAGGAACTTGGGTCCATAAGAAAATACACATATGGGCCTATTAAATAGCAGTTATATCCTACTCACTGAAAAATTATGAAGTGACAGATACATCTGAAAGCAGTATCAACTATCATTTATGTGGGCCCCAAAGTGAGCCCGCTATATTTAAGAAGAAAGGGGGTATATGGAGAATTTGGGACTCTTTCTTCGTGGTCAGAACGACGTTCTTTTGACACGAACATTCGGGACACAGTCTATTCTTTGGTTACAGACCACTATTTGTTGTGTCGCCAGCTGCTCACTTTTCCATTGTCTGTCTGTCCGTCATACTTTTTCGTCACACTTCAGCAAGTGGCTTCATCACACTTCAGCAAGTGGCACATGTGTTCCAAAGAACACTTTTTTTTTGGTTGTTGGTGTTGTTTTTATGTCCGTCACAACAAATTCTTTCTATGTGAATGCAAGTTATATAGCCTCAAAATATTTACATGTCGGTCGGCTTTGTTTGTGGGCCCACTGTAATATTCAGTATCACAGGTCTTCTTGTTTTTCTTAACGCAGGGCAGTAGATAGACCATTGTGGGAGAGTAAGACAAAGTCAGCTCTCAGTGGTTTTGTGTATTTTTTGAAGTGCAGGTTTCATTCCATGGTCCTCTGGTAGTCGAATCCAGAACTCTTGATTTCAAAACCAAGTTATTCACACAGCAGATTAATGTAAGAACTTCTCGTTTAGCTAAATCAAAATTCTTTTTTTTTTTAATCTTTTAGGCTTGATTAAAGTTCGAATTAAAAAAAATAAATTTAAGTTCTTGTATTTCCTCATTAAGTACATACTTTGATTTTAACAATTTTGCAAGATTTATTATTAAAATAGATAATTTCTTAGTACCATTTTGCCATATGATCTCCAATACTTAAGCATAACCGCTAATGGGGTCCACTTAGGCTTCACCTGATATGTCTCACTATCCACCGACTCCTTAATGACTTACCTGATCTTGATTTTTTACAACTGTTGAATGACATGAGATAACTCAGGCTTGATCTGATATGTCTCACTATCCACCGACTCCTTAATGACTTAACTGATCTTGATTTTTTACAACTGTTGAATGACATGAGATAACTCAGGCTTGATGTGATATGTCTCACTATCCACCGACTCCTTAATGACTTAACTGATCTTGATTTCACAACTGTTGAAGGACATGAGATAACTCAGGCCTGATCTGATATGTCTCGCTATCCACCGACTCCTTAATGGCTTAACTGATCTTGATTTCACATCTGTTGAAGGACATGAGATAACTCAGGCTTGCATTTAACAAAACATCAATGTTTTTGAAGATTTAAACAGAAATACGTGAATTAGATAATATAGATAATCCATGCTACTATAAGCCTGTTTCCCAGAAAAATGGTATTGAATTTGTTTAAAATTTCAAATGTATGGTGATACTTTTTCTTAGAAAAGAGTTTCATAGTTGTTACAAGAAGGCTAACCCTTTTAGGACCGCTTTATTGCTGGATGATCATCAAACAATTATGGTGATTAATTAAACAGTGCCACGCGATATAGGATTCTGACCGTCTCACCAATGCCATCAAATATATTTAGAAGTAAATATACATGAAAAACGCAATAAAGACTACCGGCATATGTGTCATTACAGCACATTTTCGCCCCTCCCCCTTTTTCAATAATTTCTCAAGAAATATTCTGTTCTTCTTTTTTTCAGACCCTATAAATTATTACTGATAATATACTGCATAAATTGTATATATCTAATGCATAATTATGTACGGTGTGGAGTGGTGTACGCTCCCTCTGAAAAAAAAATGTTTCTAGTAAGATGGAGGTGCATTAGGTATATATATTGAAAGCCATGAATCTTAGCATTTAGCGATATAAGTTTATATATTGTTAGCATAAGTGCACATATTTACCTACATACACGAGCAAAGCCATGTTATTGAGTAACTGGTGTGTATTTGTCTTTGACTATATATATAATTACAAATATATACAAATTTACAGACTCGGGCCCAAATATTTATCACGGGGTAGAGTGGAGAACTGTTTGAGTTGGAGAACCCTTGGTTAAAGTATGGCACACTTACACAAATCGCTTACTAGGTTGCTGTGTCATTTGAAATGTGTCCCTGAATGCATAGGACAAATTGTTATGTTCTTGACAAACCAAAGGGTGATATATACAGAAGGGCTATACTGAAACGGCCCCATGTTTGGCACCAAATGTAACCAGGTGGAAAACGAATGTGAAGGTGGACCGGGATCTGAACCCAGTACTCTTTGCATATAACGTGTAAGCTCTACAGACTGATAAACAAGATTGCTTACACAAATCTCACACTTATAAAGGTTACTAATTGACTGTTATATTATCTAGTAAGACAAATGTACAGCCAGGCTGAGATTCGGAACCTGGACTCTTTGCTAACAACACGAGAGCTCAATAAACTAATCATAGGATTCCTAACGCAAATTTCACACTGATAAGGGTTACACACAGGATGTTGTATTAACAAGTAAGAAACAATGTACAGTCTCGTCATTTGAACCCGAGACCACTTGCCTACAGGGTTGGCAGATCATTGCCATGAAAAACAATCTATGTTCTTGCCAAACTCAAGTGTGATACATGTATATACAGGAGAACTGTTCTCTAACGTCCCACATTTACAGCCAAATGTAACAAGGTGAGTAAAATGTACACACACGACTGGGGGACCCTAGGGGTGTGAGTGGGGACCTCTTTATTACGGAGCAAGTGCTATACAGACAGAACTACCAGACCCTTTACAAAAATCGTACACTAAAAGTGTTACTTATAGGCCATTACATACTCCCTCGCCTATTTGGAATTTGTCCCAAATTCACCGGACAGAACAAATTGATATGTTCATGACAAATCCAAGGGTTATTATACTTGAGAACTATACTGTAACAGCCCTGAAAACTGAAAACTGTTTTATTTGCTTAAACGCCTATTTCTACATAAAATACATATTCAATGGCGTTGTACACTATTATATCAAAACATTAAAAGTATTAAATAAATGTAGTTTAAGAATGATAAAACAATAAATTCTAAATCTAAAGCATATTATCAAAAGTTAAAAAAAAAATAATGGTATTTAAGATAATTAAAAATATGGCTATATTATTAAGGACATGATAAAAGACATAATAATATTACTTTGATAATAAAGAGATTGTAAAATCAGATATTTATCACAGAATTAATGCACAGAATAACATTGTGCCCTATGTTTAGTGCCCAATGAAACCAGATGAGAAACATGTGCACCCAGATCAGACTCGAACCAAGGACCTGAACGAGTACCATACAGATTGGAATGCTTACTCAAAACTCATAGCGACAAGGGTATGTGCCGAAGCCTTGTGAAGCTAATATGACTAAGTGGTTATGGTTACTACATGTATTATAAGTAAGAAAGGAAACTTGAAATCAAAACATCAGTTGAAAAGTTGAGTTACACAAAAGTCCAAAATAAGAAAATAAATAAAAGAAATGTCCACATCTTGTGCATATGTTTTGATTTAAGGCTTTATATGTCGCAATTTTAGGTTCAAATATTGCAAAATCATTTTCCCTTGCAATACTCTGGGTAATATTTTTGGTCTCATAAGTAGGTTGAAATTCATAGTGGAATAAATTATTTTGTCGACTGAGTGTTGTCTTTATAGTGGTCATAATTGTGGATAAGAAACCAGTGGATTTTTACTTCCAAAAATGAGTGGTTTTATTAGCGAGGGGTCTTCAAGCAGGGTTTTACTGCAGGAACCGGTAATACTGCAGCCTTAGTTTTCGTGAATATTTCTAGCGACAGAAATGCACTCTGGTTAGATTTCATTTATACTCAAGCGCAAAAGAAACTGTACATGTTTGATTTTCGCATAACTACTGTTATATTGGTCCTAACCGTTTAACATGTAAACCCTGTGATGCACGGATGTTTGTATATCAAACAATGGGTACATCCGGACAACGTTTACTCCTTAAAAAATCCGTTCTGCACGATTTGCCCGTTCACTGTCTGAATAAATGTGAAATTGGTCAAAACAAATCTCAATACATTCTACCAAGTCCTAAAAGAAAGAAACACTAAAGATTTAGACTTTTTTCCCAAAAACTTGCAATGCCGCGACTTTCAAAACGTCAAGGTATTAAACCTTTGATGGTGTTTAGTAGAGGTGATTCTGTCGATGTTGTATTTTTCTTTTTGACCCCTACCACTTTCGTTTGATAAACACGTCTCTACAAAAACTGCTATTTTTGAATTAAATACGTCATTTTGTAGGCAATTAAATAAGCTAGACAATGGTCCTAAACATAAAAAGTATAGTTTCTTTTGCGTTTGAGTATATGTAGTTTATTTACAATAGAGGATCTCTTCTGAGAACAGTTAAGAACCAGTGTAACTGACCCAGCCTGGGTGCCAAATATAATCCAACTGCTGACAGAGTGGTTCAAACCAGGGACAAGATATACAAATTTGACACACTACCATTTCACCACAAACACTACTTTATTTCACATAATCTACCACCATCTTGAGTTCACTTTTGAAAAATGTTAAATCATATTTTACTATATTGATTGTTTATACATACGGTAAAGGCATCATTATTTTGCATATCCAATTTTATCTTTACATTTTGATTGGCCAATATTTTATGCCATAGCATAATAATGCGATATAGATAAAAAAGGTAACCGCGACGAAGAAATTGTAAATAACGAACAATTTTATAGTGAAACAATTTTTAAACGTTTTGTTTTACATCGATTGGGAAACAAGTTCTTACAACCTATACTAATTCCCCTCGAAGGTTTCTTGGCTGGACTAGTAGTTTGAGACAGAGAAGGTCATACAAATTCCTTGTGCCCAACGGCACTCAGTATTACCCTCAACAAAATAAATGGTTTAACATTTCTTTCAAGCTCGTGAACGTCGCCTACAGAATACAATATGTAACAATGTCCTTTCAAAATTACGAAATGAGTATTTAGTGCAAAACTATTGCAGGGGATTTATATTAATTTGAAGTAACACTATTTTTGCACCAAGCCATGAAACGCTACAGGTTGAGGTTCTCTATACATGCATTCAAGGCTACAGTTGATTGGCCGGATATTGTCATGCCCTCTGCAAAACAAAGGTAGAGTAACAAAGACTATGATCACTACCTGGGAAGATATATATCCAGGTATGATTAATCCAAACCATTAACATAGATACAATACTACCCTATATAGTTTGCTGAGTGATTAGAGTTATGACGATTTGCTTCACATCAACGAAAAGTAAAACATTATAAGAAGCTTCTCAAGCATAATAAAATGTTGCAAGGAATACAATGACGAACATGCAATTTATGTAAACGTAGTTGTTCGGGAGTTATTTGAAACTGATTAAATCACCTGCTGCATGGAGTGAGGCGTATTTTGCATTCAAGTATTATAGTAATGTATATTTCTACAGCGTATAAAAACCCATACATATGTATGAAGACTGAATTTGAAATGTACAATGAACAATTTGTACATGTTTTTCAACTGCCGTTTTATGACATAACAATACATTAAGTGTTATAGATCTGTTAAAAGTATACCCACATTGAAAAAGCCATTATTAAAAAATATGTCGGTAAATTAATACCTAACAGATTAACATTGTGGCATTAAAATGATTATATAGTTGATAGAACAAAATAGATATGTAGTACAGAAATGACGATTCGGGAACGCACGGCAGTTCTGAAAAAGGAAAATTTTCGTCCTAATCGCACAATTGTATTAACGCCTTAATCAATGGCAGATTTAGTCGTTTTGAGGAATGAAAACAGTGGCATAGTGGTTATAGCCACAGATATAATACAACGTAGCCCCGCACCGCGGTTCGAGTCCCGGTAGGTTTAATGTGAGGAAGCCTTGCAGCGGTCTTGTGGTAGGTCCAGCGCATCAGTGTAAGCAGAGGTCTTCCCCCACCTGTGTATATATATATATATATATATATATATATATATATATAATAATTAGTGACGTCCCTCAGTTTATTTCACGAATACTGCATGGAGGACGTGCAAAGTTATGCTATGATACGCACGAACTCTTTAGCTTTCCAACGGTGTATCATACATGTATATCAATACACAAGGACAGTGAGAAAATAAGTACTGAAAGAGGTACATACGATCATCTGCGTATAAAAATGTCTGCCAAACGTTCAGTGAACTCTTTTAAAATACGGTGTTATATTAAAACGCGTATGGCTTTAGGATTAAGCGCAGCAGTAATTCACAGTGAACCCTGTACTGTTTTTGGGTCTTCTGTTGTTAGTTTAAGAAGAGTTCAAAGATGGATTGTTATGTTTAAGAACGGCAGAGAGAGGTTGGAGGATACCAGTGGTAGAGGCAGGAAACCGTCAGTTATCACCAGAAATAACATTAAAAAAGTAAACGATCTCATTGGTAAAGAAGCACGATATACGATTTCTGAGATAGCTAGGTATGCTGGCATGTCAAAAGGGTCAGCTTTTACCAGTCTGAAGAAGCATCTTCGAGTTAGGAAGATCGCTGCTAGGTGGATACCACATTTGTTAAGTCCTGAACAAAAGCAAGAGCGTGTGAAATGTGCCAGAAAATTATTAAAGATGTTTCCAAAATATGACAGTAGGAAGTACTGGTGATGAAAGCTGGTTCTTCGGGATTCACGGATTAGTTTCACAAGTTGCTGTTCCAAAGAAATGTTCTGTCAATGCGAAATTTTACAGAAGGAAAGTGCTAAATAAAGTTGACAAATATTATTGTAAGCTTCGTCCTAGTACCGGAATGAGGGGCATGGACCTTTTGCATGATAACGCTACACCACACAAGGCGGACATTGTGAAGAAATTTCTTGAAAGTAAACATGTGACTGTTCTAAACCACCCACCATACTCGCTAGATTTGGCGCCCTGTGACTTTTTTCTGTTCCCAAAGTTAAAGAAACACCTTCAGGGTCGCCGTTACGGAAGCCGGAAGGGACTTGGATCCGCATTGTATCAATTATGTAAAGGTATACCTAAAGAAGACTAGAAAAGCATTTGAAAATTGGATTAAACGACTGAAACTCTGTGCATTACATAAAGGTGATAACTTTGAAGGAATGACATAAAGAAATTGATATTTGCGTCAGTGGTTTTCATTTTACTATGGTAACGACACTAATTATTGACCCGCCCCCGTATATATAGCTTGTTTGTATAACAATGTCCCGCGCCTAGTTGTTTAGCTGATCGAGTTGTAGTTGAACAAAATAAAAATATATCTGAGAAAACAACAACAACACTTTTTTAGGCGCCAATTAATTATACATGTGTATATTAAAAAAGGGAGGAAAAACATACCCAAATTAGTTTTTATACTTGCTTGGGGTTAGAATCAGAAAAAGCACCCTGAATGTCTTAATTTTAAATTCTAAAAGAGCAAAATCGATATAACCGTTACAATTGAAGTTTGATTATGCTGAGTTTACAAATGATCATCGGGACCTTCCTTGGTAGCTGAGTAGTTGAATTAAAGCGTCCTTTACGTCCCCTACGACTCTTACCTTCGGCAAACAACAACAACAACTACAAGAACAACAACAACAAAGTAATAACAACTAAAAATGCCGAAGACGCACGATTAAAATATCCGTGTCTCCGGTTATGACCGAGCACATAATTCGTTGCCCAATAATCATGACGTGTTGTCTGTAATTTAGACATGTGTGGTCTTGTCTATCATGCCGTAGACAAGTGGCATGATACCGGAACCACACCAAGTTACATGAACCTGACTCTGGGCCAACCAGCTATCTTTGTTTACTGAGCGCTAGGTACAAGGAAAATTTAAAGAACACCTTTAGCTGCTTTGGTATATCGCTGCAGGGAATCGAACCCATGACCTCACGGTTATTAAGCGGAAGCTATAACCACTTGGCCTCAACAAAAAAGAGGGCCTAAATCTTCGAAACAGGAGCGGCATGAGTGTGAGTTTTGTGACGGGATGTGTGTGTATAATCCGACATGATCAGGGACAGAGTATTGTAATATTTAACACAAAATTAATGTATTCAATATCGAGTTTAATAAAGTATGTTTATCTTTGTTTTCACCAAGAGGATGGATAACGTTATCAACCTGGTTTTTAATTAATAAAAATACTTTTTTATTTATCTGGACAAAGAAAATGGTTGGAAAAATATTGTACATGTATATTGATATATTTATAAAAATAGGTATTAATTTTTAAATCTCCTTTATGCACATGTTGAGAAAGGTGAGAAAAGAGATATAATATGTTAAAAAATAATAGAGAGTTGCATTCAACGAAATGCTATCGTTTTTGTAGTTGCTTTCTTGCATTGGTCAGTTCTTGAAATTAAAGACATTAAAGACATATTAGACACTTAAATGTGATACTTAGAACAGTGAGTATTATTTCAACCAATCCTTTATGTTTTGTTACTTTTGAAAGTTTACACCAAATTATTGTTAATCCAGGTTGACTATACTCGTATTTTGGCACATTTTCACTATTGAGATGGCTGAAATAATACATAATGATTTTATGGGAAGTCGAACGAGCTCTTATTTTCGATACCACGGATGCAGTTACCGATTACAAGCGACTTTTCTCAGCCATGCATTCTTCTGGTAAGTCACTGATTCCAAATTCAACTATACATATATCATGAAGGGTGATCACATTTTCTGAAGAATAATGACCCGGCAAATATCTGATACAGATCATCTGGGGGTGGGGAAGGGGGTGAGATTCGGGGATCACAATTTCTGAAATATAATGACCGGGGTCGATATCTTATACATATCATGTAGGGGGGTCACTTTTTCCAAAGAATAATGACCCGAGCCAATATCTGATACATATCGTCAAAGGGGGGCGGGAGTCGCAATTTCTGAAGAATAATGACCGGGATCAATATCTGATACATATCGATGCAGGAGAAGAATGATGACCCGAGTCAATATCTTATAGATATCATCGAGGGTAATTTATTTCAAAGTTATGGGGAAAAACCGGGGGTCATTATTCTATAGGGGTCACTTTATTTCGTTACGTTGTGTATTTCTTCGCTTTGGCAATCATTGCCGAATTGAAAAAACATCTAACATAATTTCATAATCCAGTATGCGCGGTAACCAATGTAGAATACTTTTAAGACAAAAAAATCATAATCTTATATCTATAACACCAGTGTAGGGTATGCGATATCTAAAATGCAATCGATGTTAACAGCGCCGAATTAGAAAACTTCGTGCTGCGGTGCACTAGGAAAACGTTTGGTGGGAGAACACGGTTATAAAATAAAACGAACACTTTTATGTTCTGTAATGTACGGTGGCTTAAAACAGGCACGGAAGATATTTTTTTTCGTCGCCACGCAATATAAGAAAATACCGTCCATGCCACCGTAGCATTGGGCTTGACCAAGTTTGCTAAGCGGTAAATACAGACTGTATTTTTGCCATTTGTATCAGAATGCAAAAGTCCTCGGACAACGTGGCTCTATATATAGCTGTTGTCTTGACGACACAATAACATTTATATAAAGCCGAGCGGTCCTACTACGCCTTTAATATCCACCTGGACGACTCATGGTTTTGAAAAGAACAGATAATCTTCTTTCATCAAGAAGAGACGGACAATCATATTTTAATTGCTAGACTGGTTCAATTCACTGTGCATAATGGTTTACAATTGAATTAGATTAAGGTTTCGTTTGGCGTTGAACGAGTGCCGAGATTATTTAAGAAGAAAACGAAAACTTAATGTAAGTATTACTTCTGTTTACTATCATTAAAAATTTGCAGTTCTACGGAATGTCACGTCCAAATATAATAATAACTTATTCTGGATGTTTCATTTGGTGCAGTGGATACACAAACACTGGGCTACAGTGCAAATGGTGTATTCTTTACCATTTCTGTATAACCGTTAGTCATGTGTAATATTAGATAGGACATGCATAGTTTGATTGTATGTATTATTTATCGTTTATATATTTAATATGATGGAATTTATCGCAAGCGACGTGAAGCGGAACGCTGAGATGAATCTATAAAACTTAAAATATAAACAATAACACATTTACAGTTTGTCATGTACGCCATAGAGCTTTGCCACTGACATCGCATTATGGAACTGCCTCCCATTTGATTGACAGTTTCACAAGATCCAGAGTCAGTATTGCCGTCAACATTTATATTCTGAATTAACAAAACATAGCAGTCCCCGCCGCAACTTACTCCGCCCATAATTTGCTTTGGTCACGTAAGCACTATAAAATTATATTTTTCCAATATCAAAACCTCACGGTTCATTTTATACAAAATCTTTTTCAAGTTTTGAACGAGATACAAGCATTTCATTGGACGATTAAATAGGTCAAACTGTAAAACTATGTCTGCGCCTTTGCTAGATAGTTCAGGCATTAGTTATCGTTTATATTTTAAATTTGACGGAATTTATTTAACAATAACATATTTGCCTTTGACCTCGCGTTATGAACCCAACTTCTGTTTGATTGACAATACTCGTGATGTTTCAGAGTTTGTATCACTGGGTTCATTTTATAAGGCTACATGCAAAACATGACGTAATCATCCGCCTAAGATCACGTAGCCAGCACACACTCATATGTTCGATATATTAAGACCTCACGGAGCATTTTATGCAAAATATTTTTCAAATTTTGAACGAAATGCTAGCATTTTATTGGACGATTAAGTCGGATGAACTGTTGACAGGGTTGTATTTAGACTTATGCAAGGATAATATTGCGCATAATAGATAGAAAAAACATAGATTACCCAAAGTAAGTTTTATATCTGCCTTGGTGTTGAGATCAGGAAACAATCCGTTATTTCTTAATTATGAATTTAAAGGGGGTCGATACATCCGTTACAAATGAAGTTATAGGATGGTATGCTATGATAATGGTATCGGGACCGTCCTCGGTGGCTAAGTAGTTAAAGAGTACGTCCTGGGCAGAGAGGTATCGGGTTAGATCCCAGGTCGCGACATACAAACACCGTTAACTCATAAATTATACTGGTATATATCCCATACATATAAGGATGGTTCCAGGACCGGTTTGCCTGGTATCAGGATAATGTGACTAGGTGTGATATCATGGCACTTGTCCACAGTAATGTTGCAGTATGGCAGCATCATAGATACACACCTCAAGTGAACATAGTCCTCAAAATAATGACTGAAGTAAATTCAGAATCCTCTTCTGAGAACACAGGCGATTGACAAATGTCCTGCTGCTCCCTCTCCTAAATAAAACACACCATAAAAAAATCTTAAAACACGAAAACATGTCTATAGATATTATCTATACATTATATTATTAAAGGAAGTTTCTCTGTTGTTGTTTTTCTGTACGTGGGCAACTATATTAATTATAACAGTAATGGGCATGTGGTCGATACTTCCCTATCTGCTTTTTCTGAATATGTTAGATAGTAGTACATGTCTTGATACGTGTATATCTTTTGATATATTATGCATTCATGTCAAACGAAAAATGTGTGTATATACTTATGTGAAAATATACACTTTTCCTGAAAAGCAGATAATTGTTGAAAATTGTATTACTTCTCACCAAGCATCTATTTGGGTATATTCGAATTCAGGCTTGTTTCTATTTCTGTTTGCCTTGGGTGTGCTTCATTTTTTTCCCATTGTTATGGTAAACCATAAGTCCCAAACCTATTTTTGCGACTTATTCGACTATAGTCACGCTACCCATTTAAATGCAAAACATCTTGGGCCGACTAAAAGACGTCTATTTTTGTAACGTTGTCGGCTTAGGGCTATAGTCACGCTACCGACTGAAACACACCTATTTTTTGCAAGTGTTTCGGCAGTAGAAATGCAAACATTCTGAGTTCCCTCCGGTCACTTAGAAGCGTTTCAAATCACCTCCCCGGGAACAAAACAAAAAAAAAGCTTTTAATTCCTTCCGACGATTTAACTTCCCCTCTCCCGAGAACTTATAAACGTTTCCAAATGACACCCTCTTTTATGGTTTGCATTTGAAATTCAGGGAGGGGGCATCCCGGGGATGGGGAGGGGTAAATAGTGGGGCCGTGGTCCAGTGGTAACGCATCGGATTACGGATCCGAAGGTTGTGGATTCGAACTGGTCTAACACAGGAACCGTCGAGAGGGATTAGTATAATTTGTAAGAACTTGTTTCCCAATCGACGTAAAATAAATAAATTTAAAACTAATAGTGGGGCCGATTGAATCCGCTAAACCGGTAAGGCAAATTATAAGTTACACAATAGGGTAACAGTCTCAAACTGGATTTCACGTTGCTATATTTCTTTTACTGAGTAACTGTAGACAGGTATGCATTAAAATTCAAAGCGCGCAATGACATTCTATAGAACCATTCATTTGACTTGAATTGGTTAACATATACCATAGGGGTTTGTCTCTTAATCACAGGTGCATGTATATTAAATATTTTACATTAATGGTGTTTTGTGGTTTCTTATTCAATCATCTCGTCTCAAGAAAGTGCAGACAATGCAATGGTATATTATAACATGTTTTTTATCACTAGAGACAACAGTAACTCCCTCAAGCGATATTTTTTTATTTTCTGCTGTTTAACAACACTCTTTTCTGATCTTATAGTTTTTATTGTACTGTCTTCTAGAAATGCACTGGATTTCAGAATGGTAAAATATACACTACAGCATTTTGTATCACTTTGAAATAAATAAAACTTGCGCCTCTTCATTTATTTTGTTTATTTATTATTTTAGAAGGGGTGGGGTAAGGTAACAACTCCATCCAGGAAGAAATCTTATTTTGTTTTCTTTGATTCTAATTCCCTGCTCCACCAATATTGGTATCAAAACATAGGGTTAAAACCAGCGTAATGGTGTATTTTAGACGAATATCAGAAAAAAATATCTGTAGTGTGACCTATTTCCTAAAACTGCACTGTACTTGTCAGGCACCAAATTTACAAAAAGAAAAAAAATACTCAAACACTCAAAAACTTATTGACAAACCTGTACTATACGGAGATGAGGTCAGAAAATGATTTTTTTTCACAATGTTTTGTGTATTTTCTATATGGTATCAGGTTCAGTACGTACTCTGATGCCAGTGTTGTCAGACCAACTGTTTGACGCTCAAGTATACGAACCCGTAACTATAAACATAAACTGGCTAGACCAGCCTCTGGATGTAGACCAATAGTGTGAACTCCGATCTTGCCGTCATATCCAGTCGTTATGTTATCATTTATAGTCAGGGAGGTTGGTTAAAGTTAAAGTATTCCATCCTTCATTTAATTTTGAAATGTTAAAAAAACAACAACAAAAAAAAAAAAAAAAAAAAAAACTTCATTGCTGATGCAAGATTCCATTGACTTGGAGTTATAGGTTCTTCTGTTCAAAGTCTTTAAAGGCTTGCATATACTATACAATTCCCACGATCACTAGATGGACAATGATTACAATAAAATGATGGGGGTGAGTATATTGTAAATATAGAATCTTTGGATATCATGTTGATTCCGCATCATGTAGTGTGAATTGTACCTCCTCAGACCTCAATTTAGGAACAGTATTGTCTCTTTCGTTAAAAGGTGATGTTCTCATCTTAAAAGCCCATTATATCATTTAATGATTCAATTTAGATATGTCTATGATGAAATTTAAACGCATTCAAAATGTTAATCAAATTACGCAATTTAATATTTTCGATGGATGTCAAAATACTCTCATTTTGGCGAGTATTGCCAAAGTCTGTCTGTATCCGGAAGATATTTAAATTTGGGCTATACCCTACAAAATGCATGCAAAAGTGTCTTATAAGTGACTATGACATCACGCTTGGACTATGTACTGTCTATATTACTAAAAAGTCTACTAAATAATAATATTATTGGCAGATGGGGACAATGTTTCATTAAAATTCCAGTTTCATCAATGTTCCAAATTCTCTCTGGATGAAGCTCAAGGTTAAGGTCTTTAAAGGTATCCTGTAATTCTAAGAAATGTTTGGATAGAGACTCTTTAGAGGTAGATCTTGCTCAGACAATAGCCAATCTCTCGGGTTTTGCAAGGTGCATCTCAGGCCATCTTCTCTTAAACCTTCATACCAAGATCCTTTGAAGGTTGGATCATTGGGTGACTTTTTGCCCAGTATTATAGCATACTCAAAAGCCATGTCAAGAAATGACTGCCTAGAAAAGCCATAGCCAATGTTTGACATATAGCTGACATGCTCTATCAAGAACTTTTCTTCTTCCCTAGAGAAAAGAGGGTCTAGTCCATGGCTAGGAAGAGTTTCTACAGATTGCAATCCTAATGCCTGTCTCTCAGAGTACTTTCTGGAATCCCAAACACTCTAGCTACAGACATTCCATCATTCTGTACTGCTTTGAATGCCAAACCAATCTGATCAGGATCATACCTTCTACGTTTCTTGAGACTTTGGCCAATTGTAGGTAACTATAAAAGACAAAAAAATACTGTTATTTTCTTTTGAGTGTGTTTGACAGATAGCGGGAGATTTTGACAGCAAAAACTGCGTAAATTCCTGATATGCAAATAAAGTGACGTCACCGATATTTGAATATCACGGATTACACCGGTTACTAGTATACACCGATAACTGGGTCATCCACTGTGTAGTAAATGAAAAGTCGTTTCGTCGCCTTGAATATTCAATTGGCGGAAAGTGTCAAATACACTGACCCAAAATGAAAACTTTACACTTTTTATTCATAAATATTTTCTTTAACAATCAACTTTCCATTTTGACAGTTATACAGTATTATGAGGCAATCAACACACTTCAAGGTTATGTAACAGAATAATGTTTGCCCCGAGTATTTCACGATATAGAGCGGATTAACTGTTTTCACACTTTGCACGTGCACAGCACCACGTGGCTCACTTACAAATTTGTTATTGGCACAGACTCATTCAGTCTTTACCAGAAATTTGAAAAAACACATTTAATAAGGAAAATTATTGATAATTAGCAATGCCACGCCTTTCTGAAAATGAAAGAAACCAAGCTATTGGTATGTTATTGGCGGGTTCAACAGCAGTAGCTGTCTCAGCTCATTTTGGCTGTTCTAGGCAGACTATTCAAAACTTACAAAGTCGGTATGTTGCAACTGGATCTGTCCATGATCGACATAGGCCCGGTCGCGCACATGCAACAACGCAACGTACTGATCGCGCAATTACGTTAACGTATTTGCGTACGTAATCGATTTTTACCTGCAACCGTCACTGCCCGACGTTATGGGGTTCATGCTCAGAGCATCATAAATCGTTTAAGGCAAAACCAGGTCCCGATTCGCGCCCGACGACCTTATACTGGTCAAATTTTGACACGCCATCATCGAGCCATCCGACTTCAATGGGCACAACGTCATCTGCGCTTTACGCAGCGGCAATGGAATTCTGTCATGTATGTATTCTTCAGTTTCACCCCTTTCCTCTTAATTGATGACAAAAACAAGGAAAATGTCCACATTTCAAAATCTTTCTTCCACTGATACATTACCGATACATTTAGCTTTCACAATTAGCTAACATCAAATTTCTATATGAAATGCATATTGATATATCGATATTTAAAACAGGTGTAAAGTTTTCATTTTGGGTCAGTGTACTTAATTCACACCCAATTACTCGCGCATTATTAATGGTAGTTGTTTAATGCAGGTGTATTTTGCATTTAAATAAACAGCAGATCATTAATACGATATAGAGCACATATAAACAAATACCGTCGTCATTGTTCCTTCCCATGGGAAGGAACATCTATAGTCATACATTTCAACTTGACAGTTTCAGATTCGCTTCCTGCGGAGATGTTATCCCGCTTAGTATCTGATTTGCCTCATGATTCCTACGATGAGACGGGATCCAATCGGAAGTGACGTGATAGCAGAAACCGCCATTTATATCACATGATGTCCACCATTTATCCGCCATTTTATCGGCCATTTTAGTCAGTCTATCAGGTGCGCGTATGTTTAAATTACGGCTTCGTGTTGTCCCGATTAAGAAAAGGTGTGACCCCGGTATCGAAATACTTCCGGGTTGTTGTACCCTAGGAAGTAGTTCTTTTAAATATTAAAGTCTTGAAATTGATGCTTTGCCTTTCTAGACTGGTTAAAGTTCAACTGTTTTTATTAGAACATTATTGTTTCTGTGTCATTTCTGGTAAATTTAACAATGATTTCTTCTGTTTTTATTGGGACTATATGCCTGAGTGGATGAATAACAGAAATGATGTAACAGGTGCACTGTGAGATTTGTGTGTTGAAAATATTGACAGTGTTTGTAAACATTCAGTGCTAGCAGAAAAGTTCATCGGTGATGAGGTAACTTTTTTGGCCTCCATTTGCTGGGACAGGATTAAAGAAGAGAAATATAGACCACTTATTATCAGGAAAATGTTCTGGAGTCCACAGTGAATGTTCAAATGTTCTGGATTTACTATAGAATAAAGAAGGGAAAAAAACACCGGGCCAACACCAAAACACGATATCAGCCTAAATTGAACTTAGTCCTATTGAAGTCCTGAATTTATTGCTTCATTTCCTGTTCTACCATGATTTAAAGAAAAAAAAGACTTTACGAAAGTTTTGACTTGGAGAGAAACGTTTAACCACCAATAGAGTTTGTCCTTTTCGTACTCTAAGGTTATCCCTTCCATATGCAAATGCTGAAAAACAGCTTTCACTTCATACTTCATAGTTTAGAAATGTCCTGGAAGGAATTTTTGGTAGGCTAAAACTTGTCATTATCAACAACAAGTACAAAAAAACGAATTATGAGTGGAAAAAAGTGTTTATTCATCATAAATTAGTGTGCCTAATTATGTTATTTTTTTATTTATTTTATTTATTCCAAGTCTCATGTCACATTAGACAAAATAAGAATACAAAAGCAAAAATGCAATTTTTTAAAGTAACGAACGAGGCTGGTATAAAAGTGTTGTAATTAAACTGATACACTATACATATTATAATGAGTTATAAGAAGAAAGGGGGAAAGGAGGGGGGCATACTACTGTTGACTTTACTTTGAAAGAATGTGTTAAACAAATTGACACAGTTGATTTCATTATCTGGATTACAATTCATCAAATCTTTTAAAAGTAATACATTTGGAAATCTATAAAATACTTGATTTATGAGACATTTTCTGTCATTTAAAAGTGAATTGCATTTTAACAAATAATGGAACTCATCTCCAATTTTGTTGCTATCACAAAGACTGCATAAGCGGTCATTTCAATCAATGTTATACCATGAACCAACTTCCACAGGAAGATATGAGTTTCTGGTTCTAAATTTTAACAGATATGCTGAAGTTTTAACATGATAATCTTCAAATCCAAAATTTTCCTTGAACAATCTGTAGTTAGTACATTTTCTTGAACAGGTTTTCGACATTAAGGCCCGACCAAACGACATACATTTTCTTGAATTATTTATTGATAAAAACCTTTCATTCAAAATTAGATCGGTTAATTTTAGTAAAACACTTTTTTGTAGTCATCGAATATTTGGAAATTCTTGAAATTCCCATACATTAATAAATCCACATTTTATGAAGATATTTTTTATATGTTTTATCCATTTAAAATTTGTAATTCTAACATTTTTGATAAAATAAAGTTGCTATACAATATATTAAAGATGGGAACTGTTTACTTTAAATTAGAGGGAATAATAAGTTAAGACCAAAAATGTAAAATGCCTGAATCTAATGTCAATTTGTAGTTGTTTAAAGGTTTTGAAAGGGGTTAGGAATGTTGCACCCTGCTGGGTACTTCGCGGTCTTATCTGGCTGGACCCAGCAGAAGGCTAAAATGGCCTTAGGGCTAAAATAGGAAAGAGTTATGGGTTTAATAAATTGTAATAAACACATTCAATGTAAGTAAATTCTAAGGAATTTGATTATGTGAAATGAGCATAATTAAGACCATCTGATTTGTGACAAATGATAAATTTACTGTTCACATATCTACACATTATAAGATGAGACATCGGTAGCCTTTACTGATGTTCAGTCATTCAAATTAAATTGTCATAATAAGAATTCAGTAAAATATTTAGCTTTCAATAATTATGTTTTATAATTATGAATGTCAAAAGAGTTGAAAGGTTTTTGAAAACAAACAAACTAATTATTAGTACTGCCTTAACATGATAATGATAAAAGAGATTTTTCTATTATCAGCATCTTATAATTAGTCATAATTAATAGATTAGATATAAATAAGTAACAATGCAAAATGATGCAATTTGCTGTGATGATTAATTTCTTCAAATGCTATCCCTATATTGGCAATGTGCCAATGTTCACCAAGCGTGAAATACAGACTCCACTAGTTGGTTTATTGGGGGTCCCCATTATGAACTCCCAGCAGGGTGACATTCTTCTCTTATCTTTGAAGGTGATATGAGGGTCAACAAAGAAGGGCATTTTGAATGTTGTTTTTCCATGTAGAATACAATTTGGAGTACTGTTTTTGACATTTAAGACATATTTTAAAAATTTCAGTTGAACTTTTTCTAAGATATTGTTATTTCCATGTCCCCATATTTCACAGCCATATAATAAAATTGGTTTTATAGTTTTTTCAATTAGATCAATCTGTAAATCAATACTTAAACATAAATGTTACACATATACAACTTTTTGCATTTTCATAAATACTTCTGACGACATAAAAATATTTACCATTGATATGATATTTGTGGAGTTAAAACCATAACATGTTTCTGTTTATTGTGTCAAAGGCACTTTTTAAATCAATAAATGCACAATAAAGTTTTTTGTCGACTATAATATAGGAGTTCAATTAGCGTATTTAGTACGAACATATTATTTTGAGTCTAATAGCCAGGTCTAAATCCTGCCTGAAATTTACTTATCATATCATTTTTTTTTTCAACAAACTTTAAAAGACGATTATTTAGGATTGTTGTAAAAAGTTTCACAAAACAGCTCAGTAGGATTATTTGAATATAGTTTTCTGGATTAGACACATCACCTTTATTCTTTTAGATCGGGTTTATAACCCCAATAACCCAGTTTTCTGGAATAATTGCCTCGTTAAATACAATATTAAAAAGTTTATGATATACATGTTTTAAAAGATGATATGAATTTTTTATTAATTCACCTGAGCACTTGTGCTTGGGTGAGCTTTTGTGATCGCCTTTTGTCCGTTGTGCGTTGTGTGTCGTCCGTTGTCAACAATTGCTTGTGAACACTCTAGAGGCCACAGTTTTGGCCCAATCTCCATGAAAGTTAGTCAAGATATTTGTCTACATGATATCTCGGATCAGTTCGAAATTGGGTCATGTAGGGTCAAAAACTAGGTCACCAGGTCAAATCTTAGAAAAACCTTGTGAACACTCTACAGGCTACAGTTTTTGACCAATCTTCATAAAATTTGGTCAGGATGTTTGTCTACATGATATCACCGATGAGTTTGATATTGTGTCATGTGGGGTCAAAAACTAGGTCACCAGGTCAAATCTTAAAAATACCTTGTGAACACTTTAGAGGCCAACGTTTTGGCCCAATCTTTATGAAAGTTGGTCATATTGTTTATCAACATGATATCTTGGATGAGTTTAAAATTGGGTCACATGGGGTCAAAAACTAGGTCACCGGGTCAAATCTTAGAAAAACCTTGTGAATTCTCTAGAGGCCACAGTTTTAGCTCAATCTTCAATAGATTTGGTCAGGATGTTCATTTACATGATATTTCGGTTGAGTTTGAAATTGGGTCATGTTTTTGATGAAATTGGGTCATGTAAGATCAAAAACTAGGTCACCAGGTGAAATCTAAGACAAACCTTGTGAACTCTCTAGAGGCCACAGTTTTAGCCCAATCTTCAATTGATTCGGTCAGGATGCTTGTCTGAATGATATATTGGATGAGTTCAAAAATGAGTCACATGGGGTCAAAAACTAGGTCACCAGGTCAAATCTTAGAAAACTCTTGAGAACACGCTTGAGGCCACATTTATGGCTCAATCTTCATCAAACTTTGCCAGGATGTTTGTCTTTATGCTATCTCGGATGAGTTCGAAATTGGGTCATGTTGGGTCAAAAACTAGGTCACTAGGTCAGATCTTAGAACATTTTAGAAAAACCTTGTTAGCACTCTAGAGGCAACAGTTTTGGCTGAGTCTTCATGAAATTTGGTCAAGATGTTCGTCTACATGAAATCATGGATGAATTTGAAATTGTGTCACTAAGGGTCAAAAACTAGGTCACCAGGTCAAATCTTAGAAAAACGTGAACACTTTAGAGACCACAGTTTTAGACTAACCTTAATGTAACTTGATCATAATGTTTGTTTACATCAAATCTCGGATGAATTCAAAACTGGGAAACATAGGGTCAAAAAGTAGGTCACCATTGCAAATTTTAGAAAAATCTTGTGAACACTCTAGAGGCCTACATTTTTGTCCCAGGCTTCATTAAAATGATATGAATGATGACTGCATGAATTCCCAGTTGAGTGCAAATTCAGGTAGAATCAAAATGTAGGTCACTTAGTCAAAAGTTAGAAAAACACTTTAGATGCCAGATTTTTTGTCAATGTGCCTAACACAGCCATCTTACTCAGGTGAGCGACACAGGGCCATCTTGGCCCTCTTGTATATTCATTTATCACCTTATCTTCACCAGAGGCTTTGTTATTTTTTAGATTTTTAATGGCATGCTCTATTTTTTCTACAGCAATTTCATTACTTAGTATAGTGTTATCCACTGTTGTATAATCATCTCCGACATAATTATCATTATAGTTTGCATCAGGAGCTTCACAATTTACATGTTTGAAATATTCATACATTTTAGTTAATGATGCGTTACAACTAGTTGTTTTGCTGCCTTTAAAATATTTCCAAAACTCCTTAGGATTTGTTTTGCAGATTTCTTTAAGTTTATCTGCAATATATTTTTGGTATCTTTTAAAATTGTTATTTAACATATTTTTATACAATTTACTCTTCATTTTCAAATTCTCTTTATTACAATGTTTGTATCTCTATTTTGCACGGTGATAATCTCTTCTAGCCGTTTTACATTTAGAATTAAACCATCTATTGTCGTTAACATGCTCTTTTGGTTTTGTATTATAACTATGTGGTGCAAAATTGTTTTTAGCACTTTCATGAAAATATATTTTCAAATTTGTAATCACATTATTATAAATATCATTATCATTGATATTATTTGGCTTGTATAACATATCTAATTCATTTACTACGACGTTAATTTTTATCCACATCAGTGTAATTTATAAACTTGTCTTTGTTTTTACAATCCCGTAATATAGCTTTTTGACTGCTTGACTTTACTTTTATTGGTTTTGTGCCTCTTATTTTGAAAACAGCACTTACTGGGTTATGCACATCCGAATATAATTCACAAAGGTCATCTATTGTGTCAAATGCATTATCAGTTCATGAACAGTTTAAGAACTCTTTAATCTCAGATCATAAAAAGTGCATGACTGGCTTGAAATGTTTATGATTTCATGAACTGCCTTTCGCATGTGAGATAACCGCATAAAATCTTTAAATTATAATTCAAGTTATTGCCCAGCTGAAAGGGAATTACAGTCGTTTTGTCCAACAACCGTTTCGTCGAACTGGTTATATATAGTAAATGAAAAGTCGTTTATTTATAACACAGAGCATTTGATAAATTAAAAAAACAAAAACATGAACAGTTATTTAATTCATAGAAAGCAATACCAAGGTTTTTGAAATTCTTGAATTTGTAGGGGAAAAAGGCATCACTCTCTACCTCATAGCAGCTTGTCCGTGGCAGAATATTTGAATTTGTTGAAATCATCTCCAAGATCAGAATGAAAATGAAACTGGAAATGCAGCTGAGGAAACTAAAAGTCGGCATACTATATGTTGCAATACCCCGGTATCTATTACTATCCATAAAATGGTTTGATCAATGATTTTTTTATTATTTTTTAGGAAGATAACATGGCAAATTAATTTCATATTAAACCTTATTAAAACTATGCACCAGATTTAATACCAATTCAGAATTTTATAAAAAGCGTGATAGTTTTAATCTGTACAATAACATGTTATTCAGATGATAAATGGTATAACACTTGTCTACCATTTTCGATGGTATCCACATGGGGTTGACAGCGACACCTTAAGCATGGATGGTGTTATTGTTTGATTTGGTGAACTTTCATCATTTAAGTGCTTCCTTGATGTTGTGAACTGCATTTCCCTAGTTAAACTCCATCCTGTTCAAGGTCCCTCTGAAGAAATTGGTGGTCTGCTGATCATTTGATGGACTTGCAATGTTTTTCGTATATCAGTAGAGATCAATGGGACTGTTAATGACATAGTCATTAGTGAATAGTCAATTTTAGAATTAGTAGCAATGTTGTTGATATAAATTTAACAAAGAATAATGTTGAGCCAAGTATCAATCCCCCACTTCTCGCTAAAAGTAATCAGCTAGGAACTAAACGAGTCAGTCCACCTCTGCGTGTTACTCTGGATGCCATAGTTTCTTAGATTCTTAGATACACAGGGATGTGACACCTCAGATGCTTTGGAGTAGTCTAAAATTGCCATGTCCACTTGATACTTGTTGTGAAGGTGTCAGACTATCGTCTGTCGTCATAACTTGCTGGCGTCCACACGACCATCAAGCCCTGAGCCCAATCTGGTTCTTATTAAGGATGTTCTGGTCATGGAGATGGTCCATCACCTGAGAAACTGTAATATATACCGTCATCTCCAAGACTAAAGCTGTCAGTGGGACAGGGGGGTAGTAATCAAGTTTGGAGCAGTGTTAAGTTGGCATACCCTACAACTGTGTAGTGTATGTTTAAATCTGTCTATGCAATTGCATTACAAAAATATGTAACATACACTTTAACAATAACAAAAAAACTACAAGTAAGAGAAAAAGTCAGGTTTGTATAAACTTATTTATCTGAAAAAATGTTCAGGTTTTATTTGTAAATGATTTAGACAGGATCCCCTTCTGAGTAAATTAGAAATCTCTGGCGAATGATCAAGACAAGGAAAGGTTAACATATGATTAACACCGTCCCCGGTGGTCGAGTGATTAGAGCATCTGCTTCGGGAGTGGGAGGTTGTGGGCTCGATCCCCTTCCGCAACATACCAAAGTCGTAAAAATTGGTATTGGTATAGCTCCCTTGTTTGACGCTCAGCATAAAAATGTTGTTCTAAGACTGAATGGCCCGGTGTCAGGATAATGTGACTGGGTGTGGTATCATGACATGTCTACGATGTGATACTGCAGGGTGGCAGCACTATATCTTTCTCAAGTAGACATTGTCTCAAATGACTGAAATACTGTCGGTGGAATGTTAAATCCAACAAACTAACAAACATATGATTAAAAGAAACTTTTCAGATTTGGTACTCTGTTTAGAACTCAGTATTCAAGGTTTTCCCTTGATATTTTTCTTCAAGTGGGTGTAAAATGACCCCTTGATATACAGTTAGAGACAAAGTTTGGAATAGTTGAGGGTCAAAATGGGTGAGTTTGTGCATCATGGAAAACCTTGTATGTTATTATTATTATTCAGAGGATAGAAAATGCCATATAGGTTTAAGGCTTTTGTAGGGCAAATCACTACTGAGATTTTCTATTTTTTTATATTTTGACACAAATCTCATTTAAGAATTTAACATTCATTTATATTCATTAAACATTCAATAATGGTATGTATTATTTCTATATTTATCTCATAATACATAAATCAATTTTGTTTGCTCATAAGTTTAAAATATATGACTTCACGAAAAAGGTTGAAAATCGATTAACAGAAATTATTTCATGCTTAGCAAAAAAGGATAAACTGCACAACCTTATGCAATCTAGAAGCTCAACTTTTCCAAAATATTCATTTGCAAAAATGCACTTAAATCTGGTCTAATAGTTAATGTAGCAGGGCTCTCAAGAGGGGGAATTTTCATGTCGTTTCCTTTATAGTGGAGATTTTAGGCATTTGAGATCCTGTGTTGTAGCTTTATTGGGTAAATCTGAAATGGAAGTCGAATGGTATACAGTGCACTATCACTTGAACATTCTTGTTATTTATGTGAGCTGTTAAAAATGTGTGTGGGTATGAGGGATGGGGTTGAAAATGGGGTGAAAAACTTTTTGCCTAGGGGTGTGGTGCCCAGTATCGGCACTAAAAATAGATGTGTCTGTAACCTTTACTGATGCAAAATTCTCGTTTATCTCAATTGTCATGAAGATAAAACTTTGTCAGTTTGATGTTGACTTTAAAAGGCATAAAACATAAACAAAGTTTATTCTAAAATGTATTAACTTTGCTTCAAGAATTGTCATGGTGACAGAGATTACAAAAATGTAAGCATTTGAGTAGCTCATGGAATGCAACCTGTATTTTGATTTTATATTGACTTGTATAGGAAAACCCCCACAAGACTTTCTTCTCAGACACTACAAATCCTGGAGTAAAGACGTTTACTTGTGGACCTAAACCAAATATGTTTTGATCATAGCCCTGGTGTCAAAATTGACCTCACCCCATGGCCCACTTGATTTTATATAGACTTATTAATATGCCCTTCAAAGTTTCGATGAAAGATAGTTTTTGTGTGAAATTTAGATGATCCTGCTTTACGTCTGCATGGATTTTGTATTCAGTATGACTCATAATACAATAATTGGCATCAAAGACAATGTTTCTCAGGTGATTGGTTCAGGGCAATCATGGCCCTCTTGTTACAAGTTCTTGACCGCAAAATAACTCTTGCTTTACTTATGCTATTGAAACAAAATTTCAGTTATGGAAAGAAAATAATGAGAGCAAGGGAGAAATCAGTTTTCTACAGAAACACATCTCTGATTATACCAATGATTTTAATGAGGTTATGAGAGAGAATTACAACTTCATAAATAGTTGTTTTCTGTTGTCATTTAATAAAGTTCTATGTAAATTACATGTTCTGTATTCATTTTAAGAGTACTTGCCATGGCTAAATATACCATACCATTTATTTTTAAGTACCACTAATAAGGGACATACTATCACTCAACTGAACTATAGAGTACTGAAAAGGATACTTATAAACTCTAGCTTTACGCCATTAAAATGGAATACTAAAAAATGGGTTCTGACAATTCCTTCTAGGTGAGGTCAGAGGACTGTCCATCTCAGTAAGGACTGAGACACCAGACAAGGATGGCTGTACCTCATCAGGCCCAGATAAGGGACAAGACCTACCTAAACTGGGTCCGGGCGGGTCTGGGCCTCAAATATACAAAGGAAGGGATTGAATCATTCATTGACGAAGAAGCTAGAGTGTTGCATTCATCACTGTTAAATCAACTTGGTCAGCCACCACAGAACTGTGGCCAATGTACAGTAGACAACTTGCTGCCTCATCATCAATCAGCATGTTCAAGAAGGACAACTGCATCTGTTCAAGAGGTCCCAGGAACATGCGAAGATTCTGTCCCATCAGTGTATGTGGGACTTTATTTGACGCTATAGTGTCAGAACACAGGTTTAAGGGACCCTCGTGGAAAAATTCAGACATCTCCCAGTGG
>CM037780.1:76432828-76476285 GCA_021229015.1 Solen grandis | reverse complement strand
ACCTTGGTTCAAATTTGGAATCCTATAAAACCCCTTGGATTTTCGAATTTAAAAAACGGACACCGGGATGCAAAACTGAATTTAAAATATACACATTCTGCGAAAATTTGAAAAAAAATCGGTTCATAAAACAATGGCGTAAAGCGTACAAACTTTTGTTGCTTTTTCCCTGGACGTCATATGACGTCTGGGCTAGAAAATCAAAAAAACAAAATTTCGCTTTTAAGCATGTTCTTTAAAATTTTTCATTGCCTTTCGACAATTTCACAAAAAAAAATTCTTGTTAATATTAAAATACATTTCATAAATGACGTCACTGACGTCAAACATTTTTTTTCCAAAATGTTTAAAAACTTTAGAGATATAACTGCTAAATATCAACTTTCTATTTTAAAATGGACAGATTTTATAAGCTTTTAAAAAATTTTACGCCCCTTGGGTTCGAATTTTTGGATTCGCTATAAACCCATGGACTTTTGAATTTTGAAAACGGACAGGGGAGCACAAAAAATTTTATAACACAATCTGTAAAAATTTTGATGAAATGGTTTTTAAAAAACAAGGGCTGTAACCGCGTACAAACTTTTGGATATTTCAAATGTGACGTCACATGACGTCATAGGCATATGAAAACAAGAAATAAAAAAATTTCCCTCAGGGATAATAAGTCATAAAAATTTCTTCGCCCTAGAGTATTGCAACATAGAAAAATAAGCTTTTAGTTGGGAAAAAAAAAAAAGAATAAAAAGAAAAAGAAGAAGAAGAACTAGATGCTTTCGTTTAAACGAATGATAGGATTTTCGCAACTGGTTAAGAAAAAAGCGGAGATAGAATTTCGAAGGGCTCACCTCTGGTGAATTTCATGTTCACTGCAATTGAAATTATATTTCCCAAATTAGTGCAAAGATAAGAATAAAAATTATCTGGACGTCACATGACGCATATGACTCTAACCTAAACATAAGAAATTTGCGAAAAAGAAAAATGTTTAAGTTTTAAATTTTTATCTCATCCTGAAGCCTCTAATCCCAAAAGAAATTTTTGATCCAAAGTTTGAATCTTTTTTCAGCCACAGAACTTCGGTCTTTCGGGAAAATTGGTTAGCTGAAGGGAAACCAAAACTTAAATTTTAAATGACCATCGGAAAATTTTAAGAAAATCCGACCGAAAAAAGCGGCTGTAGAGCGTGAACACCATTTTTTTACTATTTTTAGCTCTGACGTCACATGACGTCTAGTATGCTAAAGAGTTTTTTTTCAAAAGGGCTACTTTACTATCAAACTCTGAAAATTTTGTTATTTGAACAACTGCTCAGTCAAAAACATTTACCAAAAGAAAATTTTAAAAAGAAAGGGCTTATGACGTCCAACAAGAGTCATAAAAAAAAAAACGTCAAAAAAAAAAAAAAAACCCAAAAAAAAAAAAATATTAGAAAAAAAAAATTCGCAGAAAAAAAAAAAGCAAACTGTTAAGGCAACCTTCTATCTCACCTCAAGCTCTTTAAACCAAAAAAAAAATTTTCGGGGCCTATGTTTGAACCTTTTTTTTACCCAGAACTTCAGTCTTTTTAATTTGGGTTTGCTGACAGGATATCACACCTATTTCAAAGGTAAACCAAACGTGAAAAATTTTAAGAAAAACTGACCCAAAATGAGGCGTAGGCGCGAACAATTTTCACTATTTTTTGTGGCGTCAGTGCGTCTGGGTGCTAAAGATGCTTTTTTTCAAAAAACAAATACTTTGCTTTCATAACCGAAATTTTCTTATTGAAACTGGCTCATGTCGAAATCATTGCCTAAAAAGAAAATTAAAAGTAGCTTATACGTCACATACATAATACGTCGCTCAAAAATTTTGTAAAATTCTGCAGAACGCAAACTGTTTGTTTCAACTTTCTATCCATCCCGAAGCTCTTTTTTCCAAAAAAGAAATTTTCGGTCCTATGTTCAATCTTATCGCCCCAAAAACTTCGGTCTTTCGGAATTTCGGGTTTGGACGGAAGCACACCTTTGATTCAAGATGTACCCTCTGTGAAATTTGAAGAAAATCCGACCATAAATGACAGCTGTAGAGCGCGAACACCTTTTTTCACTATTTTTAGCTGTGACGTCATAGGGTGCTGAGAATCATTGAAATCAAAATTTCCTCACGTGACTAATAAGCCATAAAAATTTCATCGTCCTAGGACTATTGCAACATATAAAAATAAGCGTTTAGTTAGGAAGAAGAAAAAAAAAATAATAATAATAAACATAACAAACCCAATAGAACTTTCTGCCAGAAAGTCCTAATAAACAGTACAAACCCAATAGGACTTTCTGCTTTAGGCAGAAAGTCCTAATAAACAGAACAAACCCAATAGGACTTTCTGCTTTAGGCAGAAAGTCCTAATAAAAAACATAACAAACCCAATATGACTTTCTGCCGAAAGGGCAGAAAGTCCTAATAAAAAAACAGTACAAACCCAATATGACTTTCTGCCTGTAGGCAGAAAGTCCTAATAAAAGACAGAACAAACCCAATAGGTCTTTCTGCGGAAAGCAGAAAGCCCTAATAATAATAAAAAAACAGTACAAACCCAATATGACTTTCTGCCTGTAGGCAGAAAGTCCTAATAACTAGATTTCATTCGTTGATACGAATGATAGGACTTTCTGCAACATTTGAAATGTAAAAGATTAATACCGTTAGAAAGAATATATATATATATATATATATATATATATATATACAGAAAGAATATATTTCCTACCTTTTAGTGTTTTTTTCGTATGGACTTCTCATGCATGAATTTTGTGAAGTAAGCCATATGTCAAAAATAAATAAATCTTTATTTTGATATCGCTTTCTTATAACTTGACCAATTTAGTTGTTGTTGTTGTTGTTGTATTGAGGTTTACCGTCGCTATGATAGTATTTCAATCATAATAGAGACGTTCAGCTAATTACAGGTGGAGGAAGACCCCGAGTACACAGAGGTACCCGGATAGAACTACCGACCTACCACAAGCCAGCTGGAAGGCTTCCCACATGAAAAATCCGAAGTCCCTACCGGAATTCGAACCCACATCGGTGAGGGGCTGAGAGATCCAATTTTAGTATTCTAAATAAATGTCCTGAAAATCCCTACAATTTAATTGTAGCATATTTGGGTCTAGTTTTATAGGTTTTCAAAATATAAGCAATTAAACTTAAACCTATTAATTCTGCATCAAAATTATTTTTTTAATTTCGTGTACAGCCGCGGGAATAAAACCGTAAATGCTACCATGCAATAGATTCGTCGACGCGTGTAGCCTCGTGAGTTAAATTCTAATAATGCTTGTACATACTATACTGTAGTACGTTATAGTTAGTGTTTATTAAGAGAGAATTTAATAGTTAAGAAGCCAGAACGAGAGTAGCGAGTGACGACTTCTTAACTGTTAAATTCTCTCTTAGTGTTTGAAATTATATTTTGTTCAATGAAATCATTCCATTTTTTTCAAATTTTTGTCTCCATTTAATTAATTTAATCGGCATCAACTTGTCACTAAACACTATTCCGCTAAATCAGCTGATAAATTTAAAAAACCCGCTTCAAGCACCTTCACTGCGCATGTGCGTCGAGTTGTGTCGAGAAGCGGAGCTTTATGTGTTCACCAATATGGACTAAGACCACAATTTCCTGCCCTTGGTTACTCTGTATCCGGATGTGCCTACACAGAAAAAAGTGACCCTATTTAATGCTTAATTAAGGTGAGTTTTTGACTGAGGGACATGCAAAAAAGGATTAAATTCTATAGAACACAGTTAAATAGTCATAAAATGCCCAATTTGTATGGAGGCTATGCGTTGCCAAAAATCCAGCTTTGTTGATCTGAGTTGAACAGTTTATTTTTCGACAAAATACACAATTCATTTGAATTCCTTAGTATTTAAATTCCAGAGATACATTCTTGGGCTGAATTTGCCAATGCAACATTGTAGATACGTATTTCAACAAAATGCATTTTGATAAACTAAAAAACGCCTTCTACTTTAACGCTCGCAACTTTACATTGTCCGACCATCATGATTCGGCCCCAGCTTAATCCAGGTTTAACACTTTTGCAATGTTGATAAATAAGCTCCGCCCATTTCCCCGCCCACTACATCACCCGTAAAAAAACGTAATTGTCCGCTCACTTTCGGTATTTTCCGACAACGACTGGCAAATCTCCACGCAGTTATCTCCCATTACGAATAAGGGAAGTGTTGCAGCGTGTAGGTCTACACATTTAATGTAAATGCATGATGAGAATTAAACAGTATCACAATTATTTACTAAGCATCATGTGTTTCAGTTGCATGAGTGCCATTGTATGCAGGTATTAAAATCAACATCGGAAGATATAAAAAAGATTATTTTTGAACGTCCCCCACCTACATTGTAAAGCCAGAAATATAAGCGCAACAGGGCGTAAATTTATATTAGATTTTTATATCCCTGGCCAGGTTTTTAACCCTTTGATGTTTTTTAGTCGAGCCACCAAACCCACATAAATAGAGAACCCACTTCACCACAACTGAGATTTTTTCAAACTTTAATATCTAGCCACTGCCATACTGGTGTTGTGAATTCGCGCTCAATGCCACTTTCATAAAAAAACCGTTTTTTTTCTTTTCACAATTTTCAGAAAAACAATGCATAATTTTCACAAACAGAGCTGAGGTGTACCGGACTCAATTTTTGAATAGAAAATCCAAGAACACATCCAAAATTAAGGTGCCTTAAGTATCAATATTGACTAATGGCAGTATACAGTTCAAGTTGAAGTATTCATTATTCTTTAATCAGGATAGTTTCAATAAAGATATAAGATATCTCCTGCTTTAATAAAGATTGATCCTTTGCTTGTCACCTAGTATATTAATGTTTTGAATGCAAAAAAGTGTCTGACTTCCAATATTATTTTGAATCTCGTGTTTGTTCATATCATACCTGCAGATTGATCAATTTCTTTAAGAAAATACACAAAAGTTACATGCCATCAACTGTCTGTGTCTTAATCCAACTCTTAATGTTTTTTTTCCAGACAGTAAAAATTACTGCTTGACTATAAATCAAGATTTTTTTATGCAAAACAAATATATTTAAGAAGGAATAAGTAAAATTTGGGATTTTAAAGGGTTTTCAGTAAGTTGCTGCTTTACATTGTCCAATTTTCAAGTCTAAACAGATGGAAATTTGCTACAAAATAGATATATACAAAACTTTTCAGGCCAAATTCTGGCTGTTTGCCTTTCTAGTAATATTAAGTAAAATTTAATTACTATATCACAAATATAACCTTAATATTAGGGTATGACTGGATAAGAAAAAAGAGAAAAATAAAAAACAAATCTATGCAGTTTCTAATGTAAAGTTTTTCATTTCTTAATATTCACTTAAAAACGTTAGTAAAATAAAACCAAAATAATGAAGTTTAAATGTCTGTAACTTAGCAATTTTTCCTTTCATAGATCTACATAACATTTTTTTCAACCTGTTTTCATTTTACCATGTATATATAAAGAGTCTAAAGGTAAGTATAATGATTAACAATTGATGTATATAAAATATTGTATCTAAAAAGTATCATTTTTGACTCAGGTAAATACAAAATCTTTCTGAAACTTCCCGATTTATCATGGTGTAAGAGTTACCTCTCTTTATTTTCCGCTCGTAAAAATTTGGCTCCGCCTTTAAATCTTCGCCTATTTCCGTGATACTGCCATATATGGAAGTTGCAAAAATCGCCTACAAATGTTAATCGCGTAGAAATGTAAAAGTCAAGTATGCAGTTGAAAAACCTGAGAGTGTTTTCTGATGCGGCTCCATTCTCGAACATCTTGATGTACGGCGTAAACGTGTCGTGTATATCGTTGTACATTTCGTAAATTTGAGTTTGAAAATTAAAAATTTATTTGCATTTTATCAAAGCTCATGTTACCAAAATTACATTCTAGCAGCAAAAACGTTACTAGCTAAATCGAGATAATAAAAAACGCACAATACGAGCAAAATTTATGTACCTCTCGGATAAACGTTAAAACTTTTACAAATCTGTTTAGTTGAACTGAAGTATACTTGTCATGATTACAAGGCGGGATTTTTGGCAACGAATAGCCTCCATAAATTTGAAGGCATTATGCACAACAATCTTAATAGTTTAGGCATTACTGAGAGGGAATTTTTTGGAGAAAAATGGGTGAAATGGCCGACCGGTGCACTAAATTCATACGCATGTTTTTTGGGCCTTAAATAGGTCAAAAAGTAGTCGGGTTTGACCCATGTTTAAAATGTACAAAATTATTTCTCTTGAATAGATCTATCTAATGAGGGTAAGTTTGGATGTTAATTTCCCTTACAAAAAATTGTCATTTGTATATATCCCTTATATAGAACATATAGTAAATTTAAATTGGGGTCTTAGTCCATACACGCATGTGTAACGTGTTACGGGGATTTTTATGTGAACGCATGAACATCGACAAAAAATAATACACAGCGACCATAGAGAACAAACATTTACTCACCAGCATTCGATTAATCCAAAATAACAAAAGAACTCTACCCTTCCACTTAGTTTAGTTTAAACATGTTTTATTGCCTAAGAATGATGATGCAACATTGAAGATTTTAAAAAATAAGTAAGGGGGTCTGACCACAAGTTCTAACAACATTGTATCGGTAAATCGCTTTAAAGACACTTGTGTAATTTCAATGTCTACACATGTTAACACAAAATGGGCAATATATAACAAATTACTAAACAAAGCAATTAAGTAAATATCCAATTAAATAAATTCAAATTGAAAAAATGAAATATAAATAATGAGAAGAAAAGAAAAAAAAAAACACTAACAAACAAGGGTTACTTAAATGGAAAAAAAAATAATGTCCAAAACACACATATATAGGTGCAGATATATGAACCTTTCAAAACAGTATCTTTTATTCAAATCTCAATCACCATTTTTTTTTTGCCGAAGAGATCAAAGTCGCTTCCGGTTAAAATACTCATTTGGAGCGTAGATCTTCACAGCTATACACAGCTAGAGCGACGCATTGACCTTTGACATAACATGTTACATGCCCACGTAAATTTAATTCACGCTGGGAACAGGTTGATGGGGCGGAGTCTAAAATACAATACTATATTTGAAATGTGCAACGGGCGGTCAAACATAAATTTCAAACACTAAGTAGGTTAGTGTTATTAGTAAGCATTAAGTCCATTAAATCGGCCCGGCGCGGGCTTGCCGCGCCTGACCGATTTAATTTCATTAATGCTTACTAAAAAAACACTAACCTATATTTAAATTTTAACACTGACTAATTAGAGTTTGCCCCGCCCTATTACTGCTTTATGCTGCTATATTAGAGATGGCGCCATATCAGCGTCTGTTAAAGTATTCACACACGTGCACGTATAATATAGATGTAACAAAATAAATTTCGCGCATTTTTTGACCGTCGGCTCATTTCTCTTCAGATTTCAATCAATTTATGTGATGGCTGTTTTTTTTAAATTTATTTATCTTATTTTAATTAGTTAAGACATCAAAAAATCAACTGATTGACATAAAGGGAAAAAACGAAATATGTAAATAATAATCGTTTAAAAAAGTCGGTATCAGCGGAAGATATCAAGGCTAGGAATACCCCGGAAAAAACCAAATCAAACGAGTTAATACATGATCTGTAAGTTGTTTAAAAACGTTATTATCACTTATTTCAATTCTTGTATTTACCAAAATTTTTAAACATAGGTACTGGTATAGCTCCCTTGCTTGGCGCTCAGCTTAATAAGGGTAGTTCCAGGACTGATGGCCCGGGTCCGGATAATGTGACTGGTGTTGGTATCATGCCAACTGTCTACGACGTGATAAATGTGCAGTGTGACAACACTACATTTGTCCCCAAGTAACATTGTCTCCAGAGACTTAAAAACTGTCGGTGGGACGTTTTAAACCTAAAAATACTGTACTTGTATTTTAGTATTTAATTTAGCATCTTTTTTCTTTCCTTAGGAGTCCTTTTGCAAAAAATATTTCCGAAACTCCTCATTCTTAGTAAAAGTTTACTATAAACATGATTATTTAAGCAACTTTTCTTATGTTTACAAAAGACGTCAACATGCCCATGTGCACACCTCGTGTTGGGATCGATGTAGTAAACACTGCCATAAGATATCACGTGAATAGGGCGGAGAATAATTTGAAATAATGAAAATGCGCATTTCGCCGTAAACTCTTAACAGTTAAATCACAATTTAAAAAGACAATCTCGCAAAATCAAGAACTCTTAACAAATTAAATCGACCAGGAATTTGAAATTTTGGGCTCACTGATTAGGTAGAAATAGCGGGCAAACTCTAAACAAAGTTACTCCATTTGGCCCTTTTAGCTAACGGACAAATTACTTGCAGCGTCTTAACGGGTTTATCATTTTGTTTCAACGTCTACACTTATACACGCCCATTGTATCTCAAGCTGGCAATTAAAATTTTCATTGTACTCTAACATATATTTTCACATAGCTTATCATTTATCATAAATTTGGATTGATGCAACAATAAAGTCGGGAAATTGCAATGTTTCAACAACGGTCTAAATGACATGTGTCAAAACGCTCAAAGGATTATGGGTAACGCAGCGCTGCAACTGATATGTATAAGTAACGTAAATAAAAAGATTTGACAAAACATTAAAATCATTTTCAACACTTGTAAAGTGTTTTGTTTGTTGGTTTAACGTCCCTCCGACAGTAATTCAGTCATTTGGAGACGATGTTACTTCATGCGGGTATAGGGCTGCCAAAACTGCAGTATCACGCCGTAGACATGTGGCAAGAATACCACACCCATCACATCATCCTGAACCGAAATAACCAATCCTGCAAATACCCTTATATGTTTTAGCGCCACTCAAGGGAGATATAACATTAAAAATTTTACGACTTTGGTATGTCGTGGTCGGGGATCGAACCCACGACCTCCCGCTCCCGAGGCGGACGCTCTAACCACTCGGCCACCGGAAAGGGTAACCTTGTTTAGCTAGTAATATCAATATGATATAAGTAAAAAATTTTTTTTGCAATTTATATGACTAATACATAGCTGTAAACTCACATTTTCCGAAAATGCTTCAATTAACGTGAAAGCGAAAGTAGAAATATTTTCGATTTTTTTTTACACTTTGGGTTTTTATTCGTATTTTTGATGTAACTTCCTTATACTTTAATCAATTTCAAAACTTTAAGTACCAAAATAACCGTCTTAGAATTCTCTACATCTCACTCGCTTAAGATGTAGACTTATTTCAAAAGTGTTTTAAGATATTAGCCGTACAAAAATTGACAACACGGCAGAATCGCTGAAATTTTGCATGTTTAAATCTTATTTTTGATGTAACTCCTTATACCTTGTTCAATTTCAAAACTTAAGATACCAAAATATCGTCTAGAAATTCTCTACATTTCACACGCTTATGTTTAGGAAAATTACAATAGTTTTTGAGATACAACTCTTAAACCTCCTGAAAATGAAAAAATCACCAAAACGACATGCCGAATTTCGTTTTTTTCCCATTATCCCCCATAAATCTTAGGCCAATCATTAAACTTTAGGCATCAAAAGAAAAGGCCAAACATTGCTCTACAAAAATTCTTCATCATCCATATTTTCAAAATTAAAGGTTTTCGAGGTATAAAACTGTTAAACACCTGGGGTTACCAAATTTTCATTTCCGCGATAACTCAACCAATTCAACCCGATCAAACAAAAAATAAATATCATCTGAAAGTTCTTTCTAAGCACTACAAATTATATGCATATGTCTCGATAAAATATTTTCCGTTTTGAGATATTTATTGCCGAAGAAAAAGCCGATAATTGATATAAACCTTGACCTTTGGGATTTTCCGAAACGAAATTGACATGGCTCCATAAAATCTAATACTGCATTCTTCAGACAAAATTTCAAGCAAATCATACAAAAAATAAAGTCTACAGGGCTTAAAAAACGGTTAAGTTTTAATGCGAAAGTTTTATTAGCATTATGACGTTATGTGACGTCATATGGCGTTCATCTTTTTGGGAATAAAAGAAAACCTAGAGACTAATATTTTGTCCCAATATCGGTTTCTAGCTCTTCTGGAAGCGATTTTATACGCATTTGAAATTTGACGTCATTAATTCGAATCTTGTATTCGCCATAAAACCTTTGCCTTTTCGAATTTGGAAAAACGGACACCGAAAGGCACAACTAGAGCCTTAATACACATTCTGTGAATTTTGATGAAAATCGGTCCAGAAATAATGGCTGTAGACCGCGTACAAACTTTTTCACCTGACGTCAAATCTGACTTTATATACGTCAATGAATATATATTTCATTTCATCCAAAGCTCATGGTTTGAAATAAATGCCCTAAAATTTTCATTGTTCTGAGTCAATGGCAACACCTCGAAATTAACACAAATTATAAGAGAAAGAAAAAAAGAAAAAACTAGATTTCGTTTGCACGACAAACATAAGGACTTTCTGCAAACCCTTTAAAATCTCAACAATTGAAAATTATTGATATGGAATACGCAGAAAATATAAGGTTTTTAGAGTGTAACCCATACATTCTTTGAAAATTTTAGACGAACTCACAATTCATAATGTCTGCAGAGTGCTTACAAACTTTTTTGAACTGACGTCTTTTTGATGTCATAGAATAAGAATATTATTGCATATGAAAATTCAGCATAACATATGCCATAATATTTTTGTAATTCTGGACCATTGGGATCACATTGAATTTAATTTCACCATAAATGAAAACATATTATAATCCCATTACGTAAACTGACCTCTAGCCTATGGAAATCTAAAAAAAACGTTTTGAAATTAACAACAGGTGTGAATTTCAGCTTTTACCTCGAAAAGGGTCTCTGAAATACTAAACTTAATTTCGAGGGCATATTTTCGAAACTTGGTTTCACCACAGAACCTTGGTCTTTTCAAACTAGGGAAAACGTTTATAATAGTGCACATCTAGAACGTAATATACACATTTTGTGAAAATATCGAGAAACCACGAAGAAATGAAGGCTGTAGAGCGCGAACAAACTTTTGTAGCAAATCTCAAATTTGACGTCATGTGACGTCATACGAATATGAAAATAATAGATTCTAAAATTTCATCGCGTTTAGGTATGTGCTATTAAATTTTCGTGATTCTAGACCGCCAGGAACCTCTTGAAATAGCCACCTCTTTTGGAAGAAAAAGAATAATAATAATAATAAAAAACAGTACAAAAACAATAGGTCTTTCTGCTAGAGGCAGAAAGCCCTAATAAAAAACATTACAAAAACAATAAGTCTTTCTGCTAGAGGCAGAAAGCCCTAATAAAAAACATACAAAAACAATAGGTCTTTCTGCTAATGGCAGAAAGCCTAATAAACTAGACTTCGTTTGTCCCACAAACGATAAGGGCTTTCTGCGCTGCAACTCAGTTTAAGCCTGATCGGCTGAAAAGAATTTTTTCATAAACAATATCGACATCCCAAATTTACGTTTCTCTGTGTATAATAACTGCATTTCCATATTGAGAATATATGTGTTCTGCCTAACTTAGTTCATTTCACATTGTATCCTTTCTTTAATATGAAACAATTTTCCCTGTTGTTCATTTAAAAGAAGGTAAAATTACACATAAAGTACATGATGAACAACGAGATATTTTCAATACACATTTTATTTACTATTTACCTTGTCTTTATTTTCATATATCAATATTAAATAAAGGACACTAAATTAAAGTATGAATTTTATACACTAGACATTTCTATTACAAGAAAACATATATAGAGATAAACCGAACAAATATAGTAGACCGCGGCCTCACATGAGCACAGGTAAAAGTTGTACCTTTACTGTTTGCTTACAGTGACGCCCAGTAGATTTCTCAACAGAACTTAACATTCTACTTTATATACAATAACTATTTGACATTCCAGTGGTATCTGAATTAACTGAAACACATTTTTAAATTTTAAAACTGTTTAATTTGGCTGAAAATATTAAAGCATAGTTACATTATTGATTTACAACGGCTATTACTTCGGTATCCATACCATATAACGCTTAATATGTTTAAATAATAAGAATGAATAGTTTATTGATAGCGTTTGAATTGCGCATTTACACTTTTATGATTTTTGTCATTTTTCATGTAACTTTCTTATATCATGACCAAATAAGAAAAGTAGGGTACCATTAGAAAGGTCATTAAATTCCCAACATTTCACATGCTTTATATATGGACCTATGTTTAACTGCTTTTGAACTATGGACGCTTAAACCACGGAAAAAATGCAAAAATATGCCAAAATATGTTCATGACATTTACTTCATGAACGATAATTTAATAACTATTCTTTGGATCTTTAAAACCTGCATATCGTTCGAAAGGAAATTGATTGGGCTATAAATCATGTCCATCATGATATTTACAAAAATCAATATTTTTGAGATACATGCACTTTTCTACACTAGGTATAGCGCTGTTTTCGCTGTTCCGCCATTGATGTGCCATAATCAAGCCCGATCTTCAAAATATTTTTGTCATCAGAAAGAGCTTCAAAAGCACTATTAAAAATACGCATATTGTCTCGAAGAATGTTTTTCGTTTTTGAGATATTACAGGTCAAAAGAAAAAAACGATAATTGATATATGACCTTGACCTTTAAGATTTTCCGGAAACGGAAATGATATTTTACAATGATACCCTATGGTGCAGATTCAGAGAAAATTTGAAGCCAATCGATCAAGAAATTTAGAGTACAGGGCTGAAAAACCGTTTGTATTTGTTTCAGATTGTTATTAATATTATGACGTCAAATGACGTCATATTACGTCAACTTTCACATAATATAAAGAAGACACACAATGAGCATAGTGGTGTTAATTTCAGATTTCTAGCTTACATAGGAGCTACAAAATACTTAAAACTATTTTAAGGTCCAAAGTTCGAAACTTGGTTTAACCACAAACCTTGGTCTTTTCGAATCTGGGAAAAACCTATTAATCATGCACATCTAGAACGTAATAGACACATTTTGTGAAAATATCGAGAAAATCTGCCAAGAAATGAAGGCTGTAGAGCGCGAACAAACTTTTGTAACAAATTTCAAATTTGACGTCATGTGACGTAATAGGAATATAAAAATCATAGATTCTAAAATTTCATCGCGTCTGGTATGACCTATTAAATATTCGTGATTCTAGACCGTCAGGAATCTATTGAAATAGCAACCTCTTTTGGAAGACAAGAATAATAATAATAATAACTAGATGTCATTCGTGAAAACGATGATAGGACTTTCTGCAAGCTGTGTTAATGCAAAAAGTAGAGATAGAAGTTTCATGTAATGACTCTCCTCTGGTAGTATTTCATGTTCATGCTGAACAATTGACATTATATTCCGAAATTAGTGCAAATGAAAGAACTAAGTATTAGTCTGTGACGTAACATGATGTCATATGACGTCAGGACATGACTGCAAGCTTGATTTCTAGTTGAAAGGGCCTATGTTCGAATCTCACTTCAGCCACAATACTTCGGTTTTTCGGAATTAAGGTTAGCTGACAAATATTCACACCTTAGTTTCAAGATGTACCATCTGTAAAAATTTGAAGAAAATCTGATCATAAATGGAGGCTGTAGAGCGCGAACACATTTTTCACTATTTTTAGCTCTGATGTGAGGTGACGTCATAGGGTGCTGAAAATGCTGAGCTCAAAAGCCAATACTTTACTGCAATAACTCTGAAATTTTCATTATTCTGAACAACTGGCATCATGTCGAAATCATTGCCCCAAATTAAAATTAAGTGGTATGCTATGACGTCCTATGACGTCACGATTCAAAATACTTGTAGAAATGCTGCAGAACTGCAAACTGTGTAAGTTTCAACTTTCTATCTCATCCTGAAGCTCTTTAATCCTGAAATGAAATTTTCGGTCCCATGTTCGAATTTTATTTAAGCCACAGAACTCCGGTCTTCCGGAATTTCGATTAATGGAAAGGATATACACATCTTAATTTCAAGTTGTACCATCTGTGAAAATTTGAAGAAAATTCGACAATAAATGGCGGCTGTAGAGCGTGAACACCATTTTTCACTATTTTTAGCCCTGGCGTCACATGACGTCATAGGTGCTGACGATGCTTTTGTTCAAAAGCGCATGCATTACTGTCATAACTCTGAAATTTTCATTATTCTGAAAAGCTGGCATCATGTCGAAATCATTGCCCTTAAATGAAAATTAAGATGTATGCCTATGACGTCACATAACGTCATATGACGTCACAACTCAAAATATATGTAGAAATTCTGCAGAACTGCAAACTGTGTAAGTTTCAACCTTCTATCTCATCCTGAAGCTCTTTAATCCTAAAATGAAATTTTCGGTCCTATGTTCGAATCTTACTTCAGCCACAGAATTTCAGTCTTTCGGAATTTCGGTTAGCTGACAGGATAAGCACACTTATCTTTCAAGATGTACCATCTGTGAAAATTGAAGAAAATCCGACCATAAATGGCGGCTGTAAGCGTGAACACCAGTTTTCACTACTTTTAGGTCTGACGTCACATGACGTCATAGTGTGTGAAGATGCTTTTGTTCAAAAGGCATACTTTACTGTCATAACTCTGAAATTTTCATTATTCTAAACAACTGGCATCATGTCAAAATCATTGCCCTAAAATGAAAATTAAGAAGTATGCTTATGACGTCACATGACGTCATATGACGTCACGACTCAAGATATATGTAGAAATTCTGCAGAACTGCAAACTGTGTAAGGTTCAACTTTCTATCTCATCCTGAAGCTCTTTAATCCTAAAATGAAATTTTCGGTCCTATGTTCGAATCTTATTTCAGCCACAGAACTTCGGTCTTTCGGAAGTTCGGTTATCTGACAGGATATGCATACCTTAGTTTTCACGATGTACCATCTGTGAAAATTTGAAGAAAATCCGACCATAAATGTCGGCTGTAGAGCGCGAACACCATTTTCACTATTTTTTGCTGTGACGTCACATGACGCCATAGGTGCTGAAGATGCTTTTGTTTCGAAAGCGCATACTTTACTGTCATAACTCTGAAATTTACATTATTCTAAACAACTGGCATCATGTCGAAATCATTGCCCTAAAATGAAAATTAAGAAGTATGCTTATGACGTCACATGACGTCACGACTCAAGATATATGTAGAAATTCTGCAGAACTGCAAACTGTGTAAGTTACAACTTTCTATCTCATCCAGAAGCTCTTTAATCCTAAAATGAAATTTTTGGTCCTATGTGCGATCTTATTTTCAGCCACAGAACTTCAGTCTTTCGGAATTTCGATTAATGGAAAGGATATGCACACCTTAGTTTCAAGATGTACCATCGGAATTTCGGTTAGCTGACAGGATAAGCACACATAATCTTTCAAGATGTACCATCTGTGAAAATTTGAAGAAAATCCGACCATAAATGACGGCTGTAGAGCGCGAAAACCATTTTTCACTATTTTTAGTTGTGACGTCTTGTGACGTCATAGGGTGCTGAAAATCATTGAAATCAAAATTTCCTCACGTGACTAACAAGCAATAAAAATTTCATCGTCCTAGGACTATTTCAACATATAAAAAAAAGCGTTTAGTAAGGAAGAAAAAAAGAATAATAATAAAAACATAACAAACCCAATAGGACTTCTGCTTTAGCAGAAAGTCCTAATAATAATAATAACAGTACAAACCCAATAGGACTTTCTGCCGAAAGGGCAGAAAGTTCTAATAATAATAACTAGACTTCGTTTGTCCCACAAACAATAAGGGCTTTCTGCGCTGCAACTCAGTTTAAGCCTGATCAGCTGAAAAGAATTTGTTCATAAACAATGTCGACATCCCAAATTTTCGTTTCTCTGTGTATAATACCTGCATTTCCATATTGAGAATATATGTGTTCTACCTAACTTAGTTCATTTCACATGTATCCTTTCTTTAATATAAAACAATTGTCCTGTTGTTCATTTAAAAGAACGTAAAATTACACATAAAGTACATGATGAACAACGAGATATTTTCAATACACATTTTATTTACTATTTACCTTGTCTTTATTTTCATTTATCAATGTAAAAATGTTATATTTAGATTTAGAAAATATGGTTGTGATTATAAGTACATGTTGTTGTTGGTTTATACTTCACCACCTAAGGATTGCTGATCACTCTAGACTCATCATTTTAAAGACCAGTTTAGCCATGAGCCTATGAAGCAGAGGGTCCAGACCAGCATTTAACTAGATAAGCCACTGACAGACATGTACAACCCTGATAGGGAATATTTTGGAGATCAGTATGGAAAATTTTCTTGGGTTAATTACAGATATTAATTTTGTTTTGGCGCTAATTTTTATGGACAGGGTCAAATTGGGGAAGTTTGATTGGTTGGGGGTATGGGAGAAAGCATCTTGAGAGAGGGGCGAGAGTCAGTTGGGTATGAGCCTGTAAGGAGAGAACAATATTGAGGCCCGTGGGAGTGGGTGTGATAATCGAGGGAAAGTCTAAACACATCGATGTTTGAGAGACTAAGGAACGAAGGATGAAAGGAAAGTTATAGGAAGGAAGAACAAAAAGGTATGACAGGATATGTTATTATATGATTTGTTTTATTTAGTCTGATCTTGATATGTTATGTACATGTTTTAGAAAGCATGTTTCATGAAGTTTTAATTTGAAATAGGAAATCTGATGCACTTTATGGTTGTATCCTACATATAAATGTTAAATTACAGTTATTAGTTAAAGTCTATGTAAAATCTCAGACAAGTAAGAATTGTCTTACTTGTAGATCCCGGGACCGGAGGCAGAAGGCCTAGAAGGAGGGCAGCCAGGTCAATGATAACGGTTGGATAAAGAGAAGATGTATAAACTGTGCACCCAACAGAAGACTGTAAACATTAGTGAACCAGAATACTAACATTTGTACTTATGAAATACCTGCTTATGTTTGAAAGATCATTGTGTAATCAGCATATAAATATCTTGTCAACTTGTTTTTTTTTGTTATTAAATATTATTGTAAACTACACTGTATCAGTTCTGGTTGCATCTAACCACAAAAATTAAGTCTTCCACTTCATCGCAAGTGGCATCGTGACAATCAATATTGAATAAAGGACACTAAATTAAAGTATGACTTTTATACACTAGACATTTCTTTTACAAAGAAATAATATAGAGAGATAAACCGAACAAATATAGTTGGCCGCGGCCTCATATGAGCACACATAAACGTTGTACCTTTACTGCTTTCTAACAGTGACGCCCAGTAGATTTTTCAATAGAACTTAACATTCTACTTTATATACATATAACTATTTGACATTCCAGTGGTATCTAAATTAATTGAAACACATTTTAAAATTTTAAAACCTGCTTAATTTGGCTGAAAATATTAAAGCATAGTTACATTATTGATTTACAAATGCTATTACTTCGGTATCTATTATATAACGCTTTATATATGTTTAAATAATAAGAATGAATAGTTTATTGATTGCGTTTGAATTGCGCATTTACACTTTATGATTATTATCATGAGTTCTTATTTCTCATGTAACTTTCTTAGATCATGACCAAATAAGAAAATCAGGGTACCGTTAGAAAGGTCATTAAATTCCCAACATTTCACACGCTTTATGTATGGACCTATTCATAACTGCTTTTGAAGTATGAACGCTTAAACCTTGGAAAAAATGCAAAAATATGCCAAAATATGTTCATGACATTTACTTCATGAACGATAATTTAATAACTATTCTTTGGATCTTTAAAAGCTGCATATCGTTCGAAAGGAAATTGATTGTGCTATAAATCATGATCATAATGATATTTACAAATATCAATATTTTTTTAGATACATGCAGTTTTCTACACTACGTATAGCGCCGTTTTCGCTGTTCCGCCATTACTGTGCCATATCAAGCCCGATCTTCAAAAATATTTTATCATCAGAAAGAGCTTCGAAAGCACTAATAAAAATACGCATATTGTCTCGATAGAATGTTGTTGTTTTTGAGATATTTAAGGTCAAAAGAAAAAACGATAATTGATATATGACCTTGACCTTTGAGATTTTCCGGAAACGGAAATGATATTTGACAATGAGATGCTATGGTGCAGATTCAGAGAAAATTTGAAGCCAATCGGTCAAGAATTTAGAGTACAGGGCTGAAAAAACCGTTTGTATTGTTTCAGAATTGTTATTACATTATGACGTCAAATGACGTCATATGACGTCAAATGTCACAGAATATGAAGAAGACATCAATGAGCATATGTGGTGTTCAATTTGAGATTTCTAGCTTAAAATAGGAGCTACAAAATACTTAAAAAACATCTTAAGGTCCAAAGTTCGAAACTTGGTTTAACTACAGAACCTTGGTCTTTTCGAATCTGGGAAAATCTATATAATCATGCACATCTAGAACGTAATGGACACATTTTGTGAAAATATCCAGAAAATCCGCCAAGAAATGGAGGCTGTAAGCGCGAACGAACTTTTGTAACAAATGTCAAATCGTCTTGAAACTTTCAACAATTCGTTTGCTTTATTATTTGCTTTTTACAGATTAAGAAAAAGAAACTGTGAAACATTTATAAAACAAAGCAAGGGTCAGGACTGCCACAAAATACGCCCATCACAGTATGGGGACTCTCAGAAATGCTCAGAGAAACCTAAATCCCATTAGTTTAATGAATGTTACTTATTAAAACAATCATGTTGAAAGTTTGAAAAGGATTGGGCTAACGGTATTGAAGTTAGAGCCTGGACAATCAAAATTTCAAGTATTTTGTGTACGTCAAGGGCCATAACTTCTAAGTCATTCAAGCGATAATGCTGGATATCGAACTCATCCGCGATATTATGGCCAGCACATGTGTGAAAAGTTTGAAAAGGATTGGACTAACGGTATTGAAGTTAGAGCCCGGACAATCACAATTTCAAGTATTTTGTGTACATCAAGGGCCATAACTTCTAAGTCATTCACGCGATAATGCTGGATATCGAACTCATCCGAGATATTATGGCCATGCACATGTGTGGAAAGTTTGAAAAGGATTGGGCAAACGGTATTGAAGTTAGAGCCCGGACAAATCACAATTTCAAGTATTTTGTGTACATCAAGGGCCATAACTTCTAAGTCATTCACGCGATAATGCTGGATATCGAACTCATCCGAGATATTATGGCCATGCACATGTGTGGAAAGTTTGAAAAGGATTGGGCAAACGGTATTGAAGTTAGAGCCCGGACAATCACAATTTCAAGTATTTTGTGTACGTCAAGGGCCATAACTTCTAAGTCATTCACGCGATAATGCTGGATATCGAACTCATCCGAGATATTATGGCCATGCACATGTGTGGAAAGTTTGAAAAGGATTGGGCAAACGGATTGAAGTTAGAGCCCGGACAACAAATGTTCCACGCCCGCCCGCCCGCCCGCCGTGAGTGTTCACATTAATACGCCCCATCTAAAGATGGGCGTATAAAAAATCAATAGGTAGATATACATGTATTTGTCATTTTCTTAAGGTTTGCAGAAAGCCGTGAAAGCAAATGCAATAAGTTATCCGTGTAAGTTTTCTGGCTCTAGTATAATTTTACTAATTCATCGTAAATGCGACTCTTTTAGTAAAAAATGTACCACAATTCACTATTCAACGCAGGCACTCTTTCCTGCAAAAGAACAATCGGATCTTGCTCAACCAACCCAATGGCCGCTTTCATTTCTTTCTTCAAAATTAATATATTTTCATGAATTAGCCCTATTAAGAAAAACAGAATAAATAAACATAACAAACCCTATAACGTTTTCCGCAAGTTTGCGGAAAGCCGTGATAAGAAAAATAAACATAACAAACCCTATATACGTTTTCCGCAGGTTTGCGGAAAGCCGTAATAAAAGCTTGAAGAAAGCCGTTATAACAAAGGCATATGCTTATCGGTCCTGGTGTACACCATTGCATCTTAAAATGCACCTCATTCTCTCAAATACGCATCGCAATGCACCTTTCAACATGGGCACTCTTTCCTGCGTAGGAACGTCCGGATCGCGGGTAACCAACCCAATAACCGCCTTCTTTCCTTACTTCAAATTGCTAGATTTTTGTATACAAGCCCTTATCCGAAAAACGTGAATATCTGCCATGTTTGTTGACGGAATTACTTGAAATTTTCAGGACTTTTTGCACATTGTATGCTACGGCATTCGTGCCAATTTCAACTTCAAACATCAACTTGCCGATTTTATAAGAATGTTCTAATAATTTCTGCTTAAATATGTATGACGTCATAATCACGTGACCAAACAAATATTCCTTGCAGCATACATCACTTCACTTTTCAGTGTGTAAATCCTGAAAAAATCATAATGATTGACTCAAACTTCATGAAGCTACAGCGTTTCAATTTCGTTAAAAGAACACTTTTTTGTTTCCTGCCATAACTCAACGGATTCAGAATGTTAGAATTTTTTTTTTTTTTTTTAATGACGTCATAACCACGTGACTTAAGAGAAAATCATTCAGAAAAAAAAGAATGTAAACCTCTATGCCGATATGCTGTCCAATTTTCATTTTTCTAATGCATCATCAGGAGGCTTTGTTACATTAAAATGTAATTTTAGAACCTAAAATTCCCGTTTTCCTCGGTTGCCATGAAATTTTTAATTTTTTTGGGAATTTTGGGGAAATTTTTTAAATCCCAAAGGGGTCAAAAATCAACATCCAAAAATACATCATTTTGAAAATATCTTTAAAAAAGGAACAAAAATTGGAACCCCTTTAGAGCGAAAACAAACTTTTAAAAAGAGCCCTTTCAAATCTGACGTCATTTGACGTCATTAAAAATTAAAAAATAAAAAATTTATAAATGAAATTTTTTAAAAATCGCTGCAATAAAATTTTTTAAAAAAAATTGATAAAAATCAAAAAATTTTAGAGCGAAAAAAATTTTTAAAAAAGGATTTTTTGTCTTTTTTATGACGTCATAATCACGTACTTAAAAAAAAATTCCCTTTTAAGAATAGAAAAAGACCTCTAGGGCCGAAAAAGCTGCCCAATTTTCATTCTTCTAACGCATTGGGTTTTCCCTTTGTAACATTAAAATAAAAATTTAGGCCCTAAGTTCGAATCTTGGTTTTCCCAAAAAAATCTCTTTTTTTTTCTTTTTTTAAAATTTTAAATGCCGGGGTGCACTTTCTACCTTTTTAAAACATCACGGGGAAAATATCAAAAAAAAAAACCCCAAATTGAAGGCTCAAAGCGCAAAACAAATTTTTGGGAAGCGGGACTTCAAATCTACGTAAATTGACTCATTAAAAATTTAAAAAAATTATTGAATTTAAAAATTTAAACTTTTTTGTCGAAGCTTTTTAAAATTTTCCATGTTGCTTGACCATTCCAAAAATAAAAATTTAACTCTTGTTTGGGTTTTGGAAAAAGTAAATAATAACTAGATTTTCCTTTTGTTTTGAACAAAAAAAAAGGCCTTTTCCCGCACTGCAAACCATGACAAACCTGGTGTTTTTCCAATTTTGGCAAACCAAATTATAATCCTGCACAATGAAGTCTTAAAAATAAAATTTCCCTGTAAAAAATTCCATGCAATCCGTCCAAAATAAACGGCGGCACGCGGAGGAATTTTGGTATTTTTTTTTAAGTTTTGATGTCTTGTGACCCCATATGAAAATTTTACTCTTTTAAATCTTAATGTTCATGTTACAACATAGGACATTAAATTTTCATTGTCTATGAACCTTTTCAAAATGATAAATTGACATTCAGGAATGGGAAATTTCCCCAAACAATGAGAGTCTTATCCCTTTCATTTTTCCCAAAAATGAAAAGGGAAAACACGGGAAAACCGTAAAAACCCACGTAAAAAATCAAATTTCTATCTCATCAAAAACGATTTAATATGTTTTAAAAATTTGACGTCCTTTGGGTTTTCGAATTTTGGTTTCGTCAAAGCCCCCTTAGTTTTTTCCCGGAACTTGGCAAACCAATGAATCCTGCCCAAGGGGCCCGAAATTATAAACTTCTGGGGAATTTCCCTCCCCAATCTTTCAAAAAAAAGACGGCTGTACAGAGGGGAAAAAATTTTGGTAAAATTTAAAAGGGTTCAAACTCATGAACGTCATATAAAAATTTTAAACATTGAATCTAAATGTTCCGGGGAAATTGTAAAAAGGCTTTTTAAATTTCCCTTGTCATGAAGCTTTGAACCTGGGGAAAATTGACATAAAGAAATGGGAAAATTTCCCAAAAACAACTTGTTTGACTTTCATATGACGTTAAATTTTTACAAAATGAAAAGGGAAAACAAGAGATATAAAAAATCCCCCAAAAAAATAAACTTTCAAACTCACCTAAAAAACGATTTTATACGTTTTTAAAAATTTGCCCGCCTTTGGTTCAATTTTGGGTTTTCCCAAAAAAACCTTTGCTTTTTTCGAATCTTGGCAAACCAATATAATCCTGCACAATAAAGATCGTAATAAAATAAACTTCGTGAAAATTTCCCCATCCCAAAACCGCCCATAAAAAAAGGCTGACAGCGCGAAACAAATTTTTGGTAGCTTTTTTTTAGTTCTGACGTCATGGCGCCCATATAAAAATTTTAAACATTTGGAAAAAAAATAAACCGGAACACCTACAAAGGTTTTTTAAATTTCCCAATTGTTTATGAATCCTTGCAACATGGAAAATTTGAAAACAAAAAATTTGGGAAATTAAATAAAACATATGCCGCCCCAAAGACGTAAAAAGACTTAAAACTTTAAACAAAAAGGCCAAAAAGGAAAAAACAAAACCTAAAAACTTGCCAAAAAAAAAACTTTTTAATCTAAACAAAACGATTTTTATATGGATTTAAATTTGACGCCCTTTGGTTTTAAAACTTGGTTCGCCTAAAACCTTAGTTTTTTTCGAATTTGGGAAAAACCTATATAATCCGCACAATGAGGTCGTAAAAAAAATTTCGTGAAAAGCCCAAAGGGCAATCCGTCCAAAAATGACGGTTTGTACGGGCGCGAACAAACTTTGGAAGCAAAATTTTTAGTTCGCCGTCATGTGACGCCCAATAAAAATTTTTAAACTTTAAATCTAAATGACCATATTACCTACCATAGGACTTTAAATTTTTAAACTTTGTCTATGAGCTTTGCACCAGGAAAAAAAATTGACACAAGAACGGAAATTCTATCCAACCCGATGATTTCAAATACGTAAAAATAAAACTTTTCATCTTTAAAAAATGAAAGGGAAAAACACAGGGGAACATATAATCTCCCCCAAAATATCAATTTTCAAACTCATCAAAATCAAAATTTTATATGGTTTTGGAAATTTAAAGTCCTTGGGTTCGAATCTTGGATTCGCCAAAAACCCCTTTTTTTCTTTCAAAATCTTTGAAAACCTTAAAATCCTGCACAATGGGGTTTTTAAATTTATATAACTTCTGTAAAAAACCCAAAGCCAACCCGGGCCCATAAATGACGGCTGTCAGCGCGTAAAAAACTTTGGTAGCTATTTTTATTTTCTGACTTCATGTAACCCCTGTGAAATAAAAATAAAAAAATTAAAAAATGCCATTGCTTCGGGTTTGGCCCATTTGAAATAATTTTTGCCCCCTAGCCCTTTAAAACAATTTAGGGAAAAAACAACATAAAAAATTTTGGAAAAAAAAGAATAAAAATAGATTTCTTTTTTTTTGAACAAAAGAAAGGGCTTTCTGCCTGCAAACCATGAAAAACCCTGGTATTTTTTCGAATTTTGGAAAACCAATAAAATTTCCTGCCCCTTTAAGTTTTAAAATATATAACTTTTTGTAAAAATTTCCCTCCCAATCCCCCAAAAAATAAAGGGGCGTGCAGCGCGGATGAACTTTGGTATTTTTTTAATTTTTTGATGTCATGTAAACTTTCAAAGAAATTTTTACTAAATTGAACTAAATAAACATGTTTTACCTACAAAGGACTTTAATTTTTTCCCATTGTCTTAAAACCCTTTTTTGCAACATGTTTAAATTGAATTCAGGAAGGGAAAACCCCCTCTACAATTTTGATGACTCCATATGACGTTCATCTTTACAAAAGCAAAGGAAACACAAAAGACTATAAGCTCGCAAAAATAAAAATTTCTTTCTCTCTAAAACGTTTTTTAAAAACGTTTTTAAAAAAATTTGCCGCCCTTTGGTTCGAATTTTGGTTTCGTCAAAGAAACCTTAGTTCTTTCGAACTTGGCAAACCTATGGGAAACCCGCACAAGGGAGGTCGAATAATTAATTTTCTGTTAAAACCCCTCCCAATCTATAAAAAAATGAGGGCTGTACGAGCGGACAAATTTTGGTATTAAATTTATAGTTCTGACGTCTTTGTACGCAATGAAAAATTTTTTTTAAACTTTGGGAATCTAAATTTTCCCTGATTTTTTTTGTAAAAAGGGACTTTTAATTTTCCCTTGTAAATGAAGCTTTGAAACATAAAAAAAATTTGGGACATAAAGAAATGGGAAAAATTTTTATAAATTTGATGACGTCAAAATGACCCCTATGACGTTAAATTTTTTAACAAAATGCAAAGGAAAAACAAAAAATAAATAATCTCCCCAAAAATATCAATTTTTCTATCTAAATCTAGAAACGACTTTAAAACCTTTTTGGGAAAATCTTGGATTCGCCATAGAACCTTTTTTTTTCGAATCTTAAAAAAAACCTTATAATCCCGGGCACTTGAAAACCGAAAATATATAACTTCTGTGAAAATTCCATCCCAATCCGTAAATAAATGACGGCTGTACAGCGCGTACAAATTTTGGGAAAGCTTTTTTTAGCTTTTACGTCATTTTGACGTCATAAAAATTTTTTAAAACATTGGATAAAAATGAACATGATCCCCCTAAAAAGGGCCCTTTTAAATTTTTCCTTTGGGGTTTATAAACCCCCTTGCAACATGAGAAATTGACATCAAAAAAAGGAAATTCTTACAACTTGATGACGCAAATGACTTTAATATGGACTTTTCATCTTTACAAAATGCAAAGGAAACCCCGGGGACGTATAATCTCGCCCAAAATATCAACTTTCTATCTCATCAAAGAAACTTTTTTTTTTGATTTAAAATTTGACGTCCTTGGTTTCGAATTTTGGGAATTGGGCCCCAATAAAACCCTTTATTTTCTTTGGGAATTTTGGCAAACCTATATAATGCTGCATAATGAAGTGGGTAATATATAATTTCCGGGTGAAAAATTCCATCCCAATCCTTTCCAAAAAAGACGGTTTGTACAAGCGAACAAACTTTGGAGCTTTTTTTTTTAAGTTCTGACGTCATGTAAACGCCCCATATAAAAATTTTAAACATTGAATCAAATTTTTTAAAGTTTTAACCTTCATAAACATTAAATTTCATTGTCTTTTAGCCTTTCCCAACGGATTTAAATTGACATCAAAAAATGGGAAAATTCAAATAAAACTTGAGACGTAAATATGAGGGTTCATTTTTAACAAAATGCAAAAGAAACCCACAGGAAATAAAATCTCGCAAATAAAAACCCTTTCTATCTCATCTAGAAACGATTTTAATACGTATTTGAAATTTGTCGCCTTGGTTGGGAAATTGGTTCGCCATAAAACCCTTTTTGTTTTTTTCAAAACTTGGCAAACCTATAAAATCCTGCAAAAAGAATCGTAATTTTTAAAAACTTCTGTGATAATTCCTCCCAATCCGTCCTAAATGAGGGTTTAAACCAGCGCGAAAAAAACTTGGTAGCTAATTTTTAGTTCAGACGTCATGTGACGCCCCATATAAAAATTTTTAAACCCTTGGGAAAAAAAGGAACTTTAATTCCCCTAAAAAGGGATTTCAATTTCCATTTTTTTGAACCCCTTGCAACATGAGAAAATTTGGGCCCATGAAAAATTGCATCAAAAAAATGGGAAATTTCCCTATACAACTTGATGACGTCATATGACGTCATATGACGTTCATCTTTACAAAATGCAAAGGAAACACAGAGACATATAATCTCGCCAAATAAAACTTTCTATCTCACCCTAAATCGATTTTATATGGTTTTTAAAATTTTGACGCCCTTTGGGTTTAAAAATTTTGGTTTCCCCATAAAACCCCTTGGGTTCTTTCGAACTTGGCAAACCAAAATTAATCCGCAAAATGAGGTTTTTAAAATAAAACTTCTTTGAAAATTCCTTTAAAACCCCCGCCATAAATGACGGCTGTACAGTGCGTACAAACTTTGGAAGCTATTTTTAGTTTCTGACGCCCTTTACGTCCATTTTGAAGTTTAAAATAATATTTTCCCCAAAATGCCATTCCCTTCGGGTGCCCTGTTGATAAAATTTTTCCTTTGCCCTAAACCTCGGGCAACTTTTTGAAAAAACCAACATAAAAAGGGTTGGAAAAAAAGAATAATAAAAATAAAAGACAGAAAAAAACCCCAATAGGTCTTTCTTGCAAAAAAGCGAAACCCCAAATAAAAAAAACAAAAACAAACCCAATGGGTTTTTCGCAAAAGCAAAAGCCTTAACTTTCGAATTTTGGAAAAACCAAAGAATCCTGCACAATGAGGTCGTAAAATATAATTTCGGGTGAAAAATTCCATGCCAATCTATAAATAAATGACGGCTGTACAAGGGGGACAAACTTTGGTATTTTTTTTAAATTTTCTGACTCTGTAAAAAAACCGCCCCCCAAATGAAAATTTTTTAAACATTGAATCTAAATTTCCTGTTATGAAAAAAAGGAAATTTTAAAAATTTGCATTGTCTATAAAAGTTTTTGAAACCCATGAGAAAATTACATCAAAAAATCGGAAATTCTATACAACTTGAGGGACGTCATATACGTCAAAAGACGTTTCACTTTCCCCAAATTTGCAAAGGAAACACGAGATATATAATCCGCCAAATATCAATTTTCCTTCAACCCTAGAAACTTTTTTTATACAAATTTGAAATTTGTCTTTCCTTTTGGTTGAATCTTGGATTCGCCATAAATTTTTTGTTTTTTCCCCAATCTTGAAAAACCATATAACCTGCATAATGAGATCGTAATATATAATTTTCGGATAATTCCATCCCCAATCCGCCAAATAAATGACGGCGTACAGCGCGTACAAATTTTGGTACAAATTTTTAGTTCTACGTCAGGGTTCGCCCATATAAAAAAATTTTAAACATTTGGATAAAAATAACATAAATCACCTACAAAGGACTTTAAATTTCCATGCTTATAATCCTTGCAACATGAGAAAATTTTGACCAAAAAATCAAAAATTCTTTTAAAACCCTTAAATGACGTCAAATACGTCATATACGTTCATCTTTACAAAATAAAAAGGAAACAAAAGAGACGTAAAAATTTTCGCCAAATATAAACCTTTTCAAATCTCATCTAGAAACTTTTTTTTATATGGATTTAAAAATTTTGACTTTTTTTGGGTTCGAATTTTTGGTTTCGCCATAAAAACCTTAGTTTTTTCGAATTTTGGGGCAAACCTAAATAACCCTTTCACAATGATTCGTAAAAAATAACTTCTGTGAAAATTCCATCCAAATCCGCCCCATAAATGACGGCTGTACAGCGCGTAAAAACCCTTTGGTAGCTTTTTTTAGTTCGAGGGTCATGTGACGTCAAATAAAAAATTTTTTTTTTTTTTTAAAAACATTGGATAAAATAAACCATGACCCCTACAAAGGACTTTAAAATTCCTTGTTTATGAATCCTTCAACTTTAGAAAATTTGACATCAAGAAATGGGAAATTTCTAAAAACAATTTTAAATAAATAAAAAGACGTCATTTTACGTTCATTTTTCATAATAAAAAGGAAACACAGAAAACGTATAATCTCCCCAAAAAAATCAACTTTCTAACTCATCAAAAAACTTTTTTTATAGGGTTTTGAAATTTGACGCCCCTTGGGGTTCAAAATCTTGGATTCCCATAGAACCTTAGTTCTTTCAAAACTTTGAAAACCTTAAAAACCCGCACAATGAGGCCCTTAATAAAAAAACTTCGTAAAAATTTCCCATGCCAATCCGTCCATAAATAAACGGCTTTACAGCGCTTAACAAATTTTGGTTGCTTTTTTTAGTTCTGACGTATGTGACGTCATGTGAAGAAAAAAATAAAAAATTTTCCAAAAAATGCCATTGCTTCGGGTTTCATTTTTGATAAAATTTTTCCTTTGTCCTAACCTTCACAACTTAATAAAAATAACAACATAAAAAGGGTTTTGGAAAAAAAGAAAAATTAACAAATTTTAAATTTGCACGGCAAAGGGATAGGACTTTCTGAAAACCCGTTAAAATTTCAACCCTTATATACGCCCATATGAGGGTTAATCTTCAAGAATATAAACCCGACGGGGAAAATTTATACATCCACAATAAGCTTTCTAGCTCATTTTGGAAGCGTTTAAACGCATTTGAAATTTGACGCCCAAAATTTTCGAATTTTGGATTTGCCAAAAAATTTTTTTCCCTTTTTCCCAAAATTTTGAAAAACGGACACCCGGGAAAGCACAACGAAGCCAAACCCATACACATTCTGGGGAAATTTTTGGATGAAAACTTTCCAGAAATAAGGGCTGTGGGCCCGCTACAAACTTTTAAGACGACGTCAAGTTTTGACTTCAGACACTTCATGGGCAAATGAAAACCCATTAAAATCCCAAAATTTTTTTTAAACCCTGAACCTTAACTATTGGTTTTTTAAAAGGGTGCTTCGGACTTTTTCCCAACATAAAAAATTTTAAAACAAAATAATTAAAAATTTTTTTTCCACCTCATGACCATATGACTTTTAAAATAAAAGTTAAATCCCCCCGATACCCTAAAGAAATTTTAGAGTTTTTAATATCCTATTCAAATATTACTTTCTAGCCATCGGGAAGTGTTTTTCATACGAAATTTTGACATTTGACGTCAATGATTCAAATCTTTCCCTCGCCATAAAACCATTCCCTTTTTTAAATTTTTGAAAAACGGACCCCGGGAAGGCAAAACTGACCCAAACCCTACAAATTCTTTTGGAAATTTTTGGGTGAAAATCCCCCAGAAAAAAGGCTGAAACAGGGGTACAAATTTTTTAAAACGACGTCAATTTTGACCAAAACCCCCGTCATAGACAAATGGAAATTTTGAAATAAAAAAAATTTTTATCTAAAAGCATATAAAATAAAAATTTTAAGGAAACCGGACTTTTTCCAACTTTAAAAAAATTAACACGAAAAATTTAAAATTACTTTTCACCCATGACGTCATTTTACTTCATACAACATTCATTTTCTGAGAATAAAAGGAAACCTAAAGACTTATACCCTTCCCCAAATATCATCTTTCTAGCTCATCGGGGAAACGTTTTTTATACGCTTTTTGGAAATTTGACGTAAAGGGTTTTCAAAATTTTTGGACTGGGCCATGGGCCCCTTTGGCCTTTTTTAAATTTTGAAAAACGGCCACCGGAAGGCACAACTAGAGCCAAACATACAACCCCTGTAAAAATTTTGGTGAAAATCGCCGAGAAAAAATGGCGGTGACCACGTACAAATTTTTTAAAAAACGACGCCCAATTTTTGACGAAAAAAACACGTCATAGACAAATGGAAATGATCGAAAGGGAAAAATTTTTTTATCTGAACATAGGCTTTTAAAATTTTTTAATTTTGCTCGGAAATTTTAAAACCAAATAAAAATTAACACGAAAAATTTTTAAAAAAATTTACTTTCCACCTCATGACTCATATGACGTCAAACCCCAAATTCATTTTCGGAAAAAAAAAGGAAACTTTAAAGGGGCATAACATAGAGCCTAACATACACATCTGTGAAATTTTGATAAAAAAATCGCCCAGAAATAATGGTTTGTAGACCGCTTTAAAAACTTTTTCACCTGACGTCAAATCTGACGTTAATGACGTCATAAAAGATGAAATTAAATTGCTTTTCGAAAGCACGGGTTTGAAAAAATATGCCAAAAAATTTTTCATTTTTTCGGGCCCATTGGCAACACATCAAAATTTAAACACAAATCCCAAGGAAGAAAAAAAGAAAAAGAAGAATAAGAATAAAAAAAAACATAAAAACCCCCCAAAAAGGGACTTTCGCCGAAAGGGCAAAAGTCCTAAAATAAAAACAGAAAAAACCCCAAAAGGGGTCTTTCTGCGAAAAGAAAAAAAGGGCCCAATTCCCTAGATTCATTCTTTGATACAATGAAAGGATTTTTCGGAAAACATTTTGAAATGTAAAGTTTTAATACCGTTAAAAAGAAATATATTTTTTTCCCCCTTTTTTTCCCTTTTTTTTTTTTTTCGTATGGCCTTCTCATGAAAGAACTTTGGGAAGTAAGCCATATGTCGAAAAAAAAAAAATCTTTTTTTTGAATCGCTTTCCCTTTTAACTTGAAACCCCTTTTAATTGTTTTTGTTGGGTTTTTTTGGGGGTTTTCCGTCGCTGTGATAGTATTTCAATCATAAGAGACGTCCAGTTAATTAAAGGGGGAGGAAGAAAACCCCGAGTACACAGAAAACGCGGGTATAAAACCCCCGACCCACCCCCAAACCCCGCTGGAAGGCTTCCTTTACATGAAAAAAAACCGAAGTCCCCCACCGAATTCGAACCCCCAGCGGGGAGGGGGTGAAGATTCCAAGTTTTAAATAAATTTTAGGGAAACCAAAAAAAATGCCGAAATCCTACAAATTTAATTGTAGCATATTTGGTCTAGTTTTTTTAGGTTTTTCAAAATTTTTAAACAAAAAAAAATTAAACCTATTAATTTTGCATAAGAAATTTTTTTTTTTTTAATTTTGTGTAAGTCCCCGGGGAAAAAAAACCCTAAATTTTCTACCCAAACAATAGATTCGTCACCGTGTAGCCTCGAAGTTTTTAAAATTTTAAAAATCTTTTACATACAAGGAGACAAAAGAATTCGTTTTTATTAGTGTTTATTAAAAAGAATTTAACCCGTTAAGAACCAGAAAGAGCGGGAGCAAATTTTTTTCCATTTAATTCATTTAAAACGGCATCAACTTGTCCCCTAAACACTATTCCCAAAAAACAAATGATCAAAAAAAAACCAGCTTTAACACCTTAACTGCGCGTGGGCGGGCAAGATTTGGGTGGGGGGGGGAGAAACGGAGCTTTAAGTTTTTCCCCAAAATAGACTAAACCACAAATTTCCTGCCCTTGGTTTCCGATGGTGCCCCACACAGAAAAAAGTGACCCTAATTTTAAAGCTGAATTTTTGGGGAGATTTTGACTGAAAGGGCCCTGCCAAAAAAGGATTGAATTTATAAACGTTAAAAATAGTCATAAAATCCCCAAATTTTAAGGCCCTTTTTGCACAACAATCTTAATAGTTTAGCATTTCGAGGGGGGAATTTTTTAGAAAATTGGGGTGAAAAGGGCCCACCGGGGCACTAAAATTTATAAAAGCATTTTTTTTTGGCCTTTAAAAGGTCAAAAAGTAAATCGGGTGACCTTTCCATGTTTAAAAAAATTTCAGAATTTTTTCTCTTGAATAATCTATTAATGAGGTAAGTTTGGATGCCCCAAAGTCCCCCTTTCCGAAAAAGTCATTTTAAAATATGCCCTTTTATAGAACAAAATTTGAAAATTTTAAAAAAGTGGCTTTTGTCCACGCATTGTAACAAATTTCAGGATTTTTGAATTGAACGCATGAACAACGAAAAAAATAATACACGCCAAACCCTAAGGGGCAAAATTTCTCCCCCAGCAATTTTGATTAACTAAAATATCAAAAAATCTACCCTTTCCACTTAGTTTAGTTTAAAAAAATGTTTTTTTGCCTAAGGAAAAATTTAACCAAAATTGAAGAAATTTAAAAAAAAAAATAGGGGGTTTTCCCCCAAGTTTTAACAACATTTGAAAAAGGGCATCGCTTTTAAAGGAAAACTTGTTTTAATTTTTAGTTTCAAAACATGTTAAAACAGAAAAGGGCCCCAAAATATAACTAATTACAAAACAAAAACGAAATTTAATAATTCCGATTAAATAAAATTTAAAATTTAAAAATGTTTTAAAAAAAAAATGGGAAAGAAAAAAAAACACACTTTCAAACAAAAGGGGTTTCTTAAAAAAAAAAAAAAAAAAGTTTCCCAAAAAAACAACATAAATATTTCCGAATATGAACCCCTTTTTTTAAAAATTAAACTTTTAAATTTAAATTTTAAACACCAAATTTTTTTTTTTTTCCGAAGAGATCAAAGTCGGCTTCCCGGGTTTAAAGCTCATTTGGAGCGTAGATCTAACAAAATAACACAGCTAGAGAAAAGGGATTGGGCCTTGACTAACAAAGTTTTCATGCCAAATTTATGTAAATCACGCCGGGAACAGGTTGAAAGGGGAATCCAAAAATCAATACAAAATTTGGAATGGCACTGCGTTTAAAAAATTTAAAACCCTAATTCAAACACTAAGGTTAGTGTTTTTTTAGTAAAACAAAAAGCATTAAATCGGGCCGCTGCTTTGCCCCCCACACCGATTTAATGGACTTAAAGCTTTCTAAAAAAACAAATAACCTATACTTAATTAACACTGACTAACTTTGAGGGTTTTCCCCCGCCCCATTTTCTACGTTTGCTTTCTTATTAAAAAGATGGCGCCATAAAAGTGCCCTAAAAGCCCGCGTTTTTAAAAAAATTCACACACCCTGCACGGGCCTTCCCAAAATAAAGTAACCCCCTAAAAATTTTTGCCGTTTTTTACCCCCGGCTCATTTTCTTTTTTAGATTTCAATCAAATTTTTGTGATTGGGGTGTTTTTTTAAATTTTTTTATCTTGTTTGAATTAGTTGGAAATCAGAAAATATCAACTGATTGACATTAAGGAAAGAACAAAAAAAGTAAAAAATAAACTTTAAAAAAGTCGGTGTCACGGAAGATATCAAGGCTAGAAAAACCCCGGGAAAAACCAAATCAAACGAGATAACACATGATCTTTAAAATTTTTTAAAAAAGTTTTTATCAAATTTTTCCTTCTTGTATTTACCCAAAATTTGTAAACATAGGTCCGGGACATCTCCCTTGGTTGGCGCTCAGCTTTAAAAAGGGGAAATTTTTAGGGCGAAGGGCCCGGTTTTCCGAAAAAATGTGACCCGGGGGTGGTATCTGCCCAAATGTCCCCCCGACCCTGATACTGTGCAGTGTGACAACACTACATTTTTCTCAAGTAACATTGCTCCAAAAGACCTTTAAAAACTGGGCGGTGGGACGTTTAAAACCCAAAAAAACTATATTTGTATTTTTTTTATTTAAATTTTGTATCTTTTTTCTTTTTCCTTTGGGGTCCCCCTTTGGGAAAAAAAATTTTTTTTTTTTTTTTTTTTTTTTTTTTTCCCCCAAAAAACCCCCCATTCTTATGTAAATTTTATCTATAAACATGATTTTTTAAAACAACTTTAATAAATGTTTTTAAAAGACGTCAAAATCCCCCTTTTGGGGCTCACCTCGGTGTAGGGATCGGTGGGAGAAACACTGCTATATATGATTTTCCGTTTTTGTTTTGGGGTTTTAAATCCCCCGACAATAAATTTACCCTCACGATGTCTACTTTATGCGGTAAAGGGCTTTCCCCACCCGCAATATCACGCCGGAAAACATGGGCATGATTTCCACACCCATCACAAACATCCCCAAAACCCCCGCTAAGCAAATCCCCCCCCCCGCAAATACCCCCTTTTAAAGCCCGACGCCCCAAACAAGGAGCTAAACGTACTTTTTTTTTCGACCCTTTTTGGGATGTCGGGCGGGGGTCGAACCCACACCCTTCCCCCCCTTTTTTTTTGAGGCGGCCCCTCAAAAACCAAATCTGCCCGGAAAGGGGAAAGCTTGTTAACAGTAATATCAATAGGGTATAAGTAAAAAGTTTTTTCAAAATTTTTATGACTAATCCCTAACCCGTAAACTTTCATATTTTCCGAAAATGCTTTTAAATAACGTGAAAACGAAAATAGGATATTTTTTCGAAAATTCTTAAAACCCTTTGGGGTTTTTATTTGTATTTTTTTTTTAACTTCCTTATACTTTTTTAAACAATTTTAAAACTCCCAGGGAACCAAAATAATCCTTTAAAAATTTTCTACATCTCACTTCCCTTAAGGTGTGAACTTATTTCAATGACTTTGAATATTAAACCGTAAACTTTTACAAAAAGGCAAATTGGGGGAAATTCCCACATGTTTTAAATTTTTATTTTTTTATTTTAAATTCCTTATACTTTGTTTTAATTTAAAACTTAAAGGGACCCAAAAAAAAACGTCTGAAAATTTTTTACATTTTACATCTTTTTTTTAGGGAAAATTAAATAATACTTTTTTTAGATACAACTCTTAAAACCACCTAAAAAAAAAAAAATTCAAACCCAAAACTACATACAGAATTTTTTTTTTTTTCCCATTCCCCCCCCCAACTTTTTAAAAACAATTTAAAATTTAGGCATCTAAAGAACGGCCAAAAATTGCCTAACAAATAATATTCCCTCATCAAATTTTAAAAATCAAAGGTTTTTGAGGGAAAAACTGTTAAACAAAACCCGGGGGTTTTTAAAATTTTTATTTTTTTTTTCCCCCAAAACCCCAACCAATTCAAACCCGATCATCAAAAACAAAAAATCATCTGAAAGGCTTTCTAAAGCACTACAAATTTAAAACACATAGTGTCTGATAGAATATTTACCGTTTTTTGGGTAAATTTTTAAAGGCCCAAGAAAAAACCGATAATTGAAAATATGACCTTTACCTTTGGGAAATTTTCCGGAAAAGAAAGTTTACAGGGCCCCAAAATCTAATACTTTTTTCTTCAACAAAAATTTCCCAAACAAATCATACAAAAAAAAAAGCCCATAGAGGGGCCCCCCTTAAAAAAAAAAGGGTTTAATTTTAAAAAAGAAAGTTTTAATAGCAATTTTGACGCATTTGACGAAAATTTTTTTTCATCTTTTCAGAATATAAAGAAAGCCTAAAGATTAAAATTCAGTCCCAAAAATCAGCTTTTTTTCCCACTCTTTTGGGAAACGATTTTAAACGCATTTGAAAAATTTTACGTCCCTTTGTTTTCGAAACTTGGATTTTGCCAAGAAACCCCTTTTTCCTTTTCGAATTTGGAAAAACGGACAAAGGGGTTCAAAAACTAGAGCCTAACATACACATTCTTTTAAATTTTGAAAGAAAATCGTTCACAAACAATGGCTGTAACCGCGTACAAACTTTTTGGACATAATTTTAAATGTTGGGGGGGGCGTCATAAAAGTCAAAGGGAAAAAAAAATCATAGAAATCAAAAAATTTCCCCACTGACTAAAAATTTATAAAAATTTCATCGTCTAGGGGTATTGCAACATAGAAAAATAAACGTTTAAAATTAGGAAAAAAAAAGAAAAATAACTAAAATTTATTCGTCAAAAAAATTAAAGGGCCCCTGCCCAAACCCGTGTTAAAGCAAAAAAACAAAAATAGAAGTTTCATTAATTTACTCACCTCTGGTAGAAATTTTTTTTTCTGCAAAAAAATTTACATTATATTCGCGAAAAAAAAGCGTTTTGAAAGAAAAACAAAAAAAAAATAGTATTTGGTATGCTTATGACGTCATTGAAAGGGCACCCCTCAAAATAAAAATTTAAAAAATTATGGAGGACTGCAAACGTGAAAATTTCAAAATTTCTATCTCATCCCGAAGTTTTTTAACCCAAAAATGAAAATTTTTTTCCTATGGGTTTGAAAACTTACTTTCCCCGCCACCCTACTTTGGTTTTTTCGGAATTAAGGTTTTGCTTACAAAAAAAATTTACACCTTAGTTTCAAGATTAAACCCTCTGTAAAAATTTTATGAAAAAACTGATAAAAAAATGGCGGCCCGTATAGCGTTTAAAAACCATATTTTTAGTATTTTTAGCTCGGGCGGGCACAAGACCGTCATAAGGGGGCGAAATGCTTTTTTTTCAAAAACGCATACTGTACGTCATAACTCTAAAAATTTTTATTTTTCTGAACAACTGGCCTCATGTCGAAAACATTGCCCTAAAAAAAAAAAAATTTAAAAAGTATGCTTATGACGTCACAAGACGCATTTGACGTCCCCGACTCAAAAAAATTTTGGGGGAAAAATTCCCGCGAACTGCAAACTGTGTAATTTTTAACTTTTATCTCAAACCTGAAGCCTTTTAAACCTAAAAAGAAATTTTTTTGGGCCTATGTTCGAAATTTTTTTTTCAGCCACAGAACTTTGGTTTTTTCGAATTTAGGGTTTGCGAAAAGGGTATGGGACAAAAAATTTTTGAAGAGTACCATCTGTTTAAAAAAAAGAAGAAAATCCGACCAAAATGAACCCGGGAGTAGACGCGAACACCATTTTTTCACTATTTTTAGCTTGACGTCATTTACTTTATAGGATGCTGGGCAATCATTTAAATTTAAATTTCCTCACGTGTCCTAATAACCCTTTAAAAATTTCAAACGTCCCAAGGGCTATTGCAAACCCTATTAAAATAAAACTTTAATTTTGGAAGAGGAAAAGAATAGTAATACTAAAAAAAAAAAAAGTCACGTGACTCATATACGTTTTAAATTTTTACATAAAAGTTTAAAAAAAAACCCAGGACCTACCAATGACAAAATTTTTAAAATTTTTATCTCAAATAGGACAGTTTTAATAAGCATTTAAAAAAATTTACGTCCTTGGGTTTGAATCTTGGATCCGCCATATAACTTTGGGCCCTTTTTAATTTTGAAAAAAAGGAAAAACCGGGATACACAAAAGAAATAATATACCAAACTGTGAAAATTTTGATGAAAATTTGGGCCCCTTAGTAAAAAGGCTCTGGACCGGAAAAACTTTCGTAGTCAATTTCAAAAGTAAGTTTATATGAAAGTCATGGTTTTTTGAAAATTTTTTTTAAATCGAAATTTCCCTGTCTGAAACTTTTCCTTAAATTTTCATTGCCCTTTTGACAATTTCAACATATAAATACTCTTTTTAAATTAGAAATACATTTTTCATATTTTAGACGTCCACTTTAAAGTCATATGACGTTTTTTTTCACATAAGTTTTTAAAACTCCCTTTGAGACCAAATACTTTACCCCCAAAATCACTGATCTATCTCAAAAAGGGCTGGGTTTTTAAAAAGCATTCAAACCCTTTTTCGACCTTGGTTTTGAATCTTGAATTCGCTATAAAACCATGGACTTTTCGAATTTTGAAAAAAAGGACACCGAACGCACCCAAATAGAACCCTTTAAAAACACATTCCCTTTTTAAAATTTGATGAAAATCGGTTTATAAACCAAGGCTGTAACGCGTACAAACTTTTTTTGCCCTTTCCCCTTTTTGACGTCCATAAAGAAAGTTTATAGGCATATGAAAATCATAGAAATCAAAAATTTCCCGCGTTTTAAGCCTGTGTCTTAAAATTTCCCTTGCCCCCTTTCCCAAATTTTAAAATATAGAAAATTCTTGTTAATATTAGAAATAAATTAAACCCTTTTTAACACGTCACGTGACGCAATGACAAATTTTTTTCACAAAAATTTTAAAAAACCCTTCCGGGGAAAACCCATATACTGAATAAATATCCCAAATTTCATCTTTAAAAGGACCGATTTTATAAAACATTTAAAAAAAAAACGACCTTGGTTTGGAAACTTGGGTTTTTGGCCCATAGAAAACCCGGACTTTTCGAAATTTTGAAAAAAGGAAAACCGGGATGCACAACTAGGGAAATTAATTACACAATCTGGGGAAAATTTTTGATGAAAAACGGTTTTACAAAAAATGGCGTAGACCGCGACAAACTTTTTGTAACATATTTTTAAATGGACGTCCCCTAAAACGGATAGGGGGAAAAAAGTCATAAAATAAAAAAATTTCCCCCACCCCGAAGTCCTAAAAAATTTTATCGTCCTAGGGGTATGCAACATAGAAAAAAAAAGCTTTGGGTTTGGGAAAAAAAAAGAATAATAATAAAAAGAAGAAGAAGAAGAAAACAGAATTCATTTTGTTTTAAAAGAATGATAGGGCTTTCTGCAACAACGCTTTTTTATAGTATATATAGAAAATGACATAAAAAATAATCTTTCCCAAAAAGCAAATTTCTATCTCCTCTATTTTTATATAAAAAAGCACAAATAGAACACATTTTTGTGAATTTTTAAAAAAAGTCCCCCCCATATCTGCCCCATGAAATTTACTTTCAACATTTTTTACCCTTTTCATAAACATGAAAGAAAAATGAAACAGTGTTCAAATGTAAGTTTCTAACTTTTACACACAAAAGAATTTCTCACTCCAGCTCAGTTTGGGAACCTTGTTTTAAATTTGGGCCCCATTAAAGGAAAAAGTATAAAATATTGTAAAATGCTATATCCTTTCACACCTGTAACGTAAATTAATCGAATTTAAACGATTTTGCGTGTTTTGGGGTTCCGTAGTTTTTGCCATAAAATTTCCCGGGAAATTTTGAACTATGGTGATATTTTTAAAGGTAACATCCCCCCTACAAACTGATCAATAAAGAAATCGTTTGCAAACAATGCCCGTTTTTAGATGGGCTAAAATTTTGGGGCTACGGGAATTTTTTTAAGGCTTGCAAACTGCTCGCTTGCACATAGTGTTGCAAAAAAGGGTTTTTTTTTCCGTGGCCCGTTTGAACCAAATATTTAACTTTAAGCTTATTTTTGGGAAAAAGTCAACATTCGACAAAAAACAAAAAACAACAACCCCCAAAAAAAAACAAAATCAAGAAAACCCATTAATTGCAATTTTTAAATTTTTTTTTTTTTTTTTTTTTTTTTTTTTTTTTTTAAGTCGTTTTCCCCAAGTAATTTAAAACCTGGTGACCCCTGCCGGACCTTTTTTTCCCTATTTTTTTTGATGCAAGAATTTTGAAATACTTATTTTTTCCCCCGTAACTTTCTTAATTAAGTCCCAAAAACAATAAACTTTTTACCGTTTTTAAAAACTCTTAAAACATGCTAAAATTTTTTACCAAAATTTTATAAACTTATCTTTATCCCCTTTCTGAGATATTGACTGTTTTAAAACCCCAAAAAACAGCAAAAATTTTCACAAAATTACTTTTATTTCGGTTTTTGTTTTTTTCGCTTATAAATTGGGATGGGGAAACCAATTTTAATAAAAAAAATATCCCTTTTAAACGTCAATTTTCAAACTTTTAATTCCCTTTTTAAAACATATATTTACAAAAAACGATATTTATTGAGATAAGGCCCAAAATATAGCAGTAGGGGTAAATCAAAATTTTTCCCCCGTGCCTAATAAGCCATAAAAAATTTCATCGTCCAAAACAAATTTCAACATATTTAAAAAAAAAGCGTTTTTGTTAGGAAAAAAGGGAAAAAAATAATAGTAAGAAACAAATACGGGCACGTGACGTCATATGACGACGACTCAAAAAAATTTGTAAAATTTGCAGAACCCGGGAAAATGGTAAGTTTCCCACTTTCTATCTCCCTCCTGAAGCCTTTAAAACCAAAAAAGAAAATTTTCGGGCCCCATGTTCAAAACCCTTTTTTACCAAGAACTTCGGTCTTTCGAATTTTTGGGTTACTGACAGATATGCACACCTAACTTTCAAAAAGTACCATCCCTTTAAAAAATTTAAAAAAAAACCGACCCTAAATACGGGGTGAAAAGCGTGAACAACCCTTTTTCACTATAATTTTTCTCTGACCCTCACAAGACCCAAATGGGGCTAAAGATGCTTTGTTTAAAAAAAAGGGAATTTTTTCTGTCCCCTAAATCTGAAATTTTCGTTTTTTCGAACAACTGGCATCATGTCAAAATCATTGCCCCAAAAAAGAAAATTAAGAAGTATGCTTATGACGTCACAAGACGTCAATTAACCGTCAAGACTCAAAAATATAATTTGAAATTCTGCAGAACTGCAAACTGTTTAAAAATTTTAACTTTCTATCTCATCCTGAAGCTTTTTTAAACCCAAAATTAAATTTTCGGGGCCTATGTTCGAATCTTATTTCAAACCACAGAACTTTGGGCTTGGGAAAATTTTGGTTTGTTGAAAAGGATAATTTCCACCTGAGTTTTTAAAAAGTCCATCTGTGAAAAATTGAAGAAAACCGACATAAAATTACCTGTAAGCGGGAAAAAACCATTTTTCCCCTATTTTTTTTCTGTGAAAGTCATTGACGTCCCTAGGGTGCGAAGAGCTTTTTTTTTCAAAACGCATCTTTGCTTTTAAACTCAAAAATTTCATTATTTTGAAAAACTGGGAACATGTCGAAAATTTTATTTTCCCAAATAAGAAAATTAAGAAGAAAGCTTTTGACGTCCCCATGACTTCATATGACTTTAGACCAAAATTTTTTTTTAGAAAAATTTTGGGAGAATGCAAGCTTGTAAGTTTCAACTTTTTCCCTCTCATCCTGAAGCTCTTTTATCCTAAAATGAAATTTTTGGTCCTATTTTTTGAATCTTATTTCAAACCACCGAAAAATTTGGTCTTTTGGAAATTTTGGGTTTTCTGACAGGATACCCCCCCTTTGTTTTAAGATTCCCCTCTGGAAAATTTTGAAGAAAAACCGACCATAAAAGACGGCTGTAAGCGCGAACAAACCCTTTTTCAAATATTTTTATGTGACGTCACTGACCATAGGGGAAAGAAGATGCTTTTTTTTCAAAAACGCATACTTTCCTTTTATTAAATCGGGAAAATTTTTATTTTTCTGAACAACCCGGGAACATGTCGAAATCATTGCCCCCAAAAAGAAAATTAAAAAAAGTATGCTTTTTGACGTCACAAGACGTCCCTAAAACGTCACGCCCCCAAAATTTTGTAGAAATTCTGCAAACTGCAAACTGTGTAAGTTTTTTAAAAATTTTTTTTCTCAACCAACTCTTTTTTTCCAAAAAAGGGAAATTTTTTGGGCCCATGGGTTTGAATCTTTTTTCAGCCAAAGGGAAATTTGGTCTTTTTGGAATTTTTTGGGTTTCTGCAGGATTCACACCTTTTTAAATTTAAGATGTACCATCTGTGAAAATTTTTTAAAAAAAAACCGAACCCTAAATGAAGGGTGTAAAAGCGTAAACAAAAATTTTCAAATATTTTTTGATGTTAAAGTCATGTGACGTCAAAGGGGGCGAAGATGGCCTTTTTTTTAAAAGCGCATACTTTGCTTTCTAACTCTGAAATTTTCCCTTATTTTTGAACAACGGGGAACAACGAAATCAAAAGCCCAAAAATGGGAAAATTTAAGGGAAATATGCCCTTTGACGTCACATGAAATTCATTGACCCTCACGACTCAAAAATTTTTTTTAAAATTCGCAGAACGCAAAAATGTGTAAAATTTTTAACTTTCCCTCTCAAAAAGACCCCTTTTATCCAAAAAAGAAATTTTCGGGCCCATTTCAAAACTTATTCAGCCACAAACTTTGGGGCTTTTTTGGGAAATTTTGGTTTTGCTGACAGGATATGCACACCTTTGATTCCCAAAATGTACCATCTGTGAAAAATTTGAAGAAAAACCGACCTAAATTTACGGGGTAGAGCGCGAACACCTTTTTTTCCCCTATTTTTAAACTGGACCTCACATTACGTTTATAGGGGGCGAAATGCTTTTTTTCAAAACGCATACTTTTTCCCTTTCCAAAAAACTCGAAATTTTCATTATTCTGAACAAATGGCATCATGTCAAATCATTGCCCTAAAAAAGAAAAATTTAAAAAGTATGCTTATGACCCTCACAAGACGTCAAATACGCACCCCCCCAAAAATTTGTAGAAATTTTGCAGAACTGCAAACTGTGTAAGTTTCAACTTTCTATCTCATCCTGAATCTTTTATCCTAAAATGAAATTTTCGGCCCTATGTTGAATCTTTTTTCACCCACAGAACCGGTCTTTGGGAATTTCGGTTACTGACGGATATGCACCCCTTTTGATTCAAGATGTACCACGTAAAAATTTGAAGAAAATCCGCCATAATGACGGCTGTGACGCGAAACCCTTTTTTCACTATTTTTAGCTGTGAGTCATGTGACGTCTGGGGTACTGAAAATCTTGAAATCAAAATTTTCCTCACGTGACTAATAAGCCAAAAAAATTTCTCGCCCCTGGACTATTGCAACATATAAAAATAAGGGGTTTTAGTTAGGAAGAAGAAAAGAATAAAAAAATAATAAAAATAAAAAAATAAAAAAACAAACCCAAAGGTTTTTCTGCTTTAGGCAAAAGTCCTAAAAAAACAGTAAAAACCCAATAGGATTTTCTGCCGAGGGCAGAAATCCAATAAGAAGAAAACAAGTTCATTCGTGAAACGAATGATGGGGACTTTCTGCAAGCTTGTTAAAGCAAAAAGAGGGGGTAAATTTCATGTAATGACTCACCTCTGGTAGTATTTCATGTTTATTAACAAAGACATTATTTTCCGAAAATTTGTTTAAAAAATCATGTTCAAATTACTTCACCGCAATACGGTTTTTTCGGAATTAAGGTTTGCTGACAAAATATTTTACACCTTAATTTCAAAATGTACCTTGTAAAAATTTTAAGAAAATTTTATCAAAATGGGGGCTGAAGCGCGAATACCATTTTTCACATTTTTCTCGAGTAGGTGACTCATAGGGTGCTGAAAAAGCTGTTGCCAAAAGCGCATCTTTACTTTCATAACCGGGAAATTTTTTATTTTCGAACAAAGGCATCATTTGAAAATTGCCCCAAATTTAATTAATGATATCTTTTGAGTCCTTGACGTCACGAATCAAAATTATTGGAAATTCTGCAAACGCAAAATTGTAAATTTTAACTTTCTATCTTATCCTGAACTTTTTTTAAACCTAAAATGAAATTTTCATTTCCCATGTTCGACTTTTTCAGCCACAAACTTTGGTCTTTTTGGGGAAATTTTGTTTAGCTGAAAGGATATGCACACTTAGTTTCAAGTGTACCCGTGAAAATTTGAAGAAATCCGCCATAAATGGCGGTGTAGAGCGTGAACCATTGTTCCTATTTTTAGATTGCTCATGTGACGTCATAGGCTGAACAAACATTGAAATCAAAAATTTCCCCACGGACTAAAAAACCCTTAAAATTTCATCGTCCTATGTCTATTGCAACATATTAAAATAACGTTTAGTTAAGAAGAAGAAAATAATAATAAAAAAAAAAAATGACGCACGTGACGTCAGATACTTTTTTTTTCACATAATAGTTAAAACACCCAGAACCTACTAACTGAAAAATTTCAACTTTCTATCTCAATAGGAAAAAGTTTTTAAGCATTTTAAAAATTGACGTCCTTGGTTCGAATCTTGAATCCGCCAAAAA
>CM037780.1:76408701-76432728 GCA_021229015.1 Solen grandis | reverse complement strand
TCTAGCATTCATTTCTTAATCATCTTCAAACTTTATGGCAATGTTTTTACCAATAATAATTTTAAAAAAAAGAAGGTATTAATTCATTGGGAAAAGAGGTAGTTATTTGGGGTAAAAAAGACATCATTTTTTTTTGCTAGGGGAAACCACCTGTAAAGGGTGGCAGATTTGAATCACCTTTTTGTAATTTCTTACCAAATCTTGCCATAGTTTCGACTGGTCTGTGAAGTCTGGCATTGTTCTGAACTCTCACAGTTGTACACATAAGCAAGTTTCTCATTTTTGTAGTAATTTTTAAAGAATAAAGTAGGTGTATGCTTCCGTAAGGCAATCATATATGATGGTTTATTACACAACTTTCACTTAAAAAGATAGGTTTTTTTGGTAACTATATTAAATTGATTAAATCCCATCTTAAATATAATATTTCCAGGGATGAGAGCAAAACTAAGCCGGCAAGTTTTGCTTTCACCCCTTGTTATGTTGTATAAATGGAGGACGTTTAGATGTTTTTTTTGTTTGCAGAATTAATTGTCGAAACATTAAGAACTTGCTCACCATGAATGTGTATGTTAACCATTTCCCTCATATAGACTCGTTTTGACACACTCAATAGGTACCACATAAAGCATGATCTGCAGAAAACCACAGTTAAACCTTAACAAATTTAATTATAAAGTCCTCATTTCCAGACCACTGAGGAGCAGCGAACAGCATAAAACCAGATGCGAGTAACTCGCAGGCTGATCTGGTTTTATGTTGTTCGCATAGGTCTTTTCATGGTTTTCTCTATGAGGGAAAGAGTTAAAGAAACTTGCTTTTATGTGTACAGTTCTGGAGAGTTCAGATTAATGCCAGACTTCACAGACCAGTCAAAACTATGGCAAGATTTGGTAGTTATGAAATCTTTTAATATTAGAAAAATGCCAGATTTCAGTTTGGTTTCACTCTAGCATCATCATTTCTTAATCATCTTCAAACTTTGACAGTGGTCATCACTGGTACAGTGATTTTTGCAAGAGTTATTAGGAGGAAGAAAAAAGGATTCATACTGATACTGCTATTTGACCTACTTTCACATTGGAAGCCTTTTTGGGGTTTTTATAACCAGAGCAGATCACAATAGAGATTTGTTAGGATTTTTTTTTAGCTCACCTGAGCAAAGCTCAGGGTGAGCTATTGTGATCCCGTGAGCGTCCGTCGTCCGTCGTGCGGCGTCAACAATTTTTAGTGTTTACACTCTATCACCTTTATTTCTAGCAATCATCTTCAAACTTTAAGACAATGTTTATGACCATAATGTCTCGATTGAGTTCGATTATGGCTGAGATCGGTCAATTAGGTCAGAAGTTATGCCCCTTTTAATATTAAAAAAATGCCATATTTCACGTTGTTTACACTCTAGCTTCTTCATCTTTTGAGCAATCATCTTCAAACTTTATGGCAATGCTTATGACCATAAGGTCTCGGTTAAGTTTGATAATGGCTGAGATCGGTCAATTAGGTCAGAAGTTATGCCCCTTTTAATATTAAAAAAATGCCATATTTCACGTTGTTTACACTCTAGCATCTTTATCTTTTGAGCAATCATCTTCAATCTTTAAGACAATGTTTATGACCAAAATGTCTCGATTGAGTTCGATTATGGCTGAGATCTGTCAATTAGGTCAGGAGTTATGCCCCTTTTAATATTAAAAAATGCCATATTTCACGTTGTTTACACTCTAGCTTCTTCATCTTTTGAGCAATCATCTTCAAACTTAATGACAATGCTTATGACCATAAGGTCTCAATTGAGTTCGATTATGGCTGAGATCCGTCCATTAGGTTAGGAGTTATGCCCCTTTTAATATAAAAAATGCCATATTTCACGTTGTTTACACAAAATTTTAATTGGAATGGGCCATTTAGGTCAGGAGTTATGCCCCTTTTAATACAAAAAATGTAAGATTTATTTGTTTATTCTCTAGCAACTTCATTTTTTTAACAATCTTTTTTTTTAAGACTATGTTTATGCCCATAATCTCACAATCGGGTTCAATTATAACTGATATTGACCTGTAAATTTAGGAGGTATACCCATTTCACCATAAAAAAAGCCAGATTTCACTTTTACACTTAAGCATCTTTATTTCTTAAGCAATCATCTTTCTCAGGTGAGCGACCAAGGGCCATCTTGGCCCTCTTGTTTTGAAAAAGTAGGTGTTAGGATGATGATCTCTACTGAGGTCTACCCCATCTATTGGTTGGTTTTTCATAATTAGGTTTACTTCATATTACGAAATCTTTTAATATTAGAAAATGCCAGATTTCAGTTTGGTTGCACTCTAGCATCATTTCTTAATCATCTTCAAACTTTATGGCAATGTTTTTACCAATAATAATAAAAAAAAAAGCTATTAATTCATTGGGAAAAGAGGTAGTTATTTGGGTAAAAAAGACATCAGTTTTTTTGCTAGGGAAAACCACCTGTAAAGGGTGGCAGATTTGAATCACCTTTTCGTAATTTCTTACCAAACATGATAGCAAGTAGGAACCTTGCAGTTACCCAAGAACCATAACTCTTGTCTGGTTCATTTTTCCCCTTCATTTATCTTTTTTTTTTTTGTTGTTCAGAACATAGCCCTTCAACTTTTCAAGGTATTGATTTGAAACTTGTGATATAAAAAGTAAGTAGCAGAATTGTAACTATTACAAAAGAGCTCATTCTGGTTCTTATTTTAATTTATCCCTTTATTTTTGTAATGATTTTTTTTTTTAGCTCACCTGAGCACATGTGCTCAGAATGAGCTATTAGGATCAATGAATTTCCGTCGTCCGTCCGTCGTCCACAATTAGTTTGTTTGCATGATAAATGATGCTATAGTGCAATCTTCTTCAAACTTTATGACAATGTTTATTACCATAATATCTTGGCTAAGTTAGATTATGGCGGATATTGGTTTGTTTACTCTAGCATCATCATTTCTTAATCGTCTTCAAACTTTATGACGGTGGTCATCACTGGTTAGTGATTTTTGCAAGAGTTATTAGGAGAAAGAAAAAAGGATTCATATTGATACTGCTATTTGACCTACTTTCATATTGGAAGCCTTTTTAGGGTTTTATCTCTGTTCAGCTAAATTAATTGGTCTCACAGACTTCATTATGAGCTTATGCTTACAGAAATGTTAAAGCAATAATTAAAAGGACCCTCTTGGTCTTTATATTTTGTGGCGGCATATATTGTGGCAGCATTGGCACTCTTGTTATGTTTTAGGATAATCTCTACTGAGATCCGCTCTGGTTATTTTTTTCATATTGGCCTCCAGATAACCAGATCACAATAGAGATTTGTGTTAGGATTTTTTTTTTTAAAAAGTAGGTGTTAGGATGATGATTTCTACTGAGATCCGCCCCGGGGATCCCTGAGACATGATCAGGGCATATTGTTTTTACCCGTCTATTGGTTGGTTTTTCATAATTAAGTTTACTTCATATTAGTTATGAAATCTCGTAATATTAGAAAAATGCCAGATTCCAGTTTGGTTGCACTCTAGCATCTCATTTCTTAATCATCTTCAAACTTTATGGCAATGTTTTTACCAATAATAATTTTAAAAAAAAGAAGGTATTAATTCATTGGGAAAAGAGGTAGTTATTTGGGGTAAAAAAGACATCATTTTTTTTTGCTAGGGGAAACCACCTGTAAAGGGTGGCAGATTTGAATCACCTTTTTGTAATTTCTTACCAAATCTTGCCATAGTTTCGACTGGTCTGTGAAGTCTGGCATTGTTCTGAACTCTCACAGTTGTACACATAAGCAAGTTTCTCATTTTTGTAGTAATTTTTAAAGAATAAAGTAGGTGTATGCTTCCGTAAGGCAATCATATATGATGGTTTATTACACAACTTTCACTTAAAAAGATAGGTTTTTTTGGTAACTATATTAAATTGATTAAATCCCATCTTAAATATAATATTTCCAGGGATGAGAGCAAAACTAAGCCGGCAAGTTTTGCTTTCACCCCTTGTTATGTTGTATAAATGGAGGACGTTTAGATGTTTTTTTTGTTTGCAGAATTAATTGTCGAAACATTAAGAACTTGCTCACCATGAATGTGTATGTTAACCATTTCCCTCATATAGACTCGTTTTGACACACTCAATAGGTACCACATAAAGCATGATCTGCAGAAAACCACAGTTAAACCTTAACAAATTTAATTATAAAGTCCTCATTTCCAGACCACTGAGGAGCAGCGAACAGCATAAAACCAGATGCGAGTAACTCGCAGGCTGATCTGGTTTTATGTTGTTCGCATAGGTCTTTTCATGGTTTTCTCTATGAGGGAAAGAGTTAAAGAAACTTGCTTTTATGTGTACAGTTCTGGAGAGTTCAGATTAATGCCAGACTTCACAGACCAGTCAAAACTATGGCAAGATTTGGTAGTTATGAAATCTTTTAATATTAGAAAAATGCCAGATTTCAGTTTGGTTTCACTCTAGCATCTTCATTTCTTAATCATCTTCAAACTTTATGACAATGGGTAATTAGATTATGGCGGAGGGGTTATGCCCCGTTTAATATTAGAAAAATGCCAGATTTCAGCACTATAGCATTTGTTCTGCAAACCATCTTCTTCAAACTTTATGACAGTCATAATGTTTATTACCATTATATCTAGGCTAAGTTAGATTATGGCAGATATTGGCTTATTTGGTCAGGAGTTTGTTTGCACTCTAGCATCATCATTTCTTAATCATCTTCAAACTTTATGACAGTGGTCATCACTGGTACAGTGATTTTTGCAAGAGTTATTAGGAGGAAGAAAAAAGGATTCATACTGATACTGCTATTTGACCTACTTTCATATTGAAAGCCTTTTTTGGGTTTTTATAACCAGAGCAGATCACAATAGAGATTTGTTAGGATTTTTTTTAGCTCACCTGAGCAAAGCTCAGGGTGACCTATTGTGATCCCGTGAGCGTCCGTCGTCCGTCGTGCGGCGTCAACAATTTTTAGTGTTTACACTCTATCACCTTTATTTCTAAAGCAATCATCTTCAAACTTTAAGACAATGTTTATGACCATAATGTCTCGATTGAGTTCGATTATGGCTGAGATCGGTCAATTAGGTCAGAAGTTATGCCCCTTTTAATATTAAAAAAATGCCATATTTCACGTTCTTTACACTCTAGCTTCTTCATCTTTTGAGCAATCATCTTCAAACTTTATGGCAATGCTTATGACCATAAGGTCTCGGTTAAGTTTGATAATGGCTGAGATCGGTCAATTAGGTCAGAAGTTATGCCCCTTTTAATATTAAAAAAATGCCATATTTCACGTTGTTTACACTGTAGCATCTTTATCTTTTGAGCAATCATCTTCAAACTTTAAGACAATGTTTATGACCAAAATGTCTCGGTTAAGTTTGATATGGCTGAGATCGTCAATTAGGTCAGGAGTTATGCCCCTTTTAATATTCAAAAAATGCCATATTTCACGTTGTTTACACTCTAGCTTCTTCATCTTTTGAGCAATCATCTTCAAACTTAATGACAATGCTTATGACCATAAGGTCTCAATTGCGTTCGATTATGGCTGAGATCCTTCCATTAGGTTAGGAGTTATGCCCCTTTTAATATAAAAAATGCCATATTTCACGTTGTTTACACTCTAGCAGCTTTCTTTTTTTAGCAATCATCTTCAAACTTTATGACATTATTAATGACCATAATGTCTCGATTGAGTTCAATTGTGGCTGAGATGGGCCATTTAGGTCAGGAGTTATGCCCCTTTTAATACAAAAAATGTAAGATTTCACTTTGTTTATTCTCTACCAACTTCATTTTTTTAACAATCTTTTTTAAGCTTTAAGACTATGTTTATGCCCATAATCTCACAATCGGGTTCAATTATAACTGATATTGACCTGTAAATTTAGGAGGTATACCCATTTCACCATAAAAAAAGCCAGATTTCACTTTTACACTTAAGCATCTTTATTTCTTAAGCAATCATCTTTCTCAGGTGAGCGACCAAGAGCCATCTTGGCCCTCTTGTTTTGAAAAAGTAGGTGTTAGGATGATGATCTCTACTGAGGTCTACCCCATCTATTGGTTGGTTTTTCATAATTAGGTTTACTTCATATTACGAAATCTTTTAATATTAGAAAAATGCCAGATTTCAGTTTGGCTAGCATCATTTCTTAATCATCTTCAAACTTTATGGCAATGTTTTTACCAATAATAATAAAAAAAAAGCTATTAATTCATTGGGAAAAGAGGTAGTTATTTGGGTTAAAAAGACATCAGTTTTTTTGCTAGGGAAAACCACCTGTAAAGGGTGGCAGATTTGAATCACCTTTTCGTAATTTCTTACCAAACATGATAGCAAGTAGGAACCTTGCAGTTACCCAAGAACCATAACTCTTGTCTGGTTCATTTTTCCCCTTCATTTATCTTTTTTTTTTTTGTTGTTCAGAACATAGCCCTTCAACTTTTCAAGGTATTGATTTGAAACTTGTGATATAAAAAGTAAGTAGCAGAATTGTAACTATTACAAAAGAGCTCATTCTGGTTCTTATTTCAATTTATCCCTTTATTTTTGTAATGATTTTTTTTTTTAGCTCACCTGAGCACATGTGCTCAGAATGAGCTATTAGGATCAATGAATTTCCGTCGTCCGTCCGTCGTCCACAATTAGTTTGTTTGCATGATAAATGATGCTATAGTGCAATCTTCTTCAAACTTTATGACAATGTTTATTACCATAATATCTTGGCTAAGTTAGATTATGGCGGATATTGGCTTATTAGGTCAGGAGTTTGTTTGCACTCTAGCATCATCATTTCTTAATCGTCTTCAAACTTTATGACGGTGGTCATCACTGGTATAGTGATTTTTGCAAGAGTTATTAGGAGAAAGAAAAAAGGATTCATATTGATACTGCTATTTGACCTACTTTCATATTGGAAGCCTTTTTAGGGTTTTATCTCTGTTCAGCTAAATTAATTGGTCTCACAGACTTCATTATGAGCTTATGCTACAGAAATGTTAAAGCAATAATTAAAAGGACCCTCTTGGTCTTTATATTTTGTGGCGGCATATATTGTGGCAGCATTGGCACTCTTGTTATGTTTTAGGATAATCTCTACTGAGATCCGCTCTGGTTATTTTTTTCATATTGGCCTCCAGATAACCAGATCACAATAGAGATTTGTGTTAGGATTTTTTTTTTTAAAAAGTAGGTGTTAGGATGATGATTTCTACTGAGATCCGCCCCGGGGATCCCTGAGACATGATCAGGGGCATATTGTTTTTACCCCGTCTATTGGTTGGTTTTTCATAATTAAGTTTACTTCATATTAGTTATGAAATCTCGTAATATTAGAAAAATGCCAGATTCCAGTTTGGTTGCACTCTAGCATCTCATTTCTTAATCATCTTCAAACTTTATGGCAATGTTTTTACCAATAATAATTTTAAAAAAAAGAAGGTATTAATTCATTGGGAAAAGAGGTAGTTATTTGGGGTAAAAAAGACATCATTTTTTTTTGCTAGGGGAAACCACCTGTAAAGGGTGGCAGATTTGAATCACCTTTTTGTAATTTCTTACCAAATCTTGCCATAGTTTCGACTGGTCTGTGAAGTCTGGCATTGTTCTGAACTCTCACAGTTGTACACATAAGCAAGTTTCTCATTTTTGTAGTAATTTTTAAAGAATAAAGTAGGTGTATGCTTCCGTAAGGCAATCATATATGATGGTTTATTACACAACTTTCACTTAAAAAGATAGGTTTTTTTGGTAACTATATTAAATTGATTAAATCCCATCTTAAATATAATATTTCCAGGGATGAGAGCAAAACTAAGCCGGCAAGTTTTGCTTTCACCCCTTGTTATGTTGTATAAATGGAGGACGTTTAGATGTTTTTTTTGTTTGCAGAATTAATTGTCGAAACATTAAGAACTTGCTCACCATGAATGTGTATGTTAACCATTTCCCTCATATAGACTCGTTTTGACACACTCAATAGGTACCACATAAAGCATGATCTGCAGAAAACCACAGTTAAACCTTAACAAATTTAATTATAAAGTCCTCATTTCCAGACCACTGAGGAGCAGCGAACAGCATAAAACCAGATGCGAGTAACTCGCAGGCTGATCTGGTTTTATGTTGTTCGCATAGGTCTTTTCATGGTTTTCTCTGAGGGAAAGAGTTAAAGAAACTTGCTTTTATGTGTACAGTTCTGGAGAGTTCAGATTAATGCCAGACTTCACAGACCAGTCAAAACTATGGCAAGATTTGGTAGTTATGAAATCTTTTAATATTAGAAAAACCTTTCAGTTTGGTTTCACTCTAGCATCTTCATTTCTTAATCATCTTCAAACTTTATGACAATGTTTATTACCATAATATCTTGGCTAAGTTAGATTATGGCGGATATTGGCTTATTAGGTCAGGAGTTATGCCCCGTTTAATATTAGAAAAATGCCAGATTTCAGCACTATAGCATTTGTTCTGCAAACCATCTTCTTCAAACTTTATGACAGTCATAATGTTTATTACCATTATATCTAGGCTAAGTTAGATTATGGCAGATATTGGCTTATTTGGTCAGGAGTTTGTTTGCACTCTAGCATCATCATTTCTTAATCATCTTCAAACTTTGACAGTGGTCATCACTGGTACAGTGATTTTTGCAAGAGTTATTAGGAGGAAGAAAAAAGGATTCATACTGATACTGCTATTTGACCTACTTTCACATTGGAAGCCTTTTTGGGGTTTTTATAACCAGAGCAGATCACAATAGAGATTTGTTAGGATTTTTTTTTAGCTCACCTGAGCAAAGCTCAGGGTGAGCTATTGTGATCCCGTGAGCGTCCGTCGTCCGTCGTGCGGCGTCAACAATTTTTAGTGTTTACACTCTATCACCTTTATTTCTAGCAATCATCTTCAAACTTTAAGACAATGTTTATGACCATAATGTCTCGATTGAGTTCGATTATGGCTGAGATCGGTCAATTAGGTCAGAAGTTATGCCCCTTTTAATATTAAAAAAATGCCATATTTCACGTTGTTTACACTCTAGCTTCTTCATCTTTTGAGCAATCATCTTCAAACTTTATGGCAATGCTTATGACCATAAGGTCTCGGTTAGTTTTGTTAATGGCTGAGATCGGTCAATTAGGTCAGAAGTTATGCCCCTTTTAATATTAAAAAAATGCCATATTTCACGTTGTTTACACTCTAGCTTCTTATCTTTTGAGCAATCATCTTCAACTTTAGCAATGTTATGACCAAAGTCTCGTTAGTTGATATGGCTGAGATCTGTCAATTAGGTCAGGAGTTATGCCCCTTTTAATATTCAAAAAATGCCATATTTCACGTTGTTTACACTCTAGCTTCTTCATCTTTTGAGCAATCATCTTCAAACTTAATGACAATGCTTATGACCATAAGGTCTCAATTGAGTTCGATTATGGCTGAGATCCGTCCATTAGGTTAGGAGTTATGCCCCTTTTAATATAAAAAATGCCATATTTCACGTTGTTTACACTCTAGCAGCTTTCTTTTTTTAGCAATCATCTTCAAACTTTATGACATTATTAATGACCATAATGTCTCGATTGAGTTCAATTGTGGCTGAGATGGGCCATTTAGGTCAGGAGTTATGCCCCTTTTAATACAAAAAATGTAAGATTTCACTTTGTTTATTCTCTAGCAACTTCATTTTTTTAACAATCTTTTTTTTTAAGACTATGTTTATGCCCATAATCTCACAATCGGGTTCAATTATAACTGATATTGACCTGTAAATTTAGGAGGTATACCCATTTCACCATAAAAAAAGCCAGATTTCACTTTTACACTTAAGCATCTTTATTTCTTAAGCAATCATCTTTCTCAGGTGAGCGACCAAGGGCCATCTTGGCCCTCTTGTTTTGAAAAAGTAGGTGTTAGGATGATGATCTCTACTGAGGTCTACCCCATCTATTGGTTGGTTTTTCATAATTAGGTTTACTTCATATTACGAAATCTTTTAATATTAGAAAAATGCCAGATTTCAGTTTGGTTGCACTCTAGCATCATTTCTTAATCATCTTCAAACTTTATGGCAATGTTTTTACCAATAATAATAAAAAAAAAAGCTATTAATTCATTGGGAAAAGAGGTAGTTATTTGGGTAAAAAAGACATCAGTTTTTTTGCTAGGGAAAACCACCTGTAAAGGGTGGCAGATTTGAATCACCTTTTCGTAATTTCTTACCAAACATGATAGCAAGTAGGAACCTTGCAGTTACCCAAGAACCATAACTCTTGTCTGGTTCATTTTTCCCCTTCATTTATCTTTTTTTTTTTTGTTGTTCAGAACATAGCCCTTCAACTTTTCAAGGTATTGATTTGAAACTTGTGATATAAAAAGTAAGTAGCAGAATTGTAACTATTACAAAAGAGCTCATTCTGGTTCTTATTTTAATTTATCCCTTTATTTTTGTAATGATTTTTTTTTTAGCTCACCTGAGCACATGTGCTCAGAATGAGCTATTAGGATCAATGAATTTCCGTCGTCCGTCCGTCGTCCACAATTAGTTTGTTTGCATGATAAATGATGCTATAGTGCAATCTTCTTCAAACTTTATGACAATGTTTATTACCATAATATCTTGGCTAAGTTAGATTATGGCGGATATTGGCTTATTAGGTCAGGAGTTTGTTTGCACTCTAGCATCATCATTTCTTAATCGTCTTCAAACTTTATGACGGTGGTCATCACTGGTATAGTGATTTTTGCAAGAGTTATTAGGAGAAAGAAAAAAGGATTCATATTGATACTGCTATTTGACCTACTTTCATATTGGAAGCCTTTTTAGGGTTTTATCTCTGTTCAGCTAAATTAATTGGTCTCACAGACTTCATTATGAGCTTATGCTTACAGAAATGTTAAAGCAATAATTAAAAGGACCCTCTTGGTCTTTATATTTTGTGGCGGCATATATTGTGGCAGCATTGGCACTCTTGTTATGTTTTAGGATAATCTCTACTGAGATCCGCTCTGGTTATTTTTTTCATATTGGCCTCCAGATAACCAGATCACAATAGAGATTTGTGTTAGGATTTTTTTTTTTAAAAAGTAGGTGTTAGGATGATGATTTCTACTGAGATCCGCCCCGGGGATCCCTGAGACATGATCAGGGGCATATTGTTTTTACCCCGTCTATTGGTTGGTTTTTCATAATTAAGTTTACTTCATATTAGTTATGAAATCTCGTAATATTAGAAAAATGCCAGATTCCAGTTTGGTTGCACTCTAGCATCTCATTTCTTAATCATCTTCAAACTTTATGGCAATGTTTTTACCAATAATAATTTTAAAAAAAAGAAGGTATTAATTCATTGGGAAAAGAGGTAGTTATTTGGGGTAAAAAAGACATCATTTTTTTTTGCTAGGGGAAACCACCTGTAAAGGGTGGCAGATTTGAATCACCTTTTTGTAATTTCTTACCAAATCTTGCCATAGTTTCGACTGGTCTGTGAAGTCTGGCATTGTTCTGAACTCTCACAGTTGTACACATAAGCAAGTTTCTCATTTTTGTAGTAATTTTTAAAGAATAAAGTAGGTGTATGCTTCCGTAAGGCAATCATATATGATGGTTTATTACACAACTTTCACTTAAAAAGATAGGTTTTTTTGGTAACTATATTAAATTGATTAAATCCCATCTTAAATATAATATTTCCAGGGATGAGAGCAAAACTAAGCCGGCAAGTTTTGCTTTCACCCCTTGTTATGTTGTATAAATGGAGGACGTTTAGATGTTTTTTTTGTTTGCAGAATTAATTGTCGAAACATTAAGAACTTGCTCACCATGAATGTGTATGTTAACCATTTCCCTCATATAGACTCGTTTTGACACACTCAATAGGTACCACATAAAGCATGATCTGCAGAAAACCACAGTTAAACCTTAACAAATTTAATTATAAAGTCCTCATTTCCAGACCACTGAGGAGCAGCGAACAGCATAAAACCAGATGCGAGTAACTCGCAGGCTGATCTGGTTTTATGTTGTTCGCATAGGTCTTTTCATGGTTTTCTCTATGAGGGAAAGAGTTAAAGAAACTTGCTTTTATGTGTACAGTTCTGGAGAGTTCAGATTAATGCCAGACTTCACAGACCAGTCAAAACTATGGCAAGATTTGGTAGTTATGAAATCTTTTAATATTAGAAAAATGCCAGATTTCAGTTTGGTTTCACTCTAGCATCTTCATTTCTTAATCATCTTCAAACTTTATGACAATGTTTATTACCATAATATCTTGGCTAAGTTAGATTATGGCGGATATTGGCTTATTAGGTCAGGAGTTATGCCCCGTTTAATATTAGAAAAATGCCAGATTTCAGCACTATAGCATTTGTTCTGCAAACCATCTTCTTCAAACTTTATGACAGTCTTTTTTTTTGGGGTTTTTTGCACTCTAGCATCATCATTTCTTAATCATCTTCAAACTTTATGACAGTGGTCATCACTGGTACAGTATTTTTGCAAGAGTTATTAGGGGAAGAAAAAAGGATTCATACTGATACTGCTATTTGACCTACTTTCATATTGGAAGCCTTTTTTGGGTTTTTATAACCAGAGCAGATCACAATAGAGATTTGTTAGGATTTTTTTTTAGCTCACCTGAGCAAAGCTCAGGGTGACCTATTGTGATCCCGTGAGCGTCCGTCGTCCGTCGTGCGGCGTCAACAATTTTTAGTGTTTACACTCTATCACCTTTATTTCTAAAGCAATCATCTTCAAACTTTAAGACAATGTTTATGACCATAATGTCTCGATTGAGTTCGATTATGGCTGAGATCGGTCAATTAGGTCAGAAGTTATGCCCCTTTTAATATTAAAAAAATGCCATATTTCACGTTCTTTACACTCTAGCTTCTTCATCTTTTGAAGCAATCATCTTCAAACTTTATGGCAATGCTTATGACCATAAGGTCTCGGATTAGTTTGATAATGGCTGAGATCGGTCAATTAGGTCAGAAGTTATGCCCCTTTTAATATTAAAAAAATGCCATATTTCACGTTGTTTACACTGTAGCATCTTTATCTTTTGAGCAATCATCTTCAAACTTTAAGACAATGTTTATGACCAAAATGTCTCGATTGAGTTCGATTATGGCTGAGATCTGTCAATTAGGTCAGGAGTTATGCCCCTTTTAATATTCAAAAAATGCCATATTTCACGTTGTTTACACTCTAGCTTCTTCATCTTTTGAGCAATCATCTTCAAACTTAAGACAATGTTATGACCAAAGTCTCATTGGTTCGATTATGGCTGAGATCTTCCATTAGGTTAGGAGTTATGCCCCTTTTAATATAAAAAATGCCATATTTCACGTTGTTTACACTCTAGCAGCTTTCTTTTTTTAGCAATCATCTTCAAACTTTATGACATTATTAATGACCATAATGTCTCGATTGAGTTCAATTGTGGCTGAGATGGGCCATTTAGGTCAGGAGTTATGCCCCTTTTAATACAAAAAATGTAAGATTTCACTTTGTTTATTCTCTACCAACTTCATTTTTTTAACAATCTTTTTTAAGCTTTAAGACTATGTTTATGCCCATAATCTCACAATCGGGTTCAATTATAACTGATATTGACCTGTAAATTTAGGAGGTATACCCATTTCACCATAAAAAAAGCCAGATTTCACTTTTACACTTAAGCATCTTTATTTCTTAAGCAATCATCTTTCTCAGGTGAGCGACCAAGGCCATCTTGGCCCTCTTGTTTTGAAAAAGTAGGTGTTAGGATGATAATCTCTACTGAGGTCTACCCCATCTATTGGTTGGTTTTTCATAATTAGGTTTACTTCATATTACGAAATCTTTTAATATTAGAAAAATGCCAGATTTCAGTTTGGTTGCACTCTAGCATCATTTCTTAATCATCTTCAAACTTTATGGCAATGTTTTTACCAATAATAATAAAAAAAAGCTATTAATTCATTGGGAAAAGAGGTAGTTATTTGGGTTAAAAAGACATCAGTTTTTTTGCTAGGGAAAACCACCTGTAAAGGGTGGCAGATTTGAATCACCTTTTCGTAATTTCTTACCAAACATGATAGCAAGTAGGAACCTTGCAGTTACCCAAGAACCATAACTCTTGTCTGGTTCATTTTTCCCCTTCATTTATCTTTTTTTTTTGTTGTTGTTCAGAACATAGCCCTTCAACTTTTCAAGGTATTGATTTGAAACTTGTGATATAAAAAGTAAGTAGCAGAATTGTAACTATTACAAAAGAGCTCATTCTGGTTCTTATTTCAATTTATCCCTTTATTTTTGTAATGATTTTTTTTTTAGCTCACCTGAGCACATGTGCTCAGAATGAGCTATTAGGATCAATGAATTTCCGTCGTCCGTCCGTCGTCCACAATTAGTTTGTTTGCATGATAAATGATGCTATAGTGCAATCTTCTTCAAACTTTATGACAATGTTTATTACCATAATATCTTGGCTAAGTTAGATTATGGCGGATATTGGCTTATTAGGTCAGGAGTTTGTTTGCACTCTAGCATCATCATTTCTTAATCGTCTTCAAACTTTATGACGGTGGTCATCACTGGTATAGTGATTTTTGCAAGAGTTATTAGGAGAAAGAAAAAAGGATTCATATTGATACTGCTATTTGACCTACTTTCATATTGGAAGCCTTTTTAGGGTTTTATCTCTGTTCAGCTAAATTAATTGGTCTCACAGACTTCATTATGAGCTTATGCTACAGAAATGTTAAAGCAATAATTAAAAGGACCCTCTTGGTCTTTATATTTTGTGGCGGCATATATTGTGGCAGCATTGGCACTCTTGTTATGTTTTAGGATAATCTCTACTGAGATCCGCTCTGGTTATTTTTTTCATATTGGCCTCCAGATAACCAGATCACAATAGAGATTTGTGTTAGGATTTTTTTTTTAAAAGAATAATTTTTAGATTTTTTTTTAAATAAGTAGGTGTTAGGATGATGATTTCTACTGAGATCCGCCCCGGGGATCCCTGAGACATGATCAGGGGCATATTTTTTTACCCCGTCTATTGGTTGGTTTTTCATAATTAAGTTTACTTCATATTAGTTATGAAATCTCGTAATATTAGAAAAATGCCAGATTCCAGTTTGGTTGCACTCTAGCATCTCATTTCTTAATCATCTTCAAACTTTATGGCAATGTTTTTACCAATAATAATTTTAAAAAAAAGAAGGTATTAATTCATTGGGAAAAGAGGTAGTTATTTGGGGTAAAAAAGACATCATTTTTTTTTGCTAGGGGAAACCACCTGTAAAGGGTGGCAGATTTGAATCACCTTTTTGTAATTTCTTACCAAATCTTGCCATAGTTTCGACTGGTCTGTGAAGTCTGGCATTGTTCTGAACTCTCACAGTTGTACACATAAGCAAGTTTCTCATTTTTGTAGTAATTTTTAAAGAATAAAGTAGGTGTATGCTTCCGTAAGGCAATCATATATGATGGTTTATTACACAACTTTCACTTAAAAAGATAGGTTTTTTTGGTAACTATATTAAATTGATTAAATCCCATCTTAAATATAATATTTCCAGGGATGAGAGCAAAACTAAGCCGGCAAGTTTTGCTTTCACCCCTTGTTATGTTGTATAAATGGAGGACGTTTAGATGTTTTTTTTTGTTTGCAGAATTAATTGTCGAAACATTAAGAACTTGCTCACCATGAATGTGTATGTTAACCATTTCCCTCATATAGACTCGTTTTGACACACTCAATAGGTACCACATAAAGCATGATCTGCAGAAAACCACAGTTAAACCTTAACAAATTTAATTATAAAGTCCTCATTTCCAGACCACTGAGGAGCAGCGAACAGCATAAAACCAGATGCGAGTAACTCGCAGGCTGATCTGGTTTTATGTTGTTCGCATAGGTCTTTTCATGGTTTTCTCTGAGGGAAAGAGTTAAAGAAACTTGCTTTTATGTGTACAGTTCTGGAGAGTTCAGATTAATGCCAGACTTCACAGACCAGTCAAAACTATGGCAAGATTTGGTAGTTATGAAATCTTTTAATATTAGAAAAATGCCAGATTTCAGTTTGGTTTCACTCTAGCATCTTCATTTCTTAATCATCTTCAAACTTTATGACAATGTTTATTACCATAATATCTTGGCTAAGTTAGATTATGGCGGATATTGGCTTATTTGGTCAGGAGTTTGTTTGCACTCTAGCATCATCATTTCTTAATCATCTTCAAACTTTATGACAGTGGTCATCACTGGTACAGTGATTTTTGCAAGAGTTATTAGGAGGAAGAAAAAAGGATTCATACTGATACTGCTATTTGACCTACTTTCATATTGGAAGCCTTTTTGGGGTTTTTATAACCAGAGCAGATCACAATAGAGATTTGTTAGGATTTTTTTTTAGCTCACCTGAGCAAAGCTCAGGGTGACCTATTGTGATCCCGTGAGCGTCCGTCGTCCGTCGTGCGGCGTCAACAATTTTTAGTGTTTTCACTCTATCACCTTTATTTATCACCTCTAAAGCAATCATCTTCAAACTTTAAGACAATGTTTATGACCATAATGTCTCGATTGAGTTCGATTATGGCTGAGATCGGTCAATTAGGTCAGAAGTTATGCCCTTTTAATATTAAAAAAATGTTTCACGTTGTTTACACTCTAGCTTCTTCATCTTTTGAGCAATCATCTTCAAACTTTATGGCAATGCTTATGACCATAAGGTCTCGGTTAAGTTGGATAATGGCTGAGATCGGTCAATTAGGTCAGAAGTTATGCCCCTTTTAATATTAAAAAAATGCCATATTTCACGTTGTTTACACTCTAGCATCTTTATCTTTTGAGCAATCATCTTCAAACTTTATGGCAATGTTTATGACCATAAGGTCTCGATTGAGTTCGATTATGGCTGAGATCGGTCAATTAGGTCAGAAGTTATGAAATCTTTTAATATTAAAAAAAATGCCATATTTCACGTTGTTTACACTCTAGCATCTTTATCTTTTGAGCAATCATCTTTAAACTTTATGACAATACTTATGACCATAAGGTCTCGATTGAGTTTGATTATGGCTGAGATCAGTTGATTAGGTCAGGAGTTATGCCCCTTTTAATATAAAAAATGCCATATTTCACGTTGTTTACACTCTAGCAGCTTCCTTTTTTTAGCAATTATCTTCAAACTTTATGACATTATTAATGACCATAATGTCTCGATTGAGTTCAATTGTGGCTGAGATGGGCCATTTAGGTCAGGAGTTATGCCCCTTTTAATACAAAAAATGTAAGATTTCACTTTGTTTATTCACTACCAACTTCATTTTTTTAACAATCATTTTTAAGCTTTAAGACAATGTTTATGCCCATAATCTCACAATCGGGTTCAATTATAACTGATATTGACTTGTAAATTTAGGAGGTATTCCCATTTTACCATAAAAAAAGCCAGATTTCACTTTTACACTTAAGCATCTTTATTTCTTAAGCAATCATCTTTCTCAGGTGAGCGACCAAGGGCCATCTTGGCCCTCTTGTTTTGAAAAAGTAGGTGTTAGGATGATGATCTCTACTGAGGTCTACCCCATCTATTGGTTGGTTTTTCATAATTAGGTTTACTTCATATTATGAAATCTTTTAATATTAGAAAAATGCCAGATTTCAGTTTGGTTGCACTCTAGCATCTTCATTTCTTAATCATCTTCAAACTTTATGGCAATGTTTTTACCAATAATAATTTTAAAAAAAAAGCAATTCATTGGGAAAAGAGGTAGTTATTTGGGGTAAAAAAGACATCAGTTTTTTTGCTAGGGAAAACCACCTGTAAAGGGTAGCAGATTTGAATCACCTTTTCATAATTTCTTATCAAATATGATAGCAAGTAGGAACCTTGCAGTTACCCAAGAACCATAACTCTTGTCTGGTTCATTTTTCCCCTTCATTTATCTTTTTTTTTTTGTTCAGAACATAACCTTTCAACTTTTCAAGGTATTGATTTGAAACTTGTGATATAAAAAGTAAGTAGCAGAATTGTATCTATTACAAAAGAGCTCATTCTGGTTCTTATTTTAATTTATCCCTTTATTTTTGTAATGATTTTTTTTTTTAGCTCACCTGAGCACATGTGCTCAGAATGAGCTATTAGGATCAATGAATTTCCGTCGTCCGTCCGTCGTCCACAATGAGTTTGTTTGCATGATAAATGATGCTATAGTGCAATCTTCTTCAAACTTTATGACAATGTTTATTACCATAATATCTTGGCTAAGTTAGATTATGGCGGATATTGGCTTATTAGGTCAGGAGTTTGTTTGCACTCTAGCATCATCATTTCTTAATAATCTTCAAACTGTATTACAGTGGTCATCACTGGTATATTGATTTTTGCAAGAGTTATTAGGAGAAAGAAAAAAGGATTCATATTGATACTGCTATTTGACCTACTTTCATATTGGAAGCCTTTTTAGGGTTTTATCTCTGTTCAGCTAAATTAATTGGTCTCACAGACTTCATTATGAGCTTATGCTTACAGAAATGTTAAAGCAATAATTAAAAGGACTCTCTTGGTCTTTATATTTTGTGGCGGCATATATTGTGGCAGCATTGGCACTCTTGTTATGTTTTAGGATAATCTCTACTGTGATCCGCTCTGGTTATTTTTTCATATTGGCCTCCAGATAACCAGATCACAATAGAGATATGTGTTAGGATTTTTTTTTTTTAAAAAAGTAGGTGTTAGGATGATGATTTCTACTGAGATCCGCTCTGGGATCCCTGAGACATGATCAGGGGCATATTGTTTTTACCCCGTCTATTGGTTGGTTTTTCATAATTAAGTTTACTTCATATTAGTTATGAAATTTCTTAATATGGAAAAATGCCAGATTCCAGTTTGGTTGCACTCTAGCATCTCATTTCTTAATCATCTTTAAACTTTATGGCAATGTTTTTACCAATAATAATTTTTAAAAAAGTAGCTATTAATTCATTGGGAAAAGAGGTAGTTATTTGGGGTAAAAAAGACATCAGTTTTTTTGCTAGGGGAAACCACCTGTAAAGGGTGGCAGATTTGAATCACCTTTTTGTAATTTCTTACCAAATCTTGCCATAGTTTCGACTGGTCTGTGAAGTCTGGCATTGTTCTGAACTCTCCACAGCTGTACACATAAGCAAGTTTCTCATTTGTGTAGTAATTTTTAAAGAATAAAGTAGGTGTATGCTTCCGTAAGGCAATCATATATGATGGTTTATTACACAACTTTCACTTAAAAAGATAGGTTTTTTTGGAAATTGTTTTAAAATATATTTAAATATAATATTTCCAGGGATGAGAGCAAAACTAAGCCGGCAAGTTTTGCTTTCACCCCTTGTTATGTTGTATAAATGGAGGACGTTTAGAAGTTTTTTTTTGTTTGCAGAATTAATTGTTGAAACATTAAGAACTTGCTCACCATGAATGTGTATGTTAACCGTTTCCCTCATATAGACTCGTTTTGACGCACTCAATAGGTACCACATAAAGCATGATCTGCAGAAAACCACAGTTAAACCTTAACAAATTTAATTATAAAGTCCTCATTTCCAGACCACTGAGGAGCAGCGAACAGCATAAAACCAGATGCGAGTAACTCGCAGGCTGATCTGGTTTTATGTTGTTCGCATAGGTCTTTTCATGGTTTCCTCTATGAGGGAAAGAGTTAAAGAAACTTGCTTTTATGTGTACAGTTCTGGAGAGTTCAGATTAATGCCAGACTTCACAGACCAGTCAAAACTATGGCAAGATTTGGTAGTTATGAAATCTTTTAATATTAGAAAAATGCCAGATTTCAGTTTGGTTTCACTCTAGCATCTTCATTTCTTAATCATCTTCAAACTTTATGACAATGTTTATTACCATAATATCTTGGCTAAGTTAGATAATGGCGGATATTGGCTTATTAGGTCAGGAGTTTGTTTGCACTCTAGCATCATCATTTCTTAATCCTCTTCAAACTTTGACAGTGGTCATCACTGGTACAGTGATTTTTGCAAGAGTTATTAGGAGAAAGAAAAAAGGATTCATATTGATACTGCTATTTGACCTACTTTCATATTGGAAGCCTTTTTTGGGTTTTTATAACCAGAGCAGATCACAATAGAGATTTGTGTTAGGATTTTTTTTTGTTGAAAAAGTAGGTGTTAGGATGATGATCTCTACTGAGGTCTACCCCGTCTATTGGTTGGTTTTTCATAATTACGTTTACTTCATATTAGTTATGAAATCTTTTAATATTAGAAAAATGCCAGATTTCAGTTTGGTTGCACTCTAGCGTCTTCATTTCTTAATCATCTTCAAACTTTATGGCAATGTTTTTACCAATAATAATTAAAAAAAAAAGCTATTAATTCATTGGGAAAAGAGGTAGTTATTTGGGGTAAAAAAGACATCAGTTTTTTTGCTAGGGAAAACCACCTGTAAAGGGTGGCAGATTTGAATCACCTTTTCGTAATTTCTTACCAAATATGATAGCAAGTAGGAACCTTGCAGTTACCCAAGAACCATAACTCTTGTCAGGTTCATTTTTCCCCTTCATTTATCTTTTTTTTTTTTGTTGATGTTCAGAACAAATCCCTTCAACTTTTCAAGGTATTGATTTGAAACTTGTGATATAAAAAGTAAGTAGCAGAATTGTAACTATTACAAAAGAGCTCATTCTGGTTCTTATTTAAATTTATCCCTTTATTTTTGTAATGATTTTTTTTTAGCTCACCTGAGCACATGTGCTCAGAATGAGCTATTAGGATCAATGAATTTCTGTTGTTCGTCCGTCGTCCACAATTAGTTTGCACTATAGCATCATTTATCACGCAAACCATCTTCTTCAAACTTTATGACATTTTTTAATATCTTGGTTTTATGGGGATATTGGTTTTTCAGGAGTTTGTTTGCACTCTAGCATCATCATTTCTTAATCATCTTCAAACTTTATGACAGCGGTCATCACAGGCACAGTGATTTTTGCAAGAGTTATTAGGAGAAAGAAAAAAGGATTCATATTGATACTGCTATTTGACCTACTTTCATATTGGAAGCCTTTTTAGGGTTTTATCTCTGTTCAGCTAAATTAATTGGTCTCACAGACTTCATTATGAGCTTATGCTTACAGAAATGTTAAAGCAATAGTTAAAGAGACCCTCTTGGTCTTTATATTTTGTGGTGGCATATATTGTGGCAGCATTGGCACCCTCGATATGTTTTAGGATAATCTCTACTGAGATCCGCTCTGGTTATTTTTTTCATATTGGCCTCCAGATAACCAGAGCAGATCACAATAGAGATTTGTGTTAGGACTTTTTTTTGAAAAAGTAGGTGTTAGGATGATGATCTCTACTGAGACCTACCCCATCTATTGGTTGGTTTTTCATAATTAGGTTTACTTCATATTAGTTGTGAAATCTTTTACGTCATCAAATATGGCAGATATTCATGTTTGAGGAAATGCCTGCTTGAAAATGTAAATTATACAAGAACCAGAAAACCTATAGCTCTCTCATTGATATATTGACATGATGGACTAAAATATTGACAATTGTTTCCTCTAGTATACATCTGTATTTAGAAACTATTTCCACAAATTTTATTCTTATTCTGCAGATCTAATTTTTTTTTCATTTGACTTCAGCCCTGCCTCCATCTGATGCAGTGACGACAGCAACCTGTGGCCTGTTGGTTTCCTGCCTCTGTGTGTGAAGGTTTTTTCAGTTTTTAGGCTGTAATAGACAGGTATGTTTTTCTCTTTTAAGCATTCTTACTGCAAGTACAGTCCAACCTGGTTTGTCTTAAGTGGTCAGGAGAACAGGAGAAAGTGTCCTCTTAACAGAAGTGGCTGCTAAATAAGGTTTCCACATGTAACAAAATACAGTAGTTTGGTAATATGAAAACTGTATTAGCGCCACTGTATTGAGTGGTCAACCTGCATTTACTGGTCAGTTTGGACTGTACACAAGACTACTTTAAAATAAATTTTCATAAATGTATGAAAGGCATTTCAGCATTGTCTTTTTTAGTCGTGTATGATGTAGTCACTCACAACATTACTATAGTACCTACATTCTGAGGGTCCATTTCTCTAAATTTAAAACCGAATAACCTCTCAGTTTTGTCTGAATGACCGAACCATTGAACAGAATTCTACAATACAGATATGCTGAGATTCAGCCAAAGTAGTGAATATGCAATTTTGAGTAAAAAATAAATATTTACGGGTCACAATAATTGTATGTAGTATAAAATTTCCTCGAGGATGTTGCGTAACTCTACCACGCGGAGAAGTATAGTTTCTTTCGAATGCAAAGGTGGCCTGAATTTGAATGGTGGATGTGCAGGTTTCGGTTATTAAGTGGTGTTTCAATGGTCCATATAGAAATCCCCGATATATCAGAGATATCTCCAGTGGTTATTTGTTGCTCTAAAGAATGGCTGATACAGGTGTATATCTGCTATCCGAAGTTACTAAAAACAGTAGGTAGCCATGAGTTGCATCTATAAATAGAAACTGTGTTGTCCCTCGGTAGTACATTTCAAAGTGTTGATAGTGCTAAGAGAACAGTATTGTCTTATTTCTTTTGTTTATCACAGTAAATTTAATGAATGGAGGTCAAGTTTTTGCACAATGCCAATAACTCCACTTAAACGTTGCGTTAATATGGTCATTAGATGAACACACCATTTGTTTCAACAGATTGATAACAATTAGCACGTTTCCACTCTTACTCTTCCTATATTTCTATAGCCTTCAATGAACAGTCGTTTATCATTTTAATATATATTTAATATTTGGAAAAACTAAGTTACCCTGTTAAGTAACTAAGTTGACATCTCTGGTTTAGGACCTTTGTGGCTCGTTTTCCCTAGTTTCAATGTCTGTAGCATCACTCAAAATATTTACAAATAAATTAGTTGATCATTAAATGAAACACAGTAGCATGCAGTTAATTATATACTTGTTATTAGTTCTAGTTAGAAAATGTTTAAATCTTTTGTTACAGATGTCCACTCTTTTGCTGCTGATGTCCAAGGAAATGGAAGTGAAGACTTTGGACCTGTACCTTATTACAAGTATGCATCAATTCTGTTTTTGGGCCAAACTGAATTGATATATACTTAGATCTGCTTTTCTGTTCCTCTATGTTACTTTACTTTCCAGTTAATTCTCCCTGGTAAATTGTTTTCTCTTGCTTTAAGTTACCCCATATCCCCATAGTTCTGAAAAATTGTTTTTTTGGCCAAAATTAATTCATACTCAGATACCCTGCTTTTTTGATCTCATTCCCACAAAACCCTTTTTTGTGTCACCTTCTTCCTTCATCTGTCTGTTCCACTTTTTCCATCACGCTTCAGCAGGTGACACATATGTTCCAGAGAATGCTTGTTTTTCTCTCTAACATCCATCTTTGTGTATTGTTGTTTTGATGTTTTAGGATAATTGCTACTGAGAACCGCTCTGGTTATTTTTTTTCATATTGGCCTCCAGATAACGTCGTCCAATCTTCTTCAAACTTTATGACAATGCTTATTAGGTCAGGAGTTTGTTTGCACTCTAGCATCATCATTTCTTAATCATCTTCAAACTTTATGACAGTGGTCATCACTGGTACAGTGATTTTTGCAAGAGTTATTAGGAGAAAGAAAAAAGGATTCATACTGATATTGCTATTTGACCTACTTTCATATTGGAAGCCTTTTTTGGATTTTTGTAACCAGAGCAGATCACAATAGAGATTTGTGTTAGGATTTTTTTTTAAGCTCATCTGAGCAAAGCTCAGGGTGAGCTATTGTGATCCCGTGAGCGTCCGTCGTGCGGCATCAACAATTTTTAGTGTTTACACTCTATCACCTTTATTTCTAAAGCAATCATCTTCAAACTTTAAGACAATGTTTATGACCATAATGTCTCGATTGAGTTCGATTATGGCTGAGATCTGTCAATTAGGTCAGGTTTGTATATATAA
>CM037780.1:76361895-76408601 GCA_021229015.1 Solen grandis | reverse complement strand
ACCCTTCATTTTTTTTTTAGCAATTACCCAAACTTTAACCCAGAGTTTATGACCATAATGTCGTTTTGTTTCGAATATCGATTTTGGCAGTTAATATGGGAGTTTGCTCCTTTCACAAAAAAACAAAACAGATTTCACTTTTTTTACACCTAGCATCTTTTTTTTCTTAAGCAAATCTTTCTCAGTGAGCGATTGGGGCCACTTGCCCTCTAATGTTTTATATTTTCTACTGTATAAAAATATATAAATATATAATAAAAATTTTTTTCAAGCAAAAGCCTAGTTCAGAATGGAAATTTTTTAAACAAAAATTTTGAGAAAAAAATATTGTGGATATCCCCCGAGGGCCCAAAGAAAATTATTTGTTTTTAGATTAAAAAAAATCAATGAAACTAAATTAATATTTTGGGGGTAAAAACTCAGCATTTAAAAGGGAAAATAATAATAAGAATTAAAGATGATCACTAGAAAAGTCAAATCTTTTGAGCACGAAAAACCCAGGACCATCCAGTAAACAATGAAGCAATTTCATCAAGCCCTCAAGCAAAAAAGTGGAAAAATATTTTTTTTATCGTTATGTAAAGATCTTGCAGCAGAAAGTGAAAATAAAAACTATTGTTTCGCACATTCACATGTTTATACTAATTTTCTAATTATTTGGTGTAGTTTGAGGGCGTCTATACAACATCATGTATTTAAAAAATTTGCAACCAATAACCGTCGTCCTTTTAAACCCCTAAATGGAAAAAATCTTGAAAACTTCATGAAAATTGAAAGCTAAGTTCTGGACTTCAAAAAAAACCAAAAAAATATTTTCGAAAGTTTCAATTTCTGATTTTTTTTTTTTTTTTTTTTTTGTGAATTTTCTTTTTTATAGAAAAAACATACATGACCTGAAGTTCTCATACAATAAATTTCTTCAAATCACACACAAAAAAAATTTTATTTTATCCAAAAAAAAATTGATATGCTTTTGTAGCTTTTCAAGCCGAATATTCAACCTTCCTATGCTAAACTTTCCCAAAATCAAAACTTTTTCCTGAACCTCAAAAAAAGATCTTTTTTTTACGGGAAAAATAAAAATTTTTGAAAATTTTTACAAAAGAATTATAATAGATTAAACATAATTGTTTTACCAAACCCAGTAAATTTAAAATTGAAGTGAAGGGAGTGACCTAAAAAGTTAAAGACTCAGGACTTTGACGTTTGGGCAATCAGTTTTTAATTCTAAAAATTTTTCTGCTATCAACTTTCGCTTGAACTTTTTTTTAAACAAATGAAATCACCATATAGCGGTTTAATTTTCTGCGTTTTTGTCATGTATAAATGGGCTGTTTTTTTTCTAGGGTTTATTTTTCGTGATATCCCCAGGAAGAATTTTTTTCGCGTTTGTTACCTTACCTTTTTAAAAAGAACAATAAAATCCTATTCTAAATTTTAAACCCAAGGGAACACTTTTATAGGGCCAGGCAAACGCAAAAATGGCAACGCCATGAAAATAAAAAAAAAATAAATTAATTTTTTTTCCTGCAAAGCATATTTAAATCCTTTTTTTTTTCAGTAAATAAATATCAACGTCGACTTGGCCAATAACTATTCACACCCATTGTGTTGCTTTCTTTGACAAATAAATTTTGTTGTTGAATTAAAAAATTTCCTTTCCCCTTCCGAAAAAATACATTTTCAATTTTGATCGCCTTCTTCCTTTTCGCCCACTTCAACATAGTAATATTCGTAAATATTAAATATGTATCAAAATTATACATGTATGGGTATAATGTTAAAGGGGGTTAAAGAGATGGTATTTTTCACCATATTTTTTTGTAAAAATGTTTACTTTTTCCTGCACTGAATTATGTAATGATCACATATTATATCAAAAGCGACAAAAGAGCACCGGGTTTTATCTAACGGTACTTCAAAAAAAGATCATACTATGTTGCAGGGCAAAACTTGTAAACAACCCCCCTGAAAGGAATACCAAAAAAAGTATTACACATTGACCCCAAATGGAAAAAACACCAACTTCAAAAAGGAAAAACTTCCATCCGTATTCAATATGTATTTTTTATTGATTGTTTCAAAAATTTAAATTTCTCATTATTTGGTGCCCCTGCATTATTTAAATATCTCCTGTTTGATTTTTAATTTAAAAAAATCATTTTTGTGAAAATTAAAATTTGGTTTTTGAAATTAATTTGGGGAAAGTTATTTTTTTCTGGGCATAAATTAATCTAAGTTTATTGATTTAAAATAAATTTAATTGCAAAAAAATAAGAATTTTATTTGCATTTTCCAATATTATGCACATTCATTTTTACTGTTGCAAAAATTAATGAAAACTTTTTTATTACAATTCTGCCCCCCACTGGACAACAAAAAAGAATTGGTCTTTGGTTATTTATAACTTCCCAAATGGTAAAAGCCTTGAACCTTGGGAACAACAATTAATCATAGAGAAATATCAAATCACAAGAACTGCAGGTTTATATGTTTCACCGGCATCTAAAAATTTACTTACGATAAAAATAACAAAAATGTAAAACAATTGTTTATAATTTGTTTTTTTTGTTGTTTTTTTTTCTTAAATGAAAACGTGTGAAATTTGGTTTTTGCAAAGAAACAAAATTGAATTTTTTTAATTTTAAACAAAAATTTGTGCCCAAAAATTATTACAAATTAATTATAATTTTGGGGTGCCATTTACATTTTTCCTAATTTTATATATTTTTTCTTTTGCCTCCCTGATAGGTTTTCTGTGTTATTTCCACGCATACACTGGGTAAGCAGAGAGAAAGAAGCATTTTAGACGGGGTGAAGACATCTGAAAAAGGGAAAATGAGTCGATAAAAAGTACGGTCCAATTTCACATCATATAAATCACTCTTTCCTGGCAGTAATAGGACATTTAAGAAATTATTTTTTATACCTTTATTAAAAACAGGATGTATCATGGCAAATACTAGAAAATGCCAAAACTTTTAATATATTTTTGTTGAAACTTATAAGTGGGCCAAAAATTATGCACTACTAAAAAGGTATTCTTGCAAACGTCCTGTAATATCCCCTTATCCATGGGATTGTCAGGACATGGGGTTTTTGTATTAATCAGGAACATTTTTGTGAAGTTTATGCCACTTCCTTGTTGTATTGTTTATATCCAAAGTACTCATGCAAAACCTACAAAAACAGTCGAGGTCATTAACCCTTTCCCAAAGGAAACCATGAAAAGACCAATCGAACACAAAAAAACCAATCAGCCGCGAGTAACTCGCAGGCTGATCGTTTTATCTGTTCCGCTCCTCATTCGGGAAATGAGGATTTTTAAATTTAAATTTGGTAAGGTTTAACGTGGTTTTCTGCAGATCAGGCTTTACGGGTACCTATTGAATTTTTTAAAAAAGGAGTCTATATGGGGGAAAGGTTTTAACTGATATGACTGTCATACCCCATAAAATAGGGATAGGGGAAGGGGGTATGGACCATTAACACATGATTGGAAGTACAGACAATTTTTCATTCAGGGAATCAACAAGGAAATTCTTTTTTTTTGAATATTCCAAGTCATTTTTGAAAAAAATCTTTTTTTCCCAGTAAGAACCATTTTGGTGCGATTTGTTTTAGGCTGAATCAGTAAAATGTCAGATTTTCATGTTGAAACCCAACCGGTCTCTGCTTGGTAATGGAAAACTCAATTAGTAATGCAAAATTTTTTTACATTTTTACATTACAATTTTCGTTGCCCTCAAATAAATTGAAAATTTAATTAAGAAAAATATTTCCACATATTATGCATTACAGCACGGCTGAACATGTAGGCAGGTTTGGGCTGTTTATGAACCTAGGAAAATTTTAAGGATTTAAAATTGTCTGTATTTAGATTCTTAAAATAGTTCCTGATTTTTTAACCCTTGACCATTTGACGCACCAATAGGTACCACAAAACCAATTGCAGAAAACCACAGTTAAACCTTACCAAATTTAAATTAAAAAGTCCCATTTCCAGACCACTGAGGACACGAACAGCATAAAACCTGATCAGCCTGCAGTTACTCGCAGGCGACGGGTTTTTAGCTGTTCCATGGGTCTTTTCATGGTTTTCCTTAGGGGGAAAGGGGTTAAATACAGTGTTATTTAGAAAAATAAAATGATCATTGGGTTTTATCATCAAAACATGATCCAGGGGTGGCCAATAAACAGCACATATGTTTTCCGAGTGGAGTCGGGATTTAAAAAAACAGAAGTGTTGCAGACGATTTGGGAATTACAAAGGTAACATGTTTGCCTTATGTAAATAATCGTATTAAAATTTTAATATAAAATAAATTTTTCCATTTCATTCTCTCATTCATCTATTTTTTTTTTCTCTTGACCATGTCATTTTTAAATTTTTTTTTTTATTTTTAAAAAATAATAAGATTTAGTTTGTTTTTTTTTTTTTTTTTTTTTAAATATAAAATACATCTTATTTTTAACTATTTATTAAAAAGGGTTTTTCATTTGAAAGATGAACATATTAAATTTATACTTGTCCAAATTTGCTGCATTTAAACCCCTAAAAAATTTCACACATGTGTTTAGTGTAGAAATATCAGTTTTATTTCCTTTTAAAACCCATTAACTCCCTATGCACAGCATGGTGCTTAACATATGCAAGGTAGACGGTTTTCACACATCACCTTTGGGGTTGGGGAAGTCCAGTACACTTGGTTGAAAACATGAATTTCCCAAATTTGATTTTCATAAAAACTACAGGAAAATTTTCATGTAAATATAAATATTTTGTTCTGAACTTCCCCCAACCATTTTTTCCCATTTTCTCACTAATACATCATTTATGATGAACACTAATGTTGGTTAAAAAGGCTACCCTAGTGTGTGGGACCTTGGGGCTCACCATAGACGCTGGTTTTGCATGTATTATTTATCAATCATTTTTAACCGGGTTTTTTCCCAAAAGGGGTTATTAAATGGGGGTAGTCTTGGGGGGGCAGGGGGGCGTAAACAATTTTCTTCTGGTGCAACTCCCCTACTTTTTTTAAATGTTTGGCCCAAAATTTTACAGAAGCATTATTACATAGTACCGGCCATATTGTCGGGTTTTTGTGGTTTGACATTTTTGATGCAGTTATGCCCTTTTCCCCCTTTAAGGGATGTTATATAAAGGGGAGATATTCTTTTTGTGCACAATTTTAACATTTCTTAAGAATTTTTGTCCATATTTTTAACAGAATATTTGGTTTTCACTGACTGCAGTTCTGAACTTGCGTCCGGGGAAATAAAAATTTTGGGGGTGAAACCCAAAATTAGGCTATATGTAAACACATTAAAATCTTTTTCGATCTCATCCCAATATTGCATTTAACAATCAAAAAGGGGATACGGTATGAAAAGAAAATAATAAAATGTTGAACTGACTGAGGAAAAAAGTAAAAACAGATATCAAAATTGTTTAAAACAATATTTTGAAAGTAATCCAGGGTTCTTGGTCCCCCTCCAAACTGGAATTGATATATTTATACCCGTCTGCTATTAGTAAATGCAGTTTATCAATTTTAACTGTTTTTTTAATTTCGGGATGCTTTAAAAAACCAGCAGGAGTATTATCTATTACACAGGGATCACTGGATACACCAGCTATTTTGCCAAGATTTGGATACAATTGTAACCGGGTGCAAAATATGTGCACCAGACTAAAAACTCGGCCGGACCTCTCGCTAACCGGTGAGGCTCTACTAAAAAAGCTACCAAGTGCTTACACAAGTCTCTCACCAAAAATTTTTTTAAATATAACCTTACAACTTCCACCCTTTTTTAAAATTTTTCAAGCAAGAACAATTTACTAAGTATCCCAAACCCAGACGTCAGGGTTTTTTTTAAAAAAAAAAAAAAAAAAAAAATGAAAATTTTATAGTCCCAAAAAAATATTCAAATATGATTTAAACGCCCCTTCCCCAACATCTGAAAAAAAAATGCCCCGGCAGTATAAAATGGGGACTAAAAATTGAAAAATTAAATATAATAACTTTCATGGAAAATAAATGAAAAAAACAAGGCAGAATGGAAGAAAAGGCAATAAAGGAAAAATTTTAAAAAGAACAACAACAAAAAAAATCAAACAAAAAAAAAAAGGCATTTTACATAACCGCAATTTTTTAAAAGGCTTTTTCTCTAAAGCAATTTTGAATAAGTCTCCAAAAATAACATATAACCAGCCTTTGAGTCTCTAAAAAGGGAGACAGTATGCAGAGAAAGATGTTAATGGTTCATAAAAAATAACTTGGGAAATAATCAGTAAAACAGAATCAAAGTTGGTGTACTTTCCCAAAAATTGAAAAACCTTTGGGAGACTTTTTAATATATGAAAAAAAAAGCCCACAACTATGCAACATGCCATTCTTTCACAAATAACCTTGTTAAGTTATTAAACATATACCTTATAATTCGGTAAAAAATACATGCAAAAAAAAATATTCTTTTTTCCCCCCCTGTCGCCAAAGGTAAAGCACTTGTTGTCAGAAAAATTGCAACTTTTGGGAGACTGTACCGAAAGATTGCAAGCATGCGTGTGAAATTAAAATATAATATATAATGGCATTTTTCAATGTGTCAGAAACATAAGTGCAACCGTCAAATTCATAAAAAAGGCTTGTTTGTCCTTTTTACCGATGTTTAACATCCCCCCCGGTTTGCCCCCCCCCCCCGTCTGTCTCGCTGTCTTTTTTCTGCCATTTCCCCCCGGAGCCGGAAATCTGGGGGAACCTCGGGGGGGTTAACTTAAAAAACCGTAAGTATAATTTTATAAAAAGTGGTAAATGATTTAACACCCTCTTTTGTTTTTTTTTTCCCGGGGACCAAGATTCGGTTGCTAATTTACAGAAAAAAAAATCCCCACCGTGGGAGACTCAGGTTGGTGCAAACCATTACTTGTTAAGGGGGTTCGGAATATGGGTTTTTATGAAGTGGGCAGGGGACAAAAAAAATTTAATTACCATTTTTCATAGAAAAATAAACTACTTAGACTGCAAATTCAAATTTCATTGTTGAAAATCTTGGAAAGCCCACCCAACAGTCCGAGTCCAAACCCCCCTTCCAACATATTTTAACATGTCATTATAACAATCATAGGCGGTCTGGTTTCTCCGGGAGCTGAGCTCGCCTGGCCAAGAATGCAAGGAAAAACGCCCAGGCACACTTTTCAGTGACAGTAAGAAAAAAGTGAAAATAAAGGAAACAAATGAAAATAACTCCAAAAGAATACATGTTTTGTATAGGTTTTTGAGTGTAATATTCAAAATATAAAATATAATTAGACAAAACCAAAATTTGGGTTAAATCGTTACGACCCCTTTTGGGGACCAAATCGTCAAAATTGGGTTTGCTAAATGTATAAAGTAAATAATATTAACACCACACATACACAAAAAATGTCATTCAATTGGAGATTTTGTATCAATTCATTTTGATTTTTTCCCTCTCTTTTAAATTACTTATTTGTTTTAAGTTCCTGATATACCATAGATATTTTCCTCAACGTACAAAAAGCAAAAAAACATCTAAAACTAGTAGAGGATATATTTAAAAATGGGTTTTATTAAAATTTATCACAAAATGCAGTTTCATTTTTTAGGTTCTTTCTGTTTCAAACATTGTCCCCCCTTTTAAACTTGAATTAACAAAAAGGGGTATAAAATTTAATGTAACAAAGCCATACCTTTGCTACTTTAATTCTAATATACCCCCGTTTGGTCACAGCCCCCAGAAAGTTGGACTTTTAGAGAAAAAACTTTTTTTCGGGGATGCATAGGGATTTGATCAGGTTACTACATTAAATTTTTAAAATTTACACTTCTTTAGAAAAACAAACAAAAGCTTTGAACGATTGACTTATTTCAAAAAAACTACAAAGGTATCTACTTTTCCTACTAAATTTTTTTCCGGGGGCCGAGTGGTTAAGCGCCCCCATCGGGTTTCAAGGTCGTTTGGGTCGATCCCCGCCGCACAATCAAAGTCGTAAAACAATTGAACGTTTTAAAACCCCTTTCCTTGGCGCTCACATAAAAAGGAGTTCCCGGTTTGATTGGCCGGCGATAATTGACTGGTATGTATCATGCCACATGCTAAAGGCGTAATCGATGTGGAAGCCTATATTGCTCAAGTACACATCATCACCAAATGACTGAAAAATACTGCCCGGGGGGACTTAAACCAAACAAACAAACTACTTCTCCACCAAAAATTATGGGTTATTTAAATTTTTATGACTAGAACATATTTAGTCCAAAGCTCATGCCTTTTTTTTTTCAAATCCAATATGAAATTAAAACAATAAAAAAGCGATAATAAAAATATTATAATCCCACTTTTACAAAGACATTGAAATAGACGTGCATCAGTTTTATAATAAACCCCCCATCCAATACTTTTTTTCCAATGAAATTTAAACATTTACCATTTTAAAGCAAGATAAAAAAAAAAACTCTTAATGAACTGGTGTTAAGATAGCATTGTACGGGGACCTTGCATTTTTAATATTTTAAATTTTGGTTTAAATTTTATTAAAAACGAAATGGAAGGCAAAAGGCTAGGATCCATCATTTTTTTGCCATTCTATACATCAAAAACCCTCATTCTAGTCCCGATTTTTTTTTCTTTTATGGTTCATTTTTTTTTTAAGGTTTTTTTTCCAAAGGGTTATTATAAGGCAATAAATTTCTTTCATCACCTTACCGACAATACAAAACCAAAACGCAAATGTCTTTTTAGGGACCACTTAAAATCACTTGTTTAAAGGGAGATACTTTAAATTTTCCGAAAACGAGCTAACGTAGTTTTTTTGAAGAAAAGAACAGGGCAGATGCATGATTTTGATAATTTTTTAAATTTAATTATACTTAAAGAGAAAAGAGAGGGGAGGGGGGGGGCGTGAAGAAAGGTAATAACTGGTCGAAAGACTAAGTGGGGCATGAAAACACGAGGTTTTAAAGTTTATTCAAGGCAACAAACAAATAAAGAGTAAACAAAATAACCAAATAACCATAAATTTTACAGTTTATTTTTTCCCAGAATTTTAATTAAACTTTAATATTTCATTCAATATAACAACTTTAAACCGCATAAAGATGTATACAACCAGTGGAACTATTTTCAACGCGAATTATGGATAAAAAAGGGTAAAGTGTTGTAATTAAATTATAGTGTCGACTTTTGACTTTAGAGGGTTTTTCCCTCAAAAAGAAAAAAAAATAAACCCCCCCCCCCCCCCCCCCAAAAAAAAATATCTGATTTGTTTTGTTATCACTGTTCTTGTTGTTGATTATGATAATGATGTTTGTTTTGAAATTAACATGAACACAGCCTAGTAGCTGTCTAGAAATTCCATGCATCTTGCAGACCCTAACAATTAACTCTTCTAATGATTATATAAAAAAGGAATTACCATTATTGATCTATGTATTAGTTATTTACATGGACTTTTAAGAACACACTTTAGATCTCTGAACCAAACGGTCTACAGCTGAGGATATTTAGCAATGTATAGAGGAAATATTTAGACCAACTGTTTGCAATTATGTATGCATATTCTGAAATGGCTTTGCTTTATTTAAGTCGTGTTTCAAAAACATGCAAGGCGTCATTGGTGCTTTACATCAAAATTAGTCCTGTAAGTCTCTGGTTAAGGGAAGAAGCAAGTACCACATAGCAGCGAAACGGATATCGTATCATTTCCCGAAATGACAGAGAATCACGCCAATAGTCCTTCGGTCCGATTCTTTGACGCTTGCGTCAAAAGATTCTTGTATTGTGTTTGTAATTTGCTGCTGAAAAAGTACAGGATTTAAACTAATAGACAGACAGACAGACAGACAGACACGTTTATTTCGATTCTCAGGTACATAGTTGTACAACATGAGATATAAAATGATAAGATCATTGAAGAGTGGGTACAAACAGTTAACATACAAATATACATATACATACAGAATTTCATGGCAGTTATTGGAGTAAGCTTTAAAAAAAGCATTAGTTCATGTATTTTTTTTTACATTGATAGCAAGAGGAAGATGATGGGGGGGGGGGGGGGGACAAGTTAAATGTTAAATTAGTAATTTATATTAATAAAAGTGAGAAGATTTTTTTCATTAAACATATATATTGCTGGTTAGTTTAGGATATAGCAAAATAAAAGATAAGTAAGGTAATAAGGCGTACATAAAACAGATGGATGAATGGAGCAATTTGGGTTTCAACACACACACACATAATACATTGCATACTCATACATATAGATACGCTACTCAGCGAAATTTTGTATTTCCCAGCGCGAATCCTCGGAGTTGCGCCAACGAGAGTTTATAGTAACTTTAAGTGATAGCAAATAACGATCGATAGAACGATTCAATTATTTTGTATTATTTATCATATATTCTTTAATTTACTTGATGTTGTCCGATACCTGATTGTTTGTGATAGAACAGGTAGGTGAAATGCAAAAAAGAAATCTTTATCAGATCACACACACACACACATTGATTACTCCAGGGTCTCGATAATATCTGAATGGTGACTGAATTTCTGTGATACTTTGAGACCCTGAAAAATAATTCACTTTGATGTTATGTTATACTAACGAGAACTCAAGACATCATTCTCGAAGATTGTGCATTTGTAGTTATTTCTAAACACACATCATACAACTACTGAATGGTGACTGAATTTCTGTGATACTTTGTATACATAGTTTTGTTTAGGAATGGGCCACATCATACACAAAAACCAGCCATTATCTTAGTAATTATATATTATCCAGTAATATCGTAATTTGATGAGGTGTCGAGAAGTACTTTAGAAAGGTTGGGTAAAACTGCATTGATCTTTTCTCCAACACAATGCGATGCAGATATGTCCTTCAATGTTCGAACGAGTTGGGACTCACAAGCTCGCCTACTCCAACTCACAACTTCGCCTACGACGAAACCCATGCTGCTGATTCTATGGTCTCAGAACGATAGGTCGGTAATTTTCCGGTTACATTTGTCCCCCTTCTTGCAGACAAGAGTAACATATAATGTCTTCCATTCATAAGGAATGTGATATTGAGCATGTTTTGTCTGGAAAATGAGGGTAAGTGCTAGAGCAATGATATTGACAAGAACAAATTTGTGAAGACACGTAGCTTTGCGTGGGTTAAGGGCTTCTCAGAGATTCGCTACACTTCCCGCTTATAGAACCCATGTGGAGCAAATTGTCATTACTGGTGATAAAGTCGGGGTCTCCTTTCTATAAGAGTAACCAGACTTCACTTTTTTTTTTTGGAGCTCATAACTTATATGCGAAACGAATGACCATGATTGAGATGGGAAATTTTCAGTATCGGCAGATGTTTTAGGTATGAGATGGGCTCGTTCTTGTTCAATACTGCAATACTGGGGGATAGTTCAATGTAATACTAACGTGAAAAACAGCCATGTATAAAGAGGGGGCTAACTTCAAGAAACTTCACTTCAGAATTTTGGAAAAAAAATACATCTGCAGCTGTCCTGCGTTCACTTACCGTGAATAGCCGCTAAAGTGAGCGATTGCATCCCTGTTACCATTGCATAGATATTGCAAACAAGGAACAAACTTGCAACCGTTTGATTATCGGTTGCGCATCGCTACGTGACTTTAATTGTACATATCATGGGGAGTGACTGCTGCGGAGAGTTTGCTATTTGCTGACGTGAGCGACCTGTAATTTAAGCGATTACTGATTATAACTCTGACTCTCATTTCAAGCGGAACATTAATTAATGCGAAACACGTTCATGGCTTCTGTTCTGTCCATTATTAGTCTCTTGTTATTTTGAGTCCTGAAGACTACACTTGGGATAATAATGCCAAAAAAAAAAATCATTATCTCGTTCTAACAACATATTTTCTTGAAATAATGAGATACATATCTCTTAATAACGAGATATTGACACATAAAAAACGAATCAAATATCTTGAATGAATAATTTACGAGAAACTTATATTATAATTACAAAATAATATGACCATATTCTATTGCTATCTAATAAAAAGCAATTATTTCAATCAAGTATTTAAAGTCCCAGTGTGTTTTAGCTGGGGAAAAATATATTTTTCAAAATTTCTAATTAGCAAAGCCTCAAATGATGTTTGATTAACCTCTTAACGTTTAACTACGCCCACAAAATGAAATATTCACCCGGAAGCCTTAGTTGTTCAGACAGGGCAAAACAGTGAGAAAAATTGGCGGAGCTTGTTCTGAAACCCACTGTTCAGTAAAACCACGGATTTCTCAGTGTACATGGGGTGTTTCAGAAACACATGGACTTTTGCTATAGACTGAATAAATCTTGATACACGGTAGAAGAGGAAATATGAAGAAAATCCACGAACTTCTTAAAAAAAAAAAAAAAAAAAAAAAAAAAAAAAAAACTTGTATGTTAATTTTATGCTGACGTTGTTTTGAGCTAAATATAGAACGAGCCACAATTTGCAATAATTTTTCTAGAATCTTTCCTGTAAATTAAGCATTTCTCAAGGTCTTTCAGTGATGAAATTAAAACTGAATTATATATGTTGTAAGTGCATTCGGACTTAGGTCTAACATTTATAAGATACTGGGACTTTACGCTCGATTTCGAAACATGTTTTTTTTATATAGCTTATAATATCCTTCTCGATGGTTTCTGGGTTGGATCAATAATTTGCGCCTGGGATAATCATGAAAAACCAACATCCTTAATATCCACAGTTAGGTACGTTATCAACGGAACACAGGACCTCCTTATTATAAATGTTTAATTCTTGAAGTTATCTAATACAATACATGCATAACACCGTAAACAGGCCCCTTTAGTTAACTTTGCAAATAACAAAATAAAAGTTTTGTGGTTCAGTGTTGGAACCTTTGTACTTGTATTCACGTTAAAATGAAGCACCCGTTGTAATGGTCCTGCACTATATTGGACTGTAGTTATATTTGTGTCACATTATGATGGAGGGAATTATTGGAATGGATCTGTCTGCATTGTACATGAATACCATTCTGTTGCAACAGTTGTTTTTGTTTTTGTTTTTTGGCTTATTAAGCCAACTTTTGAATGTTTATTGGCTTATTAAGCCAACATTTGAATATTTAAGTCTATCAAATTACTCAGATATGAATTAATATATTCTATCCATATGAACAATTCAAAGATTTAAATTATTTTTCTCATCCTGTTGTTCTTGACGAACTGATTTCTCCAGCCATTATTGTGTTAATTTGATAACTAATAATAAGTATATATAAAATTATATAAAGTTTATTAATACTTGTATTATTGTCAAGATAAGTTTGTGACAATTTTGAACATTTTATTTGTTAATATAATTTATTAATGTACATACATGTATATCAGATACGTAAGTATAATTAGTATCTCGAGATCTTTTCTCGTTGCAATCAGATACTATCTCGTAATAATGACACATGACCTGGTTATTAGGAGATAAGTCGTTATGATTATCATTTAACTTACTCCTGATTGGCACTAGGCGGCTTTCATATGAATCTGAATTCTCAATTATGTAAAATGTCCATTCATTATTCTCGTAGATGAAGATGGTACTTAATTACGATTTTCATTCTTTTACTCAAACCATGCCCATTTGTTTCCATGGGGATTTGAATATGATACTCAAATTTTAGCTTGAGATTATGCTTAAACAAATTCGAGAACACAGGGCCCATATTTTGTGAAAAGTTGTAAATATCAGTTTTCAATGTAACTATTAATGACGACTTTATCGTTATAGGTGAAATGCTATTCAATAACTTTGTATGTTTGCTTGATGGGTTTAACGTCCCAACAACAATAATTCAGTCATTTTGAAAATATGTCTACTTGATACAAATATATATCTACCACACTGCAGTATCACACCTTAGACATGTGGCATGATACCATACCCAGTCACATTAGCCTGTCCACCGGACCAACCAGTCATGCAATTACCCTTATATAGCGTCAATACCATTCTTTGCGATTTGGTTTGACGTGAACGGGGATCGAACACACGACCGCTCGCTCCAGAGGCGGACGCTCTAACCACTCAACCGCGGCTACGGCGTTCCTTATTATTGAACGTTTGTTGCTTGATCTGCTGTAAGCAGAGGTGAAACATAAATATTACTTTTCTGTTATCGGTCTGTCCGTCCGTTCGTCTGTCTGGCTGTCACACTTTTCCCGTCACGCTAAAGAAAACTCTTATTTTGAAATAAATAAATGAAGGATGATTTTTTGTTATTTTCACTCAATAGTCTTGGTTTCACTAATATATAACTCCGTTGTGAAGCATTAAACTTTTCGACTGTGCTCTCGTTCGTGTGTGCGTGCGTACGTCCGTGTCTCTGTTCATCTGTCCGTCCGTCAAACCTCAGGTTTGCCTTTGCGTTTAAGCTTTTTTAAAATCTTTATGAAACTAGGTACTCATGTATATCATGATATGATCTATCTAATATTTATGCAAATTTATGGCTGTGACCTATATTTCACTGTTGGATGAACAAGGTAAAATGCATCAGGTTTAACTTTACGATTAAGTTGTTTTTCTATGTAGATGGATTCTCATCTTTATGAAACTAGGTACACATGTACATGTACATTATGATATAAACTTTTAAAATTTATGCAAATTTATGGACGTGACCATTTCTACACTGTGGGGAGAACATTGTAAAATTGTTTTTTTCTGCGTAAGCTTTGCCTCAGTTTTACCTTTGTGTTTAAGCTTTTTTTTCAGTGAAGATGACTTCACATCTTTATGAAACTAGGTACACATGTACGGCGTAATATGGTATATTTTTTTATAGTTATGCAAATTTAAAGCTGTGACCTACAATTCATGGTTGGATGAACATGGATAAATTGATTATTCTGCCTAAGGTTTACCTTTGTGTGTTAGCTTTTTTTCTGAAGATAAATTTTCATTTTTATAAAACTAGGAACACATGTACATCATGATATAACCTATCTGATATTTATGCATGATTATGGCTGTAAAATATATTTTTACTGTTTGTGGTTGTCACGAACACTTCACTGGTGGTAACTCTGCTTCAGGTTCTTCTTGTGCCAACTAATAATGCTTGGGTCTGATAAATTATTTCAGAGCTATGGTCTTTTGTATTTTGGTCAGTCTTATTTGCACTTTATCTCCCAAACCTCTGGTTTAACTTGGGTGAAACTTCATGAGATTAATAGTACATGCAAGTGTTTTTTGCATGTATATTAATATCAAAAGTATTGGTTCTTATGGTCGCTGGGTCGTCGTTGTTGTCCTCGAAAATAGAGTCACAGAGACACACTCCCTTGTTTTTGTTAATACATTTAAGACGTTTATATGCATAGTTTTCAAAAGAAAAATCCAGAAATTCTTCAATACATTTTCAATTATAATCACTGTTAATTGCCTGATCTTTGTATTAACACACACTTTTCGGAAGTACAAACATTCAAGTCATTATTTTGAACTATCAATTATCTCCGGAGTAATAAATGACCAGTTATCTGCTGATACTCCCTGCGTGTAGGACTGGGTATTTGAAGCAAGGTTATGATAAATACAAGAACTTACGAATCGAACAACAACGCTTTAATTACTGCTATACATGTATTCCATTTAAAACCAAGAGGTCCCATTTTCACCTCTTTTTATGTAATTCGTTAAGGATATCATTAATGACATAAATACCGATCTAATTGATTGCTTTCAAGTTGAACAAAATGGAGATCTTTAAATTTATTTGGAACTCTAATTTCACAATGACAGCGTTTGTCATTAAAGGTTTAGATTATGAAGTTGCCAAAATAACGACTACCTTTACAATACCATTGAACAACTATAGAGATGAAAAGGAAATGGTGAACAAGGATGAATCAAACTGACCAATCAAACCTAATTATATACATATGCCTAGTTTTAAAGTGCACCAAAATGGTTGCAAATCACAAACATGCAAATTTCCTGTTCCAGTTGTTCTTAATCATTTCAATCTTGCATAATGCCTCGATCACGGAACATTCTCTCTGTCAACTTAGTTATAGCGTGTGCAAGGTCAACACTGAATACAGTTTGACTATACAAGCTTTTTTTTCTTCTTTTTCTGAGTTTTTCTTATAGTGACTTTGTCACTTTGAAAGATGAATTGTGTGCTAGAAGTTGGCAAAACATCTGACATCATCATTCGATATTCAATATTGAGCTAAAGGTGAATTTCTAATCACATATGAGATCCAAATTCGACAAAAAAATCAACCAAGCTTCGAATATCGAGCCACATATGACATCATTATTCGATATTTGATATCAAGACACTGCAAAATTTGGCCATTACTGATCAAGATTTCAATATCAAACGATGTTTAGCATTATAGAACTGGTGGTCAATTTCACGCCAGCTTTGAGATCAATTTTCATAACTTGGTACAGACAAATATCGAACTTTGTTTTACTCGTAATACTGAGCGTAGCCGGACATAATTGACTATATAGGAAATGCAAATATCGAGCTAAGTCTGAGTTCGAGATTCAAAAACAATAATTTAGCTTATATCGAGCTAGGTTCCAATACTGAGCCAAGTCGAACAACATTACTGACCATATAAGACATACAGATATCAGGCTAACGGCAAATTTCAAGCCAGGTCTGAGATCAAAATTAAAGAGGGCCAAGATGGTCCTGAATCGCTCACTTGAGAAACATTGTCAATTATTGTATTATGAGTCATATTGAATACATGATCCACACAGAAGTACAGCAAGATTATTTAAATTCCACTATAAAACTGCCATCCAATATTTGAAGGTTATAGCTCTGATAAGTCTATATAAAATCAAGTGACCCTTGAGGTCAGTTTTGACAACAGGACCATGAATTGAACAAACTGGTTGAGATCCACTTGTAAAAATCTCAACTGACCAGGCTTTGTGGATCTTCTGAGGGTTTTCGAATGCAAATCTATTTAAAATCAAGTGACCCCTTGGGTTGGAACAATTTTGACCAAGGGCCATGATTTGAACAATCTTGGTAGAGGTTTACTAGGTCATGTTACACACCAAGTATCAGCACTTTGTCTAAGAGGCCTCCGCTTTTTTTATTATCTTTAATCATTAATTAGAGTATGACAAGTGCCCGTTCTTTACATAATATTCCATCAGTTCAACACACAAATAGGCTTTTTACTCATACAAAATGTTTAAAACCTAATCAGTCTGAAAGTTAATTCCAAATGTCAAAAATTCCAAATATCATTAAACTTTTCCAGAAATGTATGGGAAGAAATGCAGAGGTGTAAAATGATGTAAATTGAAATAACTTCTTAATGTAACTTGACTTGACTTGACTATTTGAGTTTACCGTCGCTTCGACAGTATTTCAGTCATATAGCGACGTCCAGTTAATTACAGGTGGAGGAAAACCCCGAATGCGCGGAAGCATCCGGGTAGAACCACCGACCTACCGCAAGCCAGCTGGAAGGCTTCCTCACATGAAAATCCGAATGACCCTGCTGGGATTCGAACCCACGCGGTGAGGGGCTGAATGAGTGTTAAAGTCAGCGACTTTACCCTTCGGCCACGGTGGCCCCTTCCTCCCCCCCCCCCCCCCTTCTTAAATGGTTGGTACCATAAGAGACACCTTGAATTGTCAATAATGCACACGCATTATATATGGATTTTATCATGACCATCTTTTAAGAACCTCAATAATGACATAAAAAGCTTTATGTCATAGACCTCTACCAAAAACTTTACAATTACTGGTATGATATGTAAAAATAGCATATCATTTAAAAAATATATATCTGGCTATTATGCATGTTCTAATTTTTTTCACAAAAAAATGATACTGAGAAAAAAATATTGCATTCAAAAGGGTTATCTTACTGTGGTTGCTGCAATCTGAGTTCAAATGATACTGGCTCAATGGCAACCTGTTTGAATTTGAACTTCAAAAGACAAAAAACAACAACAACAACAACCCAAAAACATGCTTGATTTCATGCATTTTCATGCATTTTCCTTTATAAATTTTAAATTCATGAAGTCTCCTCTTGCACATTTCATGAGTTATTCATGATGTATGATTGTACATTTGACAGGGAAGGGAACCATCCTTAGATGACCTTATGATACACACATTATAGTTTTAACATAAGAAGATATCAGTCAAGTGTTTAAACTCTGATATTACAAAATGTAGAATCATGATGCAAAGTTACATTTTCATAGATAATGGTATAAATCTCTCACGATTTTGGATTACTTATATATAGATATACTGTCATAACAGGGTCATATTGTGTCTTTGTTCATTATTGGGGTTCCTTTCAATTTTCTGTTTATTTTCATCATCTAAAATCTAAAATGATATTTCAAAATATAAGTCTATATATCAACTTATTACAAAGGCCCATTAGAAAGAGATACTTATCTCTTTTCATCATTCAACGGATATATATTATTTATCATGATTTCTAAATTTATTTGATCTGACCCTCCATATATTTATTAAACATATCATAATAGCACACATAAATGTAACAGGTTTGTGTGGTAAACATTACAATACACTGAAATAAATGACATGAAAATTGAGCTTTCTCTTTTTCATTGATGTTTGTCCTCGATAGAGAAAAAAAGGTTAACATATTTCCTTTTAAGGAACCATGTTAAGCCCCCCTTGTCATAACCATTCCTTGATCTATAAATTGTTATAAATAAGAATGAAGAACATTGTATGTGGTTTGGGTGTAATTCAATTATAAATCATATTAATGCTCATTATACATACTTATTCTTATTTTAAAAATGTCATTTACGTATATATCAATTATCTTTCCTTTTTATCTTTTTTTTGGAGTGCTACAACTGAAATTAATCACTTTATATTTCTGTAATAGATACGTATTTGATATGTCCATCCTCTACAACTGGCAGTCTGTGTAATTGCATATGTATGTATATATATATATTTTCCTTTTCCTTTCGCAGCGATCATGTGATGATATTTTATTTCTATTTATATTAGTTTTTATATGACAAGAAATTGTAAAGTTAACGACAATATAAGTATACTACTGCTTGTAACAATTCCCCGCGCTTACCCTTTATTAAATGAATATTATGTTTTTTGTGTTTTTGTTTTTATTGTTTTTCATTGATGTTATATTTTTAAATTACAAATGGTTTATGAAAATATGAATTTCCATTTGATGTGCAGACTGCGGAGAATCAAAACATCTGTAATGTATGAGAAAAGAAATGAGATCTTGATCAGATCTTTTACACATGTATAAAAAATCCTAATGTTAAATCTTTTGTTCAAGAGGTGTTGTTCTCATTTGGGAATAATGATACAGATCAATAAATACAGGCATTTTAGCTGTCACTACTCCAGTATATCAGGGTTGGGGTTTAACCTCCATTGCTGGTGTTCTATTCCCAGAAACATTAAGGATTACATATACCGGTATAATGGCTATATTGGACAAACCTTGTATATAAATATGTTACTCTTTGGAAAACGAAAAGGGAAAAATAACTTTCCTTACTGATGCTAGACATTTCAACATTGAGATTTTCCAATAAGTGTTCCTTATAGGTGCACGTTCATGAACAATATTTTCATAGTTTTTAAATTCATCACCCTGTCAGAGGGGTAAACTTGCAATTACGAGTAAACAGGTTGACTTACCTTCAATCCATCTTTAACTAACATTCTTGAATCACAATGGAATTGACTTAATTACTGTCTCCAGATAGAAAAATAAAACCAAGAACAAATATTTCAATCTAGAAGCATTTTGGAAAAAAATGTTTGTTATGCCCCCTCTTCGAAGAAGATTGGTTGATTTTTTTAGTTTACCGTCGCTGCGACAGTATTTCAGTCTCACTAAGCTTAAAAAGTATGGCTCCCAATTTAGTAGCCTTTTCCATATATTTATGCATCTTGTGATGCATTGAAATTTAAACTTTGAATCCTGCAGCGAACACATTACATCTAAGAAGTGGTCGATTTTTTTTTAAGCTAAAAATTAAATTTAAAAAAAATCGACCTCCCCATTTATTATGTATACATAAAGACGTCGATATTTTTAATTTTTTATTTTATTTTTAACCCGCGTCGGTGAATTTATGGAACGTCGGTTTTTTTCCATAAACTTTAAGCGACACTAATGCCTAAACACTATTAACCCATATATATTCTGAAAGAACATAGTTTCCAGTTTCCATAAATAGTATCTTCAAGAAAATCCATCCATAAATAAAAAAGATACAGCTATTTAAAAATCAACATCTCCGATCGGAATTCGCTCCGACAGGGAAAAGATCGATCGGTACCTGTCCGTTGTCGGAAATTTCCGATCGAATTTCAACAGTCCGACCGGAGAAAAACGATTGTTTTTTTCTCGATACCTTCTTTATTTTTCAGAAACATTGGGTGGTTGTTTATTGTTATCACCTTAACTTAGAATGCAAAATAATTATTGATTTTGATGACGATGATGACGTTATTTGCGTGAATTTATTCGTGTGATTAATTATAGTGTAATCGGGATAAAAACAAAAACAGAGTTAGAGCGTCCACCGATACTGAAGTAACATACTGTTTTAAACAGCATGCTTGAGTATAACTTTGTTTACTTCCGGTACGGTATGGTTGAAGAATCAACTGAACACAACCTAGCAAGCAATAGTAGCGAACAATAAGCTCAGCAAGCAATAAGTTTCAGAGTTATCCCGCCTGACGAAATCGATAATTCCCTATCCAATTTTCGGAAATTTACCGGACAACAGGAACTTATCAACACAATCTATCAAACAATAGTGAAAGAAATGATTATATTTGATATCAACAAAGACTACTGGTTAATCAAAACGGCAAAATTCAAACTCTTATATATTTTAAACAGTGAATAAATATGATAACTACATTGATTACACCAGGATTTTTTTTCTGTTATATTAAAGGAAGATAGTGGACTGTACACACTGTACAGTACTGTCTAATGTTGATCAATAAACAAGTAGGTACCTCAGAGTAATTAACTACATTGTAGTTATATGGTTGATTTAAACACCATATTAATAACTTTAGGAAAGTAAAACAACAACATACATCAGAAAGATAAAAACATTATAATTTAATCTATCAGACCAGGAGATATTCTATATAATATAACGGGCCTGATCTGACTTATATATAGGGCTAAATTATAATATTTATATATGTATTAAATATACACTTTAAGATTTTTTTTCACAATTAAAATATAACAAAATAATATTTACAATATAATACAGGGCTTTCAAACTTCATTATTATTTAGGTCTTCCCCTCTGAATATTTCTTTAAAATAATGCAAAAAAAAATAAAAATAACTACGGCTCTACGAAAAAAAAAAGAGCCATTCATAGCCATATATGACTATAGATTGAAAAACAATCAATGTGACCCCATAAGACTAGGTATAAGCATGTAGCAGGATGTAATAGCTACAAAATAAGACAAGTATGGGTCTCTATCATATCCAGGTTAGAAGTTATATCAAATTGTTATATGTGTATATTGTCCTAAATGCAAAAATTAGCCGTTCGTAGCCATATAGATGACTATAGATCGAAACGCAATCAATTTGACCCAATAAGACTAGGTATAAGCATATAGCATGATGTAATAGCTACAAAATCAGACCAAGTATGGGTCTCTATCATATCCAGGTCAGAAGTTATGCCGAATTCTTATATATTTATACAGTCCTAAACTCAAAATTTTGCCGTTCGTAGCCATATAGATGACTATAGATGGAAACTCAACCAAGGTGACCCCATAAGACTAGGTATAGGCATGTAGCATGATGAAATAGCTATAAAATAAGACCAAGTATGGGTCTCTATCATATCCAGGTCAGAAGTTATATCAAATTGTTATATGTGTATATTGTCCTAAATGCAAAGATTAGCCGTTCCTACCCATATAGATGACTATAGATGGAAACTCAACCAAGGTGACCCCATAAGACTAGGTATAGGCATGTAGCATGATGTAATAGCTACAAAATAAGACCAAGTATGGGTCTCTATCATATCCAGGTCAGAAGTTATATCAAATTGTTATATGTGTATATTGTCCTAAATGCAAAGATTAGCCGTTCCTACCCATATAGATGACTATAAATGGAAACTCAACCAAGGTGACCCCATAAGACTAGGTATAGGCATTTAGCAGGATGTAATAGCTACAAAATAAGACCAAGTATTAAGTTATGGACCTTGTTAAGTTCTGCCTGCCACGTTACTTTGACCTTCAAATGACCTTGACCCAAAGGTCAAAGGCCCCCCATGGGAATTTTGCTACTTTTTGTTACTTTTTGCATTTACGGTCATACACACTTACAACAATTTGGTATGTACGTGTATATGACCGTAAATGCAAAGAATAGCCATTCTATATCTATATCTAGTCTTATGGGGTCACATTGATTTGTTTTCCATCTATAGACATCTATATGGGTACGAACGGCTAATTTTTGCATTTAGGACTATATACACATATAACAATTTCATATAACTTCTGACCTGGATATGATAGAGACCCATACTTGGTCTTATTTTGTAGCTATTACATCCTGCTACATGCCTTTACATAGTCTTATGGGGTCACATTGATTCGGTTTCAATCTATAGTCATCTATATGGCTATGAACGGCTATTTTTTGCATTTAGAACTATATACACATATAACAATTTAATATAACTTCTGACCTGGATATGATAGAGACCCATACTTGGTCTTATTTTGTAGCTATTACATCCTGCTACATGCCTATACCTAGTCTTATGGGGTCACATTGATTTCGTTTCCATCTATAGTCATTTATATGGGTACGAACGGCTAATTTTTGCATTTAGGACAATATACACATATAACAATTTCATATAACTTCTGACCTGGATATGATGGAGACCCATTCTTGCTCTTATTTTGTAGCTATTACACCATGCTACATGCCTATACCTGGTCTTATGGGGTCACATTGATTCGGTTTGCATCTATGGTCATATATATGGGTACGAACGGCTATTTTTTGCATTTAGAACTATATACACATATAACAATTTAATATAACTTCTGACCTGGATATGATAGAGACCCATACTTGGTCTTATATTGTAGCTATTACATCCTGCTACATGCCCATACCTAGTCTTATGGGGTCACATTGATTGCGTTTCCATCTATAGTCATCTATATGGGTACGAACGACTAATTTTTGCATTTAGGACAATATACACATATAACAATTTCATATAACTTCTGACCTGGATATGATAGAGACCCATACTTGGTCTTATTTTGTAGCTATTACATCATGCTACATGCCTATACCTAGTCTCATGGGGTCACATTGATTGCGTTTCCATCTATAGTCATCTATATGGATACGAACGGCTAATCTTTGCATTTTGGATAATATACACATATAACAATTTGATATTACTTCTGACCTGGATATGATAGAGACCCATACTTTGTCTTATTTTGTAGCTATTACATTCTGCTACATGCCTATACTGGTCTTATGGGGTCACATTGATTTCGTTTCCATCTATAGTCATTTATATGGGTACGAACGGCTAATTTTTGCATTTAGGACAATATACACATATAACAATTTCATATAACTTCTGACCTGGATATGATAGAGACCCATACTTGGTCTTTTTTTGTAGCTATTACATCATGCTACATGCATATACCTGGTTTTATGGGGTCACATTGATTCGGTTTGCATCTATTGTCATATATATGGGTACGAACGGCTATTTTTTGCATTTAGGACTATATACACATATAACAATTTCATATAACTTCTGACCTGGATATGATAGAGACCCATACTTGGTCTGATTTTGTAGCTGTTACATCCTCCTACATGCCCATACCTAGTCTTATGGGGTCACATTGATTGGGTTTCCATTTATAGTCATCTATATGGGTACGAACGACTAATTTTTGCATTTAGGACAAATACACATATAACAATTTGATATAACTTTTGACCTGGATATGATAGAGACCCATACTTGGTCTTATTTTGTAGCTATTACATCCTGCTACATGCATATACCTGGTTTTATGGGTCACATTGATTCGGTTTGCATCTATTGTCATATATATGGTTACGAACGGCTATTTTTTGCATTTAGGACAATACACATAAACAATTTATATAACTTTGACCTGGATATGATAGAGACCCATACTTGGTCTTATTTTGTAGCTATTACATCCTGCTACATGCATACCTAGTCTTATGGGGTCACATTGATTGCGTTTCCATCTATAGTCATCTATATGGGTACGAACGACTAATTTTTGCATTTAGGACAAATACACATATAACAATTTGATATAACTTTTGACCTGGATATGATAGAGACCCATACTTGGTCTTATTTTGTAGCTATTACATCCTGCTACATGTCTATACCTAGTCTTATGGGGTCACATTGATTGCGTTTCTATCTATAGTCATCTATATGGATACGAACGGCTAATCTTTGCATTTAGGATAATATACACATATAACAATTTGATATTACTTCTGACCTAGACTCTTGTCTTATTTTGTAGCTATTACATCCTGCTACATGCCTATACCTGGTCTTATGGGGTCACATTGATTCGGTTTCAATCTATAGTCATCTACATGGGTACGAACGGCTAATTTTTGCATTTAGGACAATATACACATATAACAATTTGATATAACTTCTAACCTGGATATGATAGAGACCCATACTTGGTCTTATTTTGTAGCTATTACATCCTGCTACATGCCTATACTGGTCTTATGGGGTCACATTGATTTCGTTTCCATCTATAGTCATTTATATGGGTACGAACGGCTAATTTTTGTATTTAGGACAATATACACATATAACAATTTCATATAACTTCTGACCTGGATATGATAGAGACCCATACTTGCTCTTATTTTGTAGCTATTACATCATGCTACATGCCTATACCGGTCTTATGGGGTCACATTGATTCGGTTTGCATCTATGGTCATATATATGGGTACGAACGGCTATTTTTTGCATTTAGAACTATACACACATATAACAATTTGATATAACTTCTGACCTGGATATGATAGAGACCCATACTTGGTCTTATTTTGTAGCTATTACATCATGCTACATGCCTATACCTAGTCTTATGGGTCACATTGATTGCGTTTCCATCTATAGTCATCTATATGGATACGAACGGCTAATCTTTGCATTTTGGATAATATACACATATAACAATTTAATATTACTTCTGACCTGGATATGATAGAGACCCATACTTGGTCTTATTTTGTAGCTATTACATCCTGCTACATGCCTATACCTAGTCTTATGGGGTCACATTGATTTCGTTTCCATCTATAGTCATTTATATGGGTACGAACGGCTAATTTTTGCATTTAGGACAATATACACATATAACAATTTCATATAACTTCTGACCTGGATATGATAGAGACCCATACTTGCTCTTATTTTGTAGCTATTCCAAAATGCTACATGCCTATACCGGTCTTATGGGGTCACATTCATTCGGTTTGCATCTATGGTCATATATATGGGTACGAACGGCTATTTTTTGCATTTAGGACTATATACACATATAACAATTTGATATAACTTCTGACCTGGATATGATAGAGACCCATACTTGGTCTTATTTTGTAGCTATTACATCATGCTACATGCCTATATCTAGTATCTTAGGGTCACATTGATTGCGTTTCCATCTATAGTCATCTATATGGATACGAACGGCTAATCTTTGCATTTTGGATAATATACACATATAACAATTTAATATTACTTCTGACCTGCATATGATAGAGACCCATACTTGGTCTTATTTTGTAGTTATTACATCCTGCTACATGCCTATACTGGTCTTATGGGGTCACATTGATTTCGTTTCTATCTATAGTCATTTATATGGGTACGAACGGCTAATTTTTGCATTTAAGACAATATACACATATAACAATTTCATATAACTTCTGACCTGGATATGATAGAGACCCATACTTGGTCTTATTTTGTAACTATTACATCCTGCTACATGCCCATACCTAGTCTTATGGGGTCACATTGATTGCGTTTCATCTATAGTCATCTATATGGTACGAACGCTAATTTTTTGATGGATATGATAGAGACCCATACTTGGTCTTATTTTGTAGCTATTACATCCTGCTACATGTCTATACCTAGTCTTATGGGGTCACATTGATTGCGTTTCTATCTATAGTCATCTATATGGATACGAACGGCTAATCTTTGCATTTAGGATAATATACACATATAACAATTTCATATAACTTCTGACCTGGATATGATAGAGACCCATACTTGCTCTTATTTTGTAGCTATTACATCATGCTACATGCCTATACTGGTCTTATGGGGTCACATTGATTTCGTTTCCATCTATAGTCATTTATACGGTACGAACGGCTAATTTTTGATTTAGGAAATATACACATATAACAATTTCATATAATTTCTGACCTGGATATGATAGAGACCCATATTGTCTTATTTTGTAGCTATTACATCATGTAATGCCTAACCGGTCTTATGGGGTCACATGTTCGGTTTTTCCTTGGTCATATATATGGACGAACGGTATTTTTTGCATTAGAAATACACCATATAAACAATTTATTAAAATTTGACCTGGATTTGATAGGACCCCCACTTTTTTTTATTTTTTTAGCTTTTACATCCCCCCTAATGCCCCCTACTAGTCTTATGGGTCACATTGATTGGGTTTCCATCTATAGTCATTTATATGGGCGAAAGACTAATTTTTGCTTTAGGACAAAACAATATAAAAATTTGTTTAATTTTTTGGCTGGATATGATAGAGGGCCTATTGGTTTTTTTGTAGCTTTAATCCTGTACATGGGGCTATACTAGTCTTAGGGGTCCATTGATTTGGTTTTATCTATAGCTCTATTGGATACAAGGCTAAAATTTTATTTGGAAAATTACACTTTAAAAAAATTTTTTATAACTTCTAACGGATATGTAGAGACCCCACTTTGTCTTATTTGTAGTTATTAATCCCCCTACAGCCTATATTTTGGCTTATAGGGGTCACATTGATTGCGTTTCCCTTTTAGTATTTTAGGGGATGAACGGCAATTTTTTTTTAGGCAATTACAATATAACAATTTTATATATTTTGACCTGGTATGATAGAGACCCATCTTTTTCTTATTTTGAGTATTTTATCAGTACATGCCTTTTTAACGGTTTTGGGGAATGGATTCGGTTTCTTTATGGTCTATATTGGGGGCGAACGGCTTTTTTTCATTTAGAACTTACAAATTTAACAATTTGATTTTACTTCTGACCCCGGGTTGATAGGAATACTTTGTTTTTTTGTAGCTATTAATCTGCTACATGCCCAATTTTTATCTTAGGGTACATTGATTGCGTTTCCCTTTATAGTCATCTTATGGATACGAAAAGGAAATTTTATTTTGGATAATATACACATAAAAACAATTTGTATTATTTTACTGGAATGATAGAGACCATATTGGTCTTATTTTGTAGCATTACATCCGTAATGCCCTTTTGGTTTTGGGGTGACATTGATTGCTTTTTCTATGTCTCTATATGGATACGAAAAGGCTAATTTTGCATTTTGGATAATTACACATTAACAATTTTTTATTATTCTGCTGGATAGATAGGATTTTGGGGTTATTTGTAGTTATTCATCCTGAATGTTAAATTTTGGTTTATGGGGTCCATTATTTCGTTTCTATCTTAGTCATTTTTTTGGGTACGAACGGTTTTTTTGATTTGGAAATATACACATTACCAAAATTTATAACTTCGCCGGGTATGATAGAGACCCTTTTTTGCTCTTTTTGTGCTATTTTATCATGCTAATGCCTATTCCGGTCTTTATGGGTCACATTTTTTTCGGTTTTTTATCTTGGTGTATATATGGGTTCGAAAAAGGGAATTTTTTCATTTAGAACATACACACAAAAACAATTTGATTAACTTTGACGGATATTAGACCCATATTGGCTATTTTGTAGCTTTTACATCCTGTTTTAAGTTATGGTCTTATGGGGTCACATTTTTTTCGTTTCCATCTATAGTCATTTTATGGGTACGAAGGCTAATTTTTTATTTTGGCAATAACAAAAAAAAATTTCAATTTTAAATTTTGACCCCGGTTGATGAGACCCTACTTGCTTTTTTGTAGCTTTACTCATGTACTGCCTATCCGGTTTATGGGGGGGACATGCGGTTTGCATCTATGGTCATATATTGGGACGAACGGTATTTTTTCATTTTTAAAAATCAACATTAACAATTTGTATAACTTTGACCCCATATGATAGAGACCCAAAATTTGGCTTATTTTTTAGTATTCATCCTGTTCTTTCCCTTATGGGGTTATGGGGTCCATTGATTTTTTTCCAAAATATGTATTTATGGGATGAACGGCTAATTTTTGTATTTGGAAAATTTCACAATAACAATTTATTTAATTTCTGACCTGGTTTTATAGAGACCCTTTTCTCTTTTTGTAGCTATTACATCATGTACATGCCCCCTTCGGTTTTGGGGGCACATTTTTTTGGTTTTTTTCTTTGGATATATATGGGGCGAACGGTATTTTTTTTATTTAGAACTAAAACATAAAAAAATTTATATAACTTCTGACCTGGGGATGATAGAGACCCATATTGGTCTTATTTTGTAGCTTTTAAACTGTAATGCTATACGGTCTTATGGGGTCAATTCATTTGTTTATTATAGTCATTTTATTTTGGGACGAAGGGAATTTTTGTATTTAGGACAAAACACATATAACAAAATTTATATAAATTTTTTTCCGGATTTGTAGAGACCTATTTGCTCTTTTTTGTGTTTAACATCTTTTACATGCCTTTTTTCCGGTTTTGGGGTCCATTGATTCGGTTTGATCTATGGTTATTATGGGTCGAACGGTATTTTTTGCATTTAGAACTATAACCATATAAAATTTTTTATAAAATTTTGACCTGGATATGTAGAGACCCATACTTTGTTTTTTTGTAGCTTTTTAAACCGCCTGCCATACCCGTCTTATGGGGTACATTTTTTGGGGTTTTCCCTCTATAGTCGTTATATGGGTACGAACGATAATTTTTCATTTAGGCAAATCCTATAAAATTTTTAAAAAATTTTTTAGGATATGATAGAGACCCACTTGGTTTATTTTGTGCTATTCTCCCCCTCTGTTATACTAGTCTTATGGGGGGCACATTGTTGCGTTTTTTTTGTATTAATGGGGAGAACGGAATCTTTGATTTGGTAATTTTTAAAATTTAACCAATTTTTATAAATTTTAACTTGGATATGTAGAGACCCTTTTTTTGTTTATTTTTTTGTTATTACATCCTGCTCAGCTATATGGTCTTTTGGGGTCCATTTATTGCGTTTCCATTATAGTCTTTTTGGTACGAAGGGAATTTTTTTTTAGGACATATAACATTAACAATTTGTTAAATTCTGACCTGGATTGATAGAGCCCTCTTGTCTTATTTTGTGTTTACATCATGTACATGCTATTCGGTCTTATGGGGGCAAGGACGGTTTGCATCTTGGCTATATATGGGACGAACGGCTATTTTTTTTTTTTAGTTTAACAATATAACAATTTGTATAACTTTGATGGGGTTTTAGGACCTCTTTGTCTTTTTTTTTAGTATTTTATCATGACATGCCTATACCTGTTTTAGGGTCACATTCATTGCGTTTCCATTTTGATCTATATGGGCGAAGGGTAATCTTTGATTTTGGAATATAACATTTTTAAAAATTTATATAAAAATTTGACTGGTATGTAGAACCATACTTGGTCTTATTTTTTTTTGCTATTACATCCGCTACATGCCTATATTTGGTCTTATTGGGGGGACATTTTTTGCGTTTCCCCCTATAGTCTCTATTGGATACGAAGGTAATCTTTGCATTTTTTGGTAATTACCCTATAAAATTGTTTTTCTTCGACCCCGGGTATGATTGAGACCAAACTTTTTTCTTTTTTGTAGTTATTTTTCCTGTACATGTTAAACTGGTCTTATGGGGTCACATTGATTTCGTTTCTATCTATGTCATTTATAGGGTCGAACGGCTAATTTTTCTTTGGACAATATACCAATTCCAATTTTTTTTTTTTTTTTTAAAAAATTTACCTGGATTTGTAGGACCCAACTTCTCTTATTTTGGTATTCTCATGCTAATGCCTATACCCTTTATGAGTCCCCTTTATTGGTTTTATCTTGGTCGTTTTGGGGACGAAGGCTTTTTTTGCATTTTTAACTTACACACATATAACAATTTTTTATATAATTTTTACCTGGATTGGATAGAGACCAATTGGTTTATTTTGAGCTATTCTTGCTCATGCTTTATGGTCTTAGGGGTAATTGATTTGTTTTTCAAGTCATTTTTTGGGTCGAAAAGGGTAATTTTTGTATTTAGGACAAAAAATTAACAAAATTTTTTTTTGACTGGATATGATGAGACCCTTTTCTTTTTTTTTTGTAGTTTTTCATCATGCTAATGCCTTTTCCGGTTTATGGGGGGACATTTTTTCGGTTTGCATCTATGGTCATATTTGGGTACGAAAAGGGTATTTTTTTATTTAGAACTTACACAATTTTTAAAATTTCAATAATTCTGACCCGGATATGATGGACCCAATTGGTCTTTTTTTAGTATTACATCCTGCTACATGCCCCTACTGGTCTTTGGGGTACATTATTTCGTTTCCATCTATAGTCATTTTATGGGTACGAACGGAATTTTTGTATTTAGGACAATTAACTATAAAAAATTCTATAAAAATTTTGCTGGGGGAAGTAGAGACCCCCACTTGCTTTATTTTTGCTATTACATCTGCTAAGCCTATCCCCGGGCTTATGGGGCCCCTTTTTCGGTTTTTTTCTATGGTATATATTGGGTACGAACGGCTATTTTTTGCATTTAGAAATATTCAAATATAAAAATTTTTAAAAATTTACCTGGATATGATAGAGACCCATATTGGTCTTATTTTGTATTTTTTAACCTGCTATGCCCCTTGGTTTATGGGGTCCATTTTCTTTTTCTATAGTCATTTATATGGGCACGAACGGTAATTTTTGTATTTGGCAAATACACATATAAAATTTCATTTTAAAAATTTTCTGGATATGTAAAACCCATATTTGCTTTTTTTGTGCTTTAAATCATGCTACATGCCATCGGTCTTTTGGGGGGACATTATTGGTTTGATCTTTTTGGGGATTATATGGGTACGAACGGCTTTTTTTGATTTAGAACTATACACCTATAAATTATATAATTCAACCTGGATATGATAGAGACCTATTGGTCTTATTTTGTGCTATTAATCCCCCTACATTCTATACCCCGTCTTTTGGTCACATGTTTTTTTTCCATCTATAATTTTTTGGGTCGAACGGAATTTTTGTTTTGGACAATAACAATTAACAATTTATTTTTAATTTGATGGATAGTAGAACCAATTCTTCTTTATTTTTTTGCTATTCCAAAATGCCAAAACCTATAACCCCGGGTTTTTTGGGGGCCATTCTTCGGTTTGCATTATGGCTATATATGGGGTTCGAAAAGGTATTTTTTGATTTAGGACTATATACACATATAAAAATTTATAACTTTTGCCTGGTAGATAGAGACCCTCTTGGCTTATTTTGTAGTATTACATATGCTCAGCTATCCCCGGGTTTTTGGGGTCATATTTTTTTTTGGGTTTTCATTATGGTATATATATGGGTAGAACGGTATTTTTGCATTTTAAAAAATATAAAATTAACAAGTCATAAACTTCTGACCTGGATTAATAGAGGCCAAATTCTTGGGGTTTTTTTTTAGCTAAACCCTCTGTACATGTTTACCTGTCTTATGGGTTCACATTGATTGCGTTTCCTCTATAGTTCTAGGATACGAAGGTAATCTTGCATTTTGGAAATATCAATTTAAAATTTTTTATTACTTTGACCCCGTATAATAGGACCATATTTTGGGTTTTTTTGTAGTTATTACATCCTGACTGCCTTTTCCTGTTTATGGGGGCACATTGATTTGTTTTTTTTCATAGTTTTTTTTTGGGTACGAACTGCTTATTTTTGCATTTGGACAATTAAAATAACAATTTCATATAATTCTGACTGGGGTTTATAGAGACCCATACTTGTTTTTTTTTTTAGCTATTTCCCTTTTTACTGCCCCTTCTAAAATTTTGGGGGGACATTGATTTCGTTTCCCCCTATAGTCTTTATTGGGTAGAACGGCAATTTTTGCTTTAGGACAAAATTCAATATAACAATTTTTTATAATTTGCCTGGATAGATAGGACCCAATATTGCTTTTTTTGTAATATTCCAAAAGTACATGCCTAACCCGGGCTTATGGGGTCCTTGATTCGGATTGCATTTATGGTCTTTATGGGTTCGAACGGTATTTTTTGCTTTTTGGGTATTACAATAAAAATTTTATATATTTGACCCCGGGTATGATAGGACCTTTTGGTCTTATTTTGTGCTATTACATCCTGTACAGTCTTACCTGTTTGGGGTCACATTGATTGCAATTCTATCTTAGTCATTTTATGGAACGAACGGCAATCTTTGCATTTTAGGAAATTACCCCAAAAAAAAAAATTTTTATTACTTCTGACTAGATACATAGGGCCCCCAATTGGTCTTTTTTGTACTATTACATCTGTCATGCCCTTTCCGGTCTTATGGGGGACATTTATTTCGTTTCCCCCTATGTCATTTATTTGGGACAACGGGGAAAATTTTTTATTTAGGACAAAAAACAATTAAATTTTCAAACTTTTTTCCGGATTGTAGAGACCCCCACTTTCTCTTTTTTTTTAGCTATTACATCATCTACGGCCCCTTTCCCCGGGTTTTGGGGGGACATTTTTTCGGTTTTTATCTTGGTTATAATGGGTAGAACGGCTAATTTTTGCTTTTAAAATATAAACATATAACAAAATTTTTAACTTTGACTGGATTGTAGGACCATACTTGGGGTTTTTGTAGATTACATCCTGTAATTTCCCATACCCCCTTTTTTGGGGGCACATTGATTTGGGTTTCCCCCTAAGTCATCTATATGGGTACGAACGATAATTTTTATTTGGTAATACACATATAACAATTTCATATAACTTTTGACCTGGGGTTTATGAACCCCCATTTTGGCTTTTTTTGTAGTATTACATCCTTTAATGCCCCTACTAGTTTTTGGGGTCAATTGATTGTGTTTTTCCACTATTCATTAATGATCGAAGGCTAATCTTTGCATTTTGGAAATTTACACATATAACAATTTAAAATTTCTTTGACCGGATAGATAGAGACCCATCTTGGGGGTTTTTTTAGCATTACATCCTCCCCCTATACTAGTTTATGGGGTACATTGATTTCGTTTCCCCCTATTCATTTTATGGGTACGACGGTAATTTTTCATTTAGGACAATATACAATATAAAAAAATTTTATATAACTTTTTCCTGGATATGATATAGACCCCTATTGCTTATTTTGTATTTTTCCCCAAAAGTACAGCCTTACCCCGGCTTAGGGGTCCTTGATTGGTTTGCTCTATGGTCATTTTTATGGGTTTTGACGGTATTTTTTGATTTAGGGGGTATTAAATTTAACAATTTGTATAATTCTGACCTGGTATGATAGAGGGCCCCATTGGTCTTATTTTGTAGTATTATACAGTACATGCCTATACTGTCGTTGGGGTCATATTTTCGGTTTGCATCTAGGTCATTATAGGGTCGAAGGCTATTTTTTTGCATTTGTATATACAATAAAAAAATTTTATATAACTTCGACCTGGATTGATAGAGCCCCTTTTTCCCCTTTTTTAGCTATTACATCATGCTACATGCCTATACCCCGGGTTTTGGGGTCACTGATTCGGTTTTTATCTATGGTCATAATATGGGTACGAACGGTATTTTTGCTTTGAAAAAAAAAATTAACAATTTGATATAATTCTGCCCCGGGTATGAAAGACCCATCTTGGTCTTTTTTTAGCTTTATATCAGCCATGCCTTTTCTGGTCGATGGGTCCCCTTTTTTTGGGGTTTCCTCAAGTCTTTATATGGGTCGAACGGCTAATTTTTTTTTAGGACAATATACACTATAAATTTTCATATAAAAATTTTTACGGTATGATAGGACCCAATTGGTCTTTTTTTTTTTTGTATTACCCTGCTAATGCCTTTCCTAGTCTTATGGGGGACCCCTTTTTGTGTTTCCATTTTGTCATCTATATGGATACGAACGTTTTTTTGATTTTGGATAATATACAATATAACAATTTAATATTACTTCTGACCCCGGATATGAAGAGACCCATATTGGGCTTTTTTATAGAAATCCTCCCCCTGCCTTATAGTCTTATGGGGGGGACATTGATTTCGTTTCCTTATATCATTTATTGGGAGAAGGTAAATTTTTGCATTTTTTGGAAATATACACATATTTTAAAATTTCATATAACTTCTGACCTGGATATGTAGAGACCCTACTTGCTTTTTTTTGTAGTTATTCCATAATGCTACTGCCTATACCCCGGGTTTTGGGGGGTCACATTATTCGGTTTCATCTTGGTTATTTTGGGTCGAACGGCTATTTTTTATTTAGGATATTAACATATAAAAAAATTTTTAATTCTGACCCCGGGTATGATGAGACCCATATTGGTTTATTTTGTAGTATTTTACATGCTACATGCTTTCCTGGTCGTAGGGGTATATTTTTTGGTTTGTTAGGTCTAAATGGGGGCGAAGGCTATTTTTTGCATTTTTAATAAAACCATATAAAAATGTATATAACTTTGCCTGGTAGATAGAGACCATACTTGCTTTTTTATTTTTAGTATTCATCATGTACTTTCCCCTTCCGGTTTATGGGGTCACATTGATTCGGTTTGCATCTATGGTCATTAATATGGGTAGAACGGCTATTTTTTGCATTTGATATAACAAATTAACAATTTGTATAACTTCTGACCCCGGGTATGATAGAGACCCCCACTTGGGGTTTTTTGTAGTATTCATCCCCCTACATTCCTATACTAGTCTTATGCGGTAATTTTTTTGTTTCCATCATAGTCATTTATATGGGTACGAAGGCTAATTTTTTTTATTTAGGAAATTTTACACATATAACATTTTATTAACTTTGACTGGGAATGATAGAGACCCTACTTGCTCTTTTTTTTTACTTTACACATGCTACATGCCTTTCCCCGGGTTTTTTGGGTCAATTATTCGGTTTTTCTATAGTCTTATAGGATTCGAACGGTAATCTTTTCATTTTGGATAATATCCATATAAAAATTTTTATTACTTTTGACCCCAGATATAATAGAGACCCCCACTTGGTCTTTTGTAGCTTTAATCCTGTACATGCCCAACTGTTTTGCGGCACATTGATTTTCGTTTCCACTTAGTCATTATATGGGGGGCGACGATAATTTTTTATTTTGGACAAAAAACACATTAAAAAAATTTTTAAACTTTTGACCCGGATATGATAGACACCCCCATTGGTCTTATTTTGTGTATTCATCCTGCTAATGTTACCCGTCTTATGGGGTCACATTGTTGCGGTTTTCCTTTAGTTCTATTGGATAAAAAGGTAATCTTTGCTTTTGGTTTTACACATATAAAATTTGTATTTTCTGCCTAGATTAAAGAGACCCTACTTGGTTTTTTTGTAGTTTTACTTGTCTGTTTTCCTAGTTTATGGGGGGAATTATTTCGTTTCTATTATGTCTTTTATAGGGGCGAACGGAATTTTTTATTTTTGGAAAATACACATTAAATTTATATAATTCTGACTGGATATGATAGGGACCCATATTGTCTTTTTTTGTAGTATTACATCCTGTTACATGCCAAAACTAGTTTATGGGGGGACATTTTTTGTTTCCATCTATAGTATTTTATGGGGGCGAAGGCTAATTTTTGCTTTAGGAAATTAAATATAACAATTTATTTACTTCTGCCGGATTGATAGGACCCAATACTTGCTTTATTTTGTAGGGTATTCCCAAAAGTACATGCATACGGTTTATGGGGGGACTTGTTCGGATTGCATCTATGGTATATATATGGTTAGAACGGTTTTTTTTGCATTTAGGACAAAAACTATAAAAATTGATATAACTTCTGACCGGTTTGATAGAGACCATATTGTTTATTTTGTAGTATTCATTGCTAGTCTATACCAGATTTGGGGTTCATTGTTTGCAATTCTATCTATGTCATTTTTGGGGACGAACGATAATCTTTGCTTTAGGAATAACAATATAAAAAATTTTTTTTACTTCTGACTAAATTATAGAGCCCCTATTTTGGTTTTTTTGTAGCTATTCTCCTGCTACATGCCTATACCTGGGTTTTTTTGGGCACTTTTTTCGTTTCCCCCTATAGTATCTTTTTGGGTACGAACGGCTAATTTTTGTATTTGGACAATTAACATATAAAAATTTTCATTTTTAATTTGCTGGATATGATAGGGACCCCACTTGCCTTATTTTGGTTTACTCTGTCATGCCCCTACCGGGGTTATGGGGTCACATTGATTCGGTTTTTTTTTTTCTTTTATAGGGTACGAACGGCTATTTTTTGTTTAGAACTATAAACAATATAAAAAATTTGATATAACTTTGACCTGGTATGATGAGACCTTTGGTCTTATTTTGTAGCTATTAACCTGCTACATGCCCCCTACCCCGTCTTATGGGTACTTTTTTGGTTTCCTTTAGTCTCTTATGGGGGACGAACGGTAATTTTTTTTCATTAGGGTTAACCATATAAAATTTATATCTTTTTTCCTGGATATGATGAGAATACTTGGTCTTTTTTTTTTGCTATTACATCTGTACAGCCTTTACCTAGTCTTAGGGGTCACATTGATTGTGTTTCCTTATGTATCTATATGGATACGAGGGGAATCTTTGCATTTTGGATAATTCAATATAAAAAATTTTAAAATTTTTGCCTGGGGATGATAAAAGACCCTTTTTTGGTTTTTTTTATGCTATTACATCCTCCTACAGGGCCCATACCTGTTTATGGGGTCAATTGATTTCGTTTCCTCTAAGGGGTTATATGGGTACGAACGGCTAATTTTGCATTTGGCAATATCACATTAACAATTTCATAAATTCTGACCTGGATAGATATAGACCCTATTGTTTTTTTGTGTTATTCCCCAAAAGCTAATGCTATACGGTTTATGGGGGGCACTTGATTCGGTTTCATCTATGGTTCATTATATGGGGTACGAACGGCTTTTTTTTGCCCTTTTAGGAAAAAAAAAATTTATAAAAAAAATTTTAACAATTTTTTTATAAAACTTCTGACCCTGGTATGATAGAGACCCTTTTGGTTTTTATTTTTTGTTTTAAACTGCTACAGCCCCTACTGGTCTATGGGGGGTATTGATTCGGTTTTATTATGGTATTTTATGGGCAACGGTATTTTTTTTGCATTTTTAACTTATACAATATAACAATGCATTAATTTTGACCCCGGGTATGATGAGACCCATACTTCCTCTTTTTTGTAGCTATTCATATGTACATGCCCCTCCCCGGCTTATGGGGTCCAATGATTCGGTTTGCCTATGGTCTATATATGGGTAGACGGCATTTTTTTTATTTGAACTATTTTAACATTAACAATTTTAAAATTTGCCTGGATATGATAGAGAAAACCCATCTTGGTCTTTTTTGTAGCTATTATATCATGTACATGCCTTTACCGGCGTATCGGGTACATTGATTTCGTTTCCATCTATGTATCTTTATGGGTACGAACGGCTAATTTTTTTTTTTGGCAATATCACATAACATTTTTTATAATTTTGCCCCGGGTTGATAAGACCCCCACTTGGGGTTTTTTGTAGCTATTAATCCCCCTACATGCCTATACCTAGTTTATGGGTCAATTGATTGTGTTTCCATTTATTCTATAGGATACGCGTAATTTTCATTTGAAATATACACATATAACAATTTAATATTACTTTGACCTGGATATGTAGGACCCTACTGGGCTTATTTTATAGTATTACATCCTCCTACATGCCCTTTTTTTTGTTTATGGGGTCCATTTATTTCGTTTCCATTATAGTCATTTATGGGTACGAACGGCTAATTTTTGCATTTTTGGGAAAAAAAATATACAATTTTTTATAATTTGACCCCGGGTATGATAGGACCATTGCTTTATTTTGTAGTTATTCCAAATGTCAGCCTATACCCGGGTTTTGGGGGCACTTTTTTTGGTTTGCATTAGGTCTTTAGGGACGAACGGCTTTTTTTGCATTTTTGGCTTATACCATATAAAATTTTTTATAATTTGACCCCGGTTGTAGGGACCCTACTTGGTTTTTTTTGTAGTATTTATATGCTACATGCCATACCTGGTCGTTTGGGGCATATTTTTTCGGTTTGCTTATGGGGATATATATGGGTACGACGGTATTTTTTGCATTTAGAACTATAAACCAAATTTCAAAATATTAATTTGATGGATGATAGAGACCCATACTTGCTCTTTTTTGTAGCTATTACATCATGTCGCCTATACGGTTTATGGGGGGACATTGATTCGGTTTTTATCTATGGTTATTATGGGTACGCGGTATTTTTTCATTTGAACTATAACCCCCAATAAAAAATTTGATAAACTTCTGACCTGGATATGATAGAGACCCTATTGGTCTTTTTTTTTAGCTTTAATCCTGCTACTTTCCCCTACCTAGTCTTATCGGTACATTGATTTCGTTTCCCTCTATAGTCATTTTTTGGGTACGAACGGTAATTTTTTTATTTAGGACAATTTACACATATAACATTTTATAACTTTGACCGGATATGATAGAGACCAACTTGCTTTTTTTGTAGTTTAATCTGCTACATGCCATAGGTTTAGGAGTCACATTGATTGGTTTTATTATAGTTCTTTGGATTCGAACGGTATCTTTTTATTTTTTGGTAATATCAATATAAAAAATTTGTATTACTTCTGACCTAGATTAATAGAGACCCTACTTGGTCTTTTTTGTAGCTATTAAAACCCGCTACATTCCTCCCGTTTAGCGGGGAAGATTGCGTTTTCTTAGTCATTATATGGGTACGAAAAATAATTTTGTTTAGGCAATATACACTATAACAAATTTATATAAAATTTTACTGGTATGAAAGACACCCAACTTGGTTTTTTGTGCTATTTAATCCCCCTAATGCCTATACCTAGTCTTTGGGGTACATTGATTGCGTTTCTCTATGTCACTATATGGATCGAACGGTAACTTTGCTTTTGGTAAATAAAAATATAACAATTTTTTTTTTTTTGACGAATAATAGGACCTACTTGGTTTTTTTGTAGTTTTTACTCTGCTAAGCTATACCTGTCTTATGGGGCCCTGATTTTTTTTCTATTATTGTCTTTTATTGGGTTGAAAAGGGTAAATTTTTCATTTTGGAAAATTTTAAAATAAAAAAATTTTATATAACTTCTGACTGGATATGTAGAGACCCATACTTGCTCTTATTTTGTTTCTATTACTCCTGTTACATGCCCCTACTAGCTTATGGGGGCACTTGATTTCGTTTCCTTTAGTCATTTATTGGGTACGAAAAGGTAATTTTTGCATTTTGGACTATAAACTATAACAATTTCATTTTAACTTGACTGGATATGATAGAGACCCTACTTTTTCTTATTTTGTGCTATTCCAAATGTAAACCTATCGGTTTATGGGGTACATTGATTGGATTGATCTATGGTCATATATAGGTTTGAAGGTATTTTTTGCTTTGGACTAGTTTTAAATATAACAATTTGAATAACTTCTGACGGGTATATGAGGGGCCCTACTTGGGGTTATTTTGTAGCTATTAATCCCGTACAGTCTTACCTAGAATTATGGGGTCACATTGATTTAATTTATCTATGTCATTTATTGGATACGAAAGACTAATCTTTGCATTTGGGGATATACCATATAACAATTTGATATTACTTCTGACTAATATCATAGGACCTACTTGGTCTTTTTTGTAGCTATTCTCTGCTACATGCCCTTTCCGGTCTTATGGGGTCCCCCATTTTTTTTCTCTTAGTATTATATGGGTCGAAAAAGGGTAATTTTTGTATTTAGGACAATATAACCTATAAAAATTTTATATAATTGATGGATATGATTGAGCCCATACTTGCTTTATTTTGAGTATTAATATGAATGCCTATACCGGTCTTATGGGTAATTGATCGGTTTGCATTATGTATAAATATGGGTACGAACGGTATTTTTTGCATTTAGAAAAAACACCAAAAACAATTTGAATAATTTGACCCGGTTGATGAGACCCCACTTGGTTTATTTTTTGTTTCATTTTACAGCCCCCATAGTCTTTGGGGTCACATTTATTGCGTTTCCATCTATAGTATCTTATGGGTACGAACGACTATTTTTATTTAGGACTTATTCACTATAACAATTTATATAACTTTTGCCTGGTTGATAGAGGGGCCCTCTTGGTCTTTTTTGTGCTATTACTTGTACATGTATATAGTCTTTGGGGGGACATTATTGTTTCCATCTATAGTCTCTATTGGTCGAAGGCTAATCTTTGCATTTTGGAAAATATCAATATAAAATTTAATATTTTTTGACCCCGGGTATGTAGAGACCCTACTTTTGGCTTATTTTTAGCTATTAACCTTTCTGCCTTACCCCGTTTATGGGGTCACATTGATTTTTTTTTATTATAGTCATTATTGGGACGAACGGTAATTTTTTTTTTAGGACATATACAATTAACAATTTCATAAATTCTGACCCCGGTATGATAGAGACCATATTGTTTTATTTTTTTGTTTTCCCTAATGCTACGCCTACCGGTCTTATGGGGTCCTTGATTGGGGTTTTATTATGGTCATGTTATGGGTCGAACGGGGATTTTTTGCTTTGGATTAAAATTAAAATTTGATATAACTTTTACCCCGGTTGATAGAGCCCCTACTTGGTCTTTTTTGTAGTTTATATCTGCTCATGCTATACCCCGGGCGATGGGGGGGAAATTGTTCGGTTTGTCTAGGTCATTTATTGGGTACGAAGGTATTTTTTTTTTAAAATTTTACACATTAACAATGTCATTAATTCGGACCCCGGTATGATGAAAAGGCCATACTTGCTTTATTTTGTGTATTAATCTGCTACATGCCCCTACGGTCTTTGGGGTCACATTGATTCGGTTTGATTATGGCATATATATGGGTCGAACGGCTATTTTTTTATTTAGAACTAACACACATTTAACAATTTGATATAAAAATTTGCTGGTATGATAGGACCCAAATTTGGTTTATTTTTTGTTTATATCTGTACATGCCTATACCTGGCGTATGGGGCAATTGATTTCTTTTCCCCCATGTCATCTTTGGGTCGCGGCTAATTTTTTTTTTTTGGACAAAAAACACATATAAATTTTATATAACTTTGGGGGTGGATATGGGAAAAAGCCCCACTTGGTCTTTTTTTTAGTATTACCTGTACATGCCTTACCTAGTCTTTTGGGGTCAATTGTTGTGTTTCCCCCTATAGTTCTTATGGTACGAAGGTAAAATTTTATTTTGGATAATTACATATAACAATTTAATATTTTTGACTGGATATGATAGAGACCATACTTGGTCTTTTTTATAGCTATTAATCCCCTACAGCTATACCTAGTCTTATGGGGGCCCTTTTTTTCGTTTCCCCCTATGTCTTTTATGGGACGAACGGCTAATTTTTCTTTGGACAAATTACACATATAACAATTTATATAACTTTGACCGGAATGATAGAGCCATACTTGCTCTTATTTTGTAGTTATTCCCCAATGTAATGCCCCTACCGGTTTTTATGGGGCACATTTTCGGTTTTTTGGTCTTAATTTTTGGGACGAACGGTTTTTTTGCATTTAGGACTAATTTCCCTAAACAATTTGATTAACTTTGACCTGGATATGATAGGACCATCTTGGCTTTTTTTTAGCTATTAATATGTACATGCCCCTACTGGTCGTATGGGGTCATATTATTCGGTTTGCATTATGGTCAAAATTTAGGGTACGAACGGCATTTTTTGCATTTAGAACTTTTTCATATAACAATTATATAAATTTTGCCGGATATGTAGGACCCATACTTCTTTTTTTTTGTAGTATTACATCATGCTACATGCTTACCGGTTTTTTGGGGCCAATTTTTTCGGTTTGATCTATGGTTTTATTATGGGGACGAAAGGCTATTTTTGATTTAGAAAAAATATAAAATTGATATAAAATTTGACCCGGATATGATAGGACCCATACTTGGTCTTATTTTTGTAGCTTTTATTATGCTAAAGCTATACCCCGGGCGTTTTGGGGGCACATTGATTTCGTTTCCACTATAGTCATCTATTGGGTGAACGGTAATTTTTTGTATTAGGCAAAAAAAATATAACATTTTATATAAAATTTGTGGATATGATAGGACCCTATTTTCTTTATTTTGTGTTTTTCATCATGCACATGCCTATACCCCGGCTTATGGGGGACTTTTTTCGGTTTTTATTTTGCATCATATGGATTCGAACGGCTAATCTTTGCATTTTGGATAAATACAATTAAAATTTGATTATTCTTTTGACCAGATATAAAAAAGCCCATTTGGCTTATTTTGTAGCTTTAATCCTGTACATGCCCATCCCGTCTTATGCGGTCCATTTTTTTGCGTTTCCTCTATAGTATCTATATGGGTACGAACGATAATTTTTATTTACGAAAAAAAAAATTTTAAAATTTTAACTTTTGACCTGGTTTTGGGGACACCATATTGGTTTTTTTGTAGCTTTTTAACCTGAAATGTATACTGTTTTTATGGGTCAATTGATTGCGTTTCCATCTATAGTATCTTATGGTTTGAACGGCTAATCTTTGCATTTTGGATATTTTTCAAAAAAAAAATTTTTTAATATTAATTCTGCCGGATATGATAGAGACCCTACTTGGGTTTTATTTTGTAGTATTTCATTGCATGCCTATACTGTTTAGGAGTACTTTTTTCGTTTCCTTATAGTTTTATATGGGTCGAACGGCTAAAATTTTTGATTTCGGACAATATTTAACATATAAAAATTTTTAATTCTGACCTGGATATGATAGCGACCCTACTGATCTTTTTTGTGTTATTACTCCTGCAATGCCCCTACCAGTCTTATGGGGTTTACATTGATTTTGGGTTTTTTGTCTTTTTATGGGACGAACGGTAAAATTTTTCTTTTTTGGGAAAAAATACACATATAAAAATTTCATATAATTTGCCCCGGGTATGATTTAGACCCCCTTCTTGCTCTTTTTTTTTTGTGTATTCAAGTTTGCCTATACGGTCTTTGAGTCACATTTTTTCGGTTTGCATTTTGGCATTATAGGGTACGAACGGCTATTTTTTTTTATTAGAACTATAAAAAAAAATATAAATTTTTTATAATTTTGCCGGATTGATAGGCCTTACTGGTTTTTTTGGGAGCTTTAATTGCTACAGCCCATACCCCCTCTTTGGGGTACATTGAGTTTTCGCCCTTTAGATCTTATGGGTACGAAAAATAATTTTTGTTTAGGAAAATTTTACTATAAAATTTGATATAACTTTTTTTACCTGGATTGATAGAGCCCCCCAATTGGTTTAAATTTTTTGTTTTACATTTGTACATGCCATACCTAGTTTATGGGGGGCATTGATTGCGTTTACTTGGGGATTATTGGTCGAAAGGTAATTTTGCATTTTGGATAATATCACATTTAAAAAAATTTTTAAATTATTTTCTGGAAGTAGAGACCCCCAATTGGTTTATTTTTAGCTATTACATTTCCCGCTAAAAAATTTATCCTATTTATGGGGTCACATTTTAAATTTATTTCCATCTTTAGCATTTATATGGGTACGAACGGTAATTTTTGCTTTTGGACAATTACCCAAATTTTTAAAATTTTATATAACTTTGACCGGAATGTTGAGACCCAATTTGGGGTTTTTTTTAAATTTTTACATCCGAAAGGCCCAATGCTTATGGGGTCAATTGAGGGTTTTTTAGTCATGTATATGGGTACGAACACTAATTTTTTTTATTTAGGCAAATAAAAATATAACAAAAATTTATATAACTTTGACTGGTATGATGAGACCTACTTGGTCTTATTTTTTTAGCTATTAAAACCGCTACATGTATCCAGTTTATGGGGTCACATTTTTTGCGTTTTTATTATATCTCTTATGGTAGAACGGCTATTTTGCATTTTTGGATAATTAAACAATAACAATTTTTTATTAATTTAACCTGGATAGTAGGACCATACTTTTCTTTTTTGTAGTTTACATCCTAAGCCCCCTTTTTTTCTTTTGGGGTCACTTTATTTCGTTTCCATCTTTATATTTATATGGGTAAGAACGGTAAATTTTTTTTTAGGACAAAAAACACAAAAAACGTTTTTTTTAAATTTGACCTGGATATGTAGAGACCCTACTGTTTTTTTTTAGTATTCATCTTTTTACATGCCCCTTCCCCGGTTTATGGGTTACATTGATTTGGTTTGCATCTATTGTCAATATATGGGTACGAACGGTATTTTTTGCATTTTGAAATTTTACACATATAACAATTTGATTAAATTTGACCTGGATATGATGGACCCTCTTGGTCTTATTTTGTAGCTTTATTTTATGTACTGCCCCTACTAGTCTATATGGTCCATTGATTGGTTTCCTCTATGTCACTAATGTAACGAACGGCTAATTTTTTTCATTTTGGATAAAAAACACAAAACAAAATTTTTTTTTCTTCGACCCCGGTATGTGAGACCCCCCTTGGTCTTATTTTGTAGCTATTAATCCCCCTACTGATACTAAATTTTTGGGGTCAATTGATTTTCTTTTATCTATTGTTAAATTAAAAAGGGTTGAACGGGTTTTTTGCTTTTTTAAATAACACATTAAAACAATTTAAAATTTTTCGACCTGCTATGATAGAGACCCAAAATTTGGGCTTATTTTGTTGTTTTACATCCTGCTACTTTCCCTTTCTAGTCTTATGGGGTCACATTTTTTTTTTTTCATCTTATCATTTATATGGGTAGAACGGTAATTTTTGCATTTAGGAAATATAACATATAAAAAAATTTATATAACTTCTGCTGGATATATAGAGACCAACTTGCCTTTTTTTTGTTTGTATTCCTATGTACATGCCTTTTTCGGTTTATGGGGTACATTGATTTGGTTTGATCTATGGTCAATTATGGGTTCGAACGGATTTTTTTTTTGCATTTAGGACTTATACAATATAACAATTTGATATAACTTTGCTGGATTGATAGAGACCATAATTGGTCTTATTTTGTAGTATTTTTATCTGCTAATTTCCTATACCCGGCGTATGGGGTCATATTTTTCGGTTCATCTATGGTATATATATGGTACGAACGGCTTTTTTTGGAAATTTAAGAAAATTTAACAATAAACAATGTCATATAACTTCTGAATGGATATAAAAGAGGGCCAAAATTTGGTTTATTTTTTTAGCTATTACATCCCGTACATGCCCATACCTAGTTTATGGGGGTTACATTTTATTGCGTTTCCAAATTTTAATTTTTATATGGATTTTGAACGCTAACTTTGCATTTTGGGTATATACACTTTTAAAAATTTTGAATTACTTCGGGGTGTATAATAGGACCATCTTGGTTTTTATTTTTTGCTTTTACATCTGCACATGCCCATTAGTTGTATGCGGCCTTGATTCGTTTTCCATTTGTATCTATATGGGGTACGAACGCTAATTTTTGAAATTTTGGGACAATATAAAATAAACAATTTATATAACTTTTGACCCGGATATGATAACACCCTACTTTGGGTTTTTTTTGAGGATTACTCTGCTAATGATACCTAGTCTTTTGGGGTCAAATTGATTGGTTTCCCTCTATAGTCATCTATTGGATCGAAAGGCTAACTTTTGCTTTTTGGAAAAAAATATAAAAAAAAAATTTAAAAATTACTTCGACCTGGGTATGTAAGGGCCCCTACTTTGGTCTTATTTTGTAGTATTAATCCCGTAATGCTAACCTGTTTATGGAGTACATGTTTTTGTTTCCCTCTTAGTATTTTTGGGTCGAACGGCTAATTTTGCTTTGGGCAATAACACATTTTTAAAAATTTTTATTACTCGACCCGGATATGAAGAGACCTAGGGCTTATTTTGTAGTTTTACATCCTTACATGCCATTTTGTTTATGGGTACATTATTTGTTTTTTTCTATAGCTTTTTTTTTGGGTACGAAGGGTAATTTTTGCATTTTGGACAATATAACAATAACAATTTCATTTTAACTTTGACCCGGTTGATTTGAGACCCCTACTTGCTCTTATTTTGTTTAAATATGACATC
>CM037780.1:76317235-76361795 GCA_021229015.1 Solen grandis | reverse complement strand
TGCATCGTTTACTTTAAATCTGCAGTCACCTAGCATCGGCTTCATGTCAGATATACATGATATTTTATTTAAACTCAAGCTTGACGACTATCTTACAACATTCACACGAACTGGTCTCTTTCCTAGCAAAAATGTGTGGAATAAACTTGTAGGGCGTACCATTCGACAATATTACATATCGGTTTGGGAGGAAAGTATAAGTGCGGTAGAGTTTGTCCGATATCGTTCTATACACCCTGATTATTCGTACAGTTATGTATGGCGTCATGCTGTATCATTCCCGCGTCATATCGCATGGTGTAAATCAGTAGCCAAATTGATTGCTTATTCAGCAAGGTTTAAAGAAATATGTCCAAAGTGTTCATCTTTTTTGACAGAATTAAGTCTAACTGATCACTTGTTATTTGATTGTGTAAGTTTGATTGAATATCGACAAGAATTCATGGTTAAAATTTCTCAAACATTCAGTACACACGTAATGGACATAGTGCAACGCCTTGACCGCAAAACTTTTGTTAACACTGTTCTAGGTGTTCAATGTCCTACCTTAGTCGGACTATTGCAGGATAGAGTGGACCATTTTTATGGCATCGCGTTTCACTATTGTCACTTACTATGGGTGAAATATAAGAAAAAAGAATAGGATACAGCAAGATCCATGTCTTACGTACAAATGTGTGTTTGAATATATGTAAGTGTCTGTAACCACATAAAATGTTCTTATCTAATTTCAAATGTGCATATTCGTACTATATGTATGGATATGAAATGTAAATACATGTTGTTTTTTTTCTCTCTCTCTTTCTGTTAAAATTTGGATGTATTTTTGTTTCATGTTCATGTGACATTTCATTCATGTACTTTGTATATTATGATGTTGCACACATGTAATCTCTGTTTACACACACACACACACACACACACACACCACCACCACCACCACCTCCACACATATACATATCACACATTGAGATACATGATTGCATACACACATATATTCGACACCGGTATTAAATTGTCCATATAGAACTTCTTGCATTTCGTTTCGGCAAGATATTCTTTAAATTGTGGCCTCACCGAGTATTTCTGATAATTATTATTATCGTTCTTTGAACACTTGTAACTCTTTCATGTTATATGTTACTTTTTTTTTGTGTATGTTTGTAAACTTGTAATGTATTTGTCCATTTGTATATGTTGTAAAATCTTCTATACAGGAGGAAAATAAATAAAGAAATACTAAATTCAAATTGCATAGCTTCTAAGCTCTCAGGTTATTTTCATAGTATTGCGACGTCATTTTGGTTTTATTTCAGTTATATTAAGACATACAGTTAGTATTTGTTAATCAAACATTTTACATGCACTTATACGTAAGTTTGTCGTAACGCACATTATAACTTATTTAAACCTTATTACTTTTATATTGATTAAGAGTATTGCCTTCCTCGGCTAAGGTAATAATAGTCTGTGTAATGTATTTAACACTTGATGTTAAAATAATACTTTCTTCTGTCTTTTGTTTAACAGACAAGTGTTGTTTAAAATGTATTAAATATAACACTGAGTCAAGTAAACAGTAAGGTACCCCGTACATTGCAATCTTTTCTTAATTCATATTTAACCAGTGTTAAATACCCTCTGTTTTAGAATTTTATGGAACACGAAAATCGTATAGCATCATTAATAGCTAACGATTTTTTTATGATACATTCATAATGTCTGTAAGTATACATACACAGGCTGCAGGTGACATCTTTTGTGTGAGTACAAGCAGGAATACATTGCCAATTTCATTCATTTGATTAAATAAAGATAGATATTTTCTTTCATATATCAAGGAGTAAAAGGCATACAGGGAAACCTTAATAAGAGAATGGAGAAGAGAAGTTACATTACAATGATATTCGTGTTCAAATCACCATATTCAGTTTTACAGTACCGTGAATTTCACCAGCATTTGACACTTAAATAAATTATAAATTATTATAGTATTTTTCATACAAAATGTTTTCAATATGTTTTAACCTTCAACTTATGCCACAATGTAAACTAAACTACACATGTTACATGCTTCATCAATACAAAATCCATTACTTCAGGCTCGGAATAGCTCACACTAATGATAACGTATGGACTGTCATGATCCCACTAACCTTGCTCTTACATATATATTAAGCAATGTCTGCGTAATAGCAGTAAACATTGTAGACCACAGATGTTTAATTTAGAAACTTCAAAATAAACGTGATGACATTAAATAAACCGACAGCTGAAACAGATTAAATTTCATTCAGTAATTCTTGATTTACTGACACGTATTATTTGTTTTGCTGTCGGATACAAAGCCAAGGAAATAAAAGTTATAATTAGTGTCTTTGTTTTAAGGTTCCGGAAGGTTTTATACGATGAAAAGAATCATGTACAACAGATAACACATGAGACCAATTTTTCATTAATTCCTTTAAAATTTGAAAGCAAGAAATGAAGTAGTATGTCATTTGATTGATCATTAAAATAACTGCTATTGTGGAAAAAGCAGAATCAGAATTTGACTTTTCACTTTGGGAACATTTACCAGGAAACATAGGAGTGATAAGAAATAGGTATAAAAATACCTGCAGTTATTTTATGTAATTAGTCCTCTGAATATGTTGACTTTATTTAAATATCAAGAGCAGAAAAATGGAACTTATAAATAAAAATGATATTTTGATTGTATTTTATTCCTAAATTACTCTGAATGGAAACGTTTTATAACAAGATAAGTTAGGCATATAAAATTTATTGTAAATATAGTCGTATAATTTTTTGCAATCCTGAAAATGAAATATTTTTGGCTTATCTGGTCGATGAAAAGAGATCAATGGTTATTTAAAAATGATTATGATAACATATAAATCATAGGGATCAGAAAATATAATCAACAAATATTGGTTACAATTAAATATAAAATTCTAAATTATCCGGTCATGAAACCCTACAATCAACACTGCCTGAGCTATGAAAAATCAAATAGTCAGATGAAAACAACTTTAAATGGCTGTGTGAAGTTGTCTAAATTATCATTTTGACTGTAACGGACATTCACGACATTGGACATTCAGATTTTGAATGTCGCACGACATTCACGACATTGGACATTCAGATTTTGAATGTCGCGGCACGACATTCACGACATTGGACATTCAGATTTTGAATGTCGCAGCACGACACACGACATTGGACATTCAGATTTTGAATGTCGCGGTACGACATTCACGACATTGGACATTCAGATTTTGAATGTCGCACGCGACATTCACGACATTGGACATTCAGATTTTGATGGAATGTCGTGAATGTCGTGCCGCGACATTCAAAATCTGTATGTCCAATGTCGTGAATAGTGAGAGTTGAATGTCGTATGTTGTATGTCGTATGTCGAGCCAACTTCACACAGCCACTTTAAATACTTTTATATCGGACCACTTTGATATCGATAGATGATGAATTTCTTGGGATGATCAAACCCTACTGATACATCATTCTCTTTACCGACAGACCAGTAGACTATATTGGTACTAGATCCCAAACCTAAGTTTTAGAATGTATCGGAACTCTTGGTATCAAGAATGTTCTGAATCTTTTGGTCCTTAACAATGCTAGGTGACTTCTCGGAAAAAGGAACTTGCATCGAGATACCAAAGGCTTACAATTAACAACGATATATATGCACTTAATAACCTTAGGTCTTACCCTAATGACAGATGAACACAAACTGATTGATAAAATAAGTGGACCCGCTTTATATGCTTTCTACAAATCACGTGACCTATAAAACATAGAATCTTCCAGGGTGAAAAAAAATCAAATAAATAATGGTAACTGGTCGTGATTTAAGCATTTAAAGCGAATTCATAAATTTTGCCTCTGAAATATAATAATATAATCAGTTTAAACTTACGACTTGATGCTTTCTGCTATTAATTTGGTGGAAATAATTGGATTTTAAAGATTTGAATATCGAATCGGGAAACTGGAAGTAGACACTTTGGTAACCTCTACTAAACTTGTTACAACCAGGTAATTTCAGCTTAATTATATTAGTTAAATCATTTAAAATTACCAACTAATATGCAGGTTATAATGTTCATATTGCGTTTCACTTTATTTGATATCTTTTAATCATTTAAGAAAACATCTGCTTTGTAGTTGTGTGTGACGTAGTCACTCACAACCATAGTATCTACATTCTGGGGTCCCATTCTCTACATTTAAAACTGAATAACCTCTTCATTTTATATGAATGATCGACCGATTGAACAGAATTCTACAATACAGGTATGTTGGGATTCAGCCTAAGTGTTGAAAACTCAATTTTGAGTGAAAAATAAATATTTTCGGGACACAATAATTGTATGTAGCATAAAAGCACAAAAGAACTATTTTCCCTATGATGTTGCGTAACTTTCACTTTACCATGCGGAGGAGTATAGTTTCTTTCGATGCAAAGGTGGCTCGTGCCTGAATTTGGATGGTGGATGTGCAGGTTTCGGTTATTTAGTGGTGTTACAATGGTCCATATAGAAAGCTTGAATTACGATACAATCCGTGCCACATCTATCTATCTCAGATATATCGGAGATTATTCCAGGGGTTATTTATTGCTCTAGAGAATGGCTGATACCCGTATGTTACTAAGGACACAATAAGGAACCACTAATTTGCATCTATAAACAGAAACGGTGCCGTCGCTCGGATGTACAAATCAAAGCGCTGATAGTGCTAAGAGATTTCTTTTGTTTATCAAAGAAAATTTAATAAACGGGGGTCAAACTTTCGCGCAATGCCTATAACTATAACCCCGCTTTGACGATGCGTTAACATGGTCATTACAAGAAATTAAAGATGAACGCACCATTTGTTTCAACAGACTGTTAACAATAAGCACTTTGTCACATTTACTCTCCTTATTTTTATAGCCTACAATGAACACTCGTTTATTATTTTAAGTTTGATATTCGGCAAAACCTAAGTTACCCCACGTATCTGCAGTTCGTCAAACCATCTTCCGCTTGAGACACACACAACGTCAGTGCGCTTTGATTTATATAATGCTGTTTTTAATATCTTTTCTATCTATAAGATAAGAAAAGATACCTATATGACCAGTGAACATCAAAATGTTAGTTGCTTTTTAATGCTGAATCTACAAATGGAACAAATATGACAACGGTTACCATAATGTACCATTTAACGTTTATGCTGTTAAATGTATTTGTAACTGTCATGTTTTATAATGAATGAAGGATTATGGTCTGTGGCCTTGCATTTATTGGTTATAAAGAATCAATTGGTAGGAATGATTCGTTGCTAATGACCATGAATGAGACATCATATGGACAATAAACGCCAATCAAATAGAGTTTAAAGATCATGTTCAACTAATAAGGCCATTAATATTTATTTGCTGGGTTTTTTTTGTTTTTTGTTTTTTTTGTTTTTTGTTTGGTTTTTTGGGGGTTTTTTTCAGGTCAAACATCCTTAATTGAATGGTAGGTTATTTTTCCCGAATAACCCCGAAAAGTGAAAACTGCAAGAGCGTGATTTTAAACTTTGAGATAAGAAAATAGCAATGAGTGAGTATAAAACATTTGTTAACGTATTCATTTCGTATAAGGTGCACGTGAAAAGCATGGTATATGGCCCTAGGTTAAGACAACTTCATGGATGTGTGCAGTTTTAAGTGGGGCTCTTGACGTCATTCTGAATCAATGTTAATATTGCCTACCAATAACGGCTGTGCATTTTGTTAGCACCATATCGTAAGTCTTAGGTTTGTGGTCTGTTATGTATTTTCTTTCAATTCGTCTGTCATTCCTGTAGAATTTGTTCAATTCTGCTATGCATTTCGCAATAAAACTATATTGTTCACAGCAATTATAAGTTTACATTAATTAGTCAATTCTGCATTATATTCCAATGCTGCAACTATTATCCTTCCCCTTTGAAATTGAAATTAAAAACACACACATTTAAACATGTTACTGTAATTAGATCGCGCGCGTGTGTGTGTTAACCTTATTTATTTATTTATTTATTTATTTATTTATTTATTTATATATTTTTTTAATTTTATTTGAATTAATTTAACGCCATTTTATGTCGTCAAAGGCAATAGATGGCCAGTTCACCTAACAACTCTTTCTCAGGATTCTGACAATACTGAAACTTTAGGAGGCAACTATAATTAACTAAATACATCGGTGGAAGACGAATGACCATCAGAAAGAAAGTGTAAGTCATTCATCACAGAGACCCCACTAGGGATCGAACCAGAAACACTCTGCTTCACAGCTATGCGCAATCAAGGCCGGATTATTTATGTGAAACCAATGGTCTCCGTCTTGTAGTTTGGCACTAGGACATGATATAACTCATCTGTTAAGACGAATCCCAACCCCACTATTTTGCGGGACTTTGTCTAGTTGATTTTTAAAGATAAAACAACTCCTGTTATAACTGGCGAAAAGCATTTTCAGATAAAGTAACATTTTCATAGACGCTTAGCATGCACTATAATGAACTGCTCATATCAGGTATTACTGAAAAAATATCATGATTTTACTCTTCGTATGGTTAGAGCTTACAGTAAGTAAAAAGTATATGGAGAAAACAAATATACAGTCAAACAGAAATCGTTTGACAATGTCGCACATTTTGTTGCTAGAAACGGTTTGTTTAGTTCAATAACTCTACAGGGAGTGGAACTGTGCATCACTTGATACTCACAGACAATTGCACGAATATCTGAGTTTGATTTTGGTTAGATATCTGCTTGCTTAAATGAAAATGCTGTACCTTTTTTCTTTCGAGAGAGAGACTATAGTTTCCGTCATTACTGCGAATAACATTTAATGTGAGATTTGTTTGTTTGTTTGTTGGGTTTAACGTTCCACCGACAGTATTTCAGTCATTTGGAGACGATGTCTACTTCAGACAGATATAGTGCTGCCACACTGCAGTATCACACCGTAGACATGTGAAATGATAACACACCCAGTCACATTATCCTGACACCAGGCTAACCAGTCCTGCAACTACCCTTATAGGCTGAGCGCTAAGCAAGTGAGCTATAACAGTACCATTTTTTTACGACTTTGGTATGACTAATGTGAGATTGGTATAGAAATGTATGAACAAACATATAATTAAAGAAATCCAATAAGTTGTTTTTTCTTCTATTCTTCCGAACTGTATGAATGTATAATGAATACACCGAGGAAACACAGTTGCCTTCGATAACGAACACTGAATAATGTGTCCTTGTATTTGCTATCACCGGTGTCGGCAGTTGATTTGCGATCATTGAAATCTCCGTGTGAATGCTTATCTGTGTACCATTTAACATACTCCTATTCACAGAACTCTTCTTGAGGTAAATTAAAGACTTTTCAAAGGTCAGGTTAAGCATTTGATATCTGTGTTCATGGAAAATGTGAGGAAATATTGAGGATCCGATATGCCTAAACATATTAATCAATATCACTCTTATTAATGATTATCAATGTGTTTTCTTCCTTGTATGAAGTTTTATGAGTAGTAATTGTATGATTCCCCCCCTTTTTTTTCAAATCTTATACACTTTTTAGATATAGTCCTGTCTTTGATATACACGGTATTTCAAGGAATGTTTCGCGATGTCAAATTTTCTTGTTCCCTTGACTGACCGCTTAAACGCTTGGTAGTTTGAAGTAGATAAAATAATGCACTTTTTCTTATACTAGATAAAAAATAATGAATTAATTGATTTCGTCTAAATGAGAAATGACCGTTTTTATTAAAAACTAAGGAAATATGAAAACAGTAAATGAGAAAGCACACATGTTCATTAAAAATAAAGACCGATACTGGCGGTGAAATATCTAAAACTAATAAATAGAGATGAAACATTTTTATTATCAAATTATTAATGCATATACGACTTGACATCGTTGAATTTGTGATATATGATGTAAAAGGGGATTAAAATAACACTAACACTTATGTTAACTTGTATATGCATTGATATTTTGCGTTGCAATTTGCATTTAAGTCGTTTGATCTATTATTTTCATTTCCGTATTGGATAGGTTGTCCATTATCATCCTTATATTTGCCGAATTTATACGATTAATGGATGTGTTAATGGTAAGGGTTTTTGTATTGTAACCAATAACAAATCCCTTCCGAAAATTTGTATGGATGCATTGTCACCATTAACAAAACCCTTCCGAACATTTGTAAGGATGCATTGTCACCAAATAACAAAAACCCTTTCGAACATTTGTAAGGATGCATTGTCACCAATAACAAAACCCTTTCGAACATTTGTATGGATGCATTGTCACCAATAATAAAACCCTTCCGAACATTTGTAAGGATGCATTGTCACCAATAACAAAACCCTTCCGAACATTTGTATGGATGCATTGTCACCAATAACAAAAACCCTTCCGAACATTTGTATGGATGCATTGTCACCAATAACAAAACCCTTCCGAACATTTGCATGGATGCATTGTCACCAATAACAAAAACCCTTCCGAACATTTGTATGGATGCATTGTCACCAATAACAAAAACCCTTCCGAACATTTGTATGGATGCATTGTCACCAATAACAAAACCCTTCCGAACATTTGCATGGATGCATTGTCACCAATAACAAAACCCTTCCGAACATTTGCATTGATGCATTGTCACCAATACCAAAACCCTTCCGAACATTTCTATGGATGCACTGTCACCAATAACAAAACCCTTCCGAACATTTGTATGAATGCATTGCAAATGATATACTAGGAGTCACATTGCATCAGAAATATACTGAATAAAAAAAAAAGTATATTCAATATGCTGCCAAACTGAAACCTTTTAACCCTTTCCTTCATATAGAGTCATTTTGACGCCCTCAATAGGTACCACATAAAGCCTGATCTGCTGAAAACCACAGTTAAACCTTACCAAATTTAATTACAAAATCCTCATTTCCAGACCACTGAGGAGCAGCGAACAGCATAAAACCTGATCAGCCTGCGAGTTACTCGCAGGCTGATCAGGTTTTATGCTGTTCGCATAGGTCTTTTCATGGTGTCCTCTATGAGGGAAAGGGTTAACTCAGTAGTACAATTGATTGCTAGAAATGTTTCTTTTAAATAACTATCTAGGGAAGCTTTAGATACGCTGATACATCATTTTAAGATTGAATAGTTTGATATTTCACAGAAATATGACAATGGTTTATAATTATGATATCTCTTTTTTCGACAGAAAACATAAATAATACATTTAGATAAAATTCAAATTAAATATTTAATTATTTTTTTTATGAGTAAAACATGTATCCAAACCATTATTAGGAAATGCATTTCATGGAGTTGAAGGTTATCACAACATTGCGTGAATGATGCGTTTAAAACCAATGTGCCCTCTAAAATGAAACTTTGAATCGTAAAGGACTGAGAGTACTCGCAGTCAAGAAACATGTCTAAGAATAAACAGTGAAAAGAAATAAAAACGCATGTGTAAAAATGCAGTCTGTCAGAGGCATGCTATATCATATAGAAAGGCATAAGATTAAGGAAATCCAGTCATCATTAAATCATAAATTTGGTCCGTCAAATGCTTAAAAAGAAAGACTTCATTGCAGATATAATCATCCATTGACTTAAGGTTATGGTTCTTTCTCTTACAATAAAATTCACATGCTCACTTTTTTAACGATGGGTGAACAATCTTAATACGTATTTAGCAACATCTAACATACCTATTAGTATTTTAATGTATTGTATTTGCATATAAGTATAAAAGGTTTACGAAGCCATGTTTCTTTTTGTAAATACCTCATGCCTTAGAATAACAACACTGATATCAGATTTTCTTTTCAATTCATAAGTAGCAGGTAAACACTCAATCAACCAAAGTTATAAGAAGTAACCAGCTATAGGTTTTGCTTGCAACTAGATAATTCACGTACATGTATATACACATAATTCGAATGGTGGTATGATTCTGATCCATCTATGCGAATGCCTCCTTTAACTTACTATTGAAATAAATCAATCACAAATATAAATGAATTGGGTTTAAAATACATGCGTCCTGATTCAGTATCTTTATATTTAAGTTTATATTTCAACATACTTTTGATAAAGATGTTAATAAGAAAATAAGTAAAAATAATAACAAATTGTATACATTATATATATATGATTAAGTGATAGCTTCGGCTTTATATATTTTGCATTAAAAATCATTCTTTAGAGGAGACAATATCCAAATGATATTTATTGATATGACTTACGATAAAGAAATGAGATTGTATAAAAATAATATCATTTTATGTCATGAAGCCTCTGATACATCAAACGTAATATAATCGTAATAATAGAGTGGAGACTAAATACTTTTATAATACATACAACAAACAGTCAGATAGCAGCAGTCTAAATTCGAATATTTGTACTGTTCACAATCAATACTGTTCTATTTACTTAGAAAATACTTAAAATTGATGTAAAAATTATACTTCAAATAAACCCTGATAAACGCCAGACGTACGTTTTCCCAATCGACTGCTTAAGTAGCAACTAAATATTACAGATATCTTTCTAACGCAATTTAATCATTTCTTCAAAAGTTCACAATTTCATATGCAGCCACAGATATAACTGCTGCAAATCGACGACATTAAGATGAGAACCAAAATATTCCTTCCCGGAAGTGTCGTCATAAATAATGTCTATTGCACTTGTGAAAAGACATCGGTTTAGTAAGTGTCGGCTAGATAAATTACTTATAGGTAAATTTAATCTTCCTCTATAAAGCTATTAACTTAGTAACATCTTTTGGCACGAGGAAGAAAAGAGTGGGGAAGATTTAATTTAGCGAAACTGTACCGCACATTCATCAGTCTTATCCTAGATTAAGATGGAATTGATACCTTTTTTTCAGCTACCGTCATGAGACAAAAGTGCCTATTGAATGCTTAAAATTGCGTTACATTAAAGTGACATAGCCCGAGATAAATTCGCATTTGACGCTAGATGCCAATTCACATTTCAATGATACATAAAGAGCTGTAAGGCAACATATATCCACACAGAATACCGAGTGCTTACCGCGAAACTGTTAAATTCTTATATGCACTTGGAAAAATTTCGCGTTCATAACATATTTGATCGGAAGAATAGTCATTGATTTTATAACAAAACCAAGAAAATTATGTTATTCTGGATTGTGTTCAATATACCTCATATAAACTACTTCACGAGCAAAATACATTAAACGACAAATCAGGCTATTCTAACAATCGCGGTACATTACTTGGACTGATCAGTTAATTAGTCAATAACTTTTAATTACATACTAAAGAACTTCCGAAACATTTAGATGTATCGTATCTTATTGCTTTTCCTCGATACATACCACTGTATCTACCTACTAAGAAAGGAAACGATATTTAAGGCATGTTAATTAAAACATTTACGTTTCACGAGTTGATAATGGAATATATGTGTAAATGTGTCTATGGAAAACTTAGGAATTGATTTTCAATAAGATTAAGTGCGAAAAAAAATCTTTCGTGGAACTTGTAATGGTTTATTGTTTGAGAGTATTGTGATGAATTAAAAAAATATTCATAAATCATATATTCATAGTGAAGCAGAGAGTCGGTTAGCACAAACAATGAATTCGTTATTACAGGACGTCTATGATACATTTGCTATCAGACATTTACGGCACAGTTCAGACGTCTCAGGTCATATTGCAAAGCTTTGGGTCAAGTAAGATTTCCTGCCCGATAACAGCTGATAACAGACAAGCAATGTAAGTATCACCGAGAGAGGATTTACTTCGAGTAGATAGAATCATTTGTGACGTCAACCAAGACAGTTGAAAACGCCAGCATCACCAACGCAAATAAACACCTGGTTCAAGAAAACAGACAGGCACGTCTCGAATTTTTAACATATATATATATAACAAATGAAATAAATCATAGACATGTACCTAATCATTCATTAAACCGTTAAGTATAGGTTAATGTTTGATATCGAGGGTTTAACAAATTAAACCGCTCAAGCTCGGTGCAAGCTCGATAACAAACATTATAATGTAACCTACTTAATGTATGGAATTATGTTTTGACGTTACTATCCAAGTCCACCTCTACACGCATGCGCACAAAGATTGGTCGTATATACTAGGTTACCCATTAAACCAAGTGGTTTAACGAGTTAAACGTGGACCAAGGTATCGCTTATTTTTTTTTATTACAAGGGTCCAATTCATAAATCGTCAGATGAAGGTATATTTTGAAATAAATAACTTTTTCTGTTTATGAAATACTTTAAACTGAAACAAACCGTAATATGGATTTGTTTTGTTTTTTTCTTTTATTTATCTTCTTTTTTTTAAATATACAAATCATTCTTAATGAAATGTTTGTCATACGTAACTTCAAATCTAATGATAAAAATGAAATTAAACGTGAAGGGCATGCCATTATGGATGCGCAACGTATGTCATATTCATTTGGGAATCCTCAACTATAATAACTCACTTAACATTGTCTTTTGACTGCATTCCCTGCAAACCATTTCAACTATCAGTTGATAATTGTGCGATATCACAAACAAGTGGCAAGGATTTTACATTATCTAATATTTTCGTTTACAAAGTCTGAAGATCATACTGACCTGGATATAGTTGGATTACCATGCTCTTTCTGTCGACTAATGTGAATTTCTCCAAAGGCAATGAAATTAAGGTTTTTATTGACAATCAATGTAGATTTCCACGTGGTTATAAAATAGCTGATTGCTACATCTCGTGTACTTGAACTAGTTTACATGAAATTCTGAGAACAAATGAAATCAGAAGGAAATTGCACTATAAAAGTTTGATTGAATGAGACCAAAATGACAAATGTAACGCAGTTCGCTTGATACGTAACTCTTATACGAAAAGGGTCTTGCAATACATCAAAGAGAAAAGTAATTATCACCAACCTAGGAACAACTTCAAATAATATTTGTTGTATTCACAAAAAGATAGTTGATGAGGTTCTGAATGCTGAGTCCTAGAAAAAAAGCATAAACTATAAAAACAGGTAATTTCCCTTTTCAATGAACAGGATTTTTAACAGTGGTCACGAAAACCAGGCATTATAAAAGGGTGTGTTCTGGAAGCCCAACCGAACCTTTTAATTGCAGATCGTAATTTTATATATTTGAGACGAACAGAGCTTAAAAACCACAAAGAAATCAAAAGTTAAATTTAAAAAAAAACTAATTCATATATATTTTAAAAAAAACTTTTAAAAATGGTAATGAATTTTAAAAATACCGACTTGTAAATTGTGTTTTTAAGTTCTGCCATCAAAATCTAAAATTGATTGATTTTAGTATAAAATATCAAAGTATTTGAGTCTTTATTCCCTTTAATGTGTTTTTCTTTTCTTTGTTTCGTTTTTTTTTGCACTACAGCTATAACCAGTTTGCGAAGAAAAAAAATCGACCTCCCATTACAGGGTGGTATTTTTAACCAATCAGCCACTGGAACTGCTCGACTCCCTGGTAGGTTTCCATATACTTACTACGTCCTTAAGCATATTCTGTTGATCCAGGGTGAAATTTTGTGGAAAACTCCTTTCAGAAATACAAGCAACCCACTCAAGTAGATCATAGACTGTAATGTCGCTTAAAGTGTTAAAGATTAACCCACGTGTCGCACAAATGACCTTATTCCTATTATTATCATTAGACGGACGGACGGACAGACAGTCTGCATTTTAAATTATCTTGACAATAAAGCATTGTCGTTCACAGCTAGGTTGTTCGAAACAGTTTAATGAAATATTGATATTCAATTTTTGTAGGGACACACCATTTATTGATATGAAAGAAGCTATCGTCTGACATAATGACCTTCTCTAAAAGATAAATGTCAAATCATTATTTCTAGATAGAAGAACAACTAAGGCCTGCGTATATGAATGGATTTATTTATAAGTCAAATGATATACCAGTATTATACCTATTATAGATAAATGAAGCCTTTGATTTGGAGATGAAGGCTCCACTACTAAGAAATCAACGCTTACCCAGTATCTGTATTTATTTGATAGACGAGATGAAGGCTCCACTACTAAGAAATCAACGCTATACCAGTATCTGTATTTATTTGATAGAGGAGATGAAGGCTCTACTACTAAGAAATCAACGCTATACCAGTATCTGTATTTATTTGATAGAGGAGATGAAGGCTCCACTACCAAGAAATCAACGCTATACCAGTATCTGTATTTATTTGATAGAGGAGATGAAGGTTCCACTACTAAGAAATCAACGCTATACCAGTATCTGTATTTATTTGATAGAGGAGATGAAGGCTCCACTATCAAGAAATCAACGCTATACCAGTATCTGTATTTATTTGATAGAGGAGATGAAGGATCCACTACTAAGAAATCAACGCTATACAGTATCTGTATTTATTTGATAGAGGAGATGAAGGTCCACTAAAAAACAACGCTATATCAGTATCTGTATTTATTTGATAGAGGAGATGAAGGTTCCACTACTAAGAAATCAACGCTATACCAGTATCTGTATTTATTTAATACATGTTTATCCCTATCTGAACCTCCTAGATCGAGATAGACGAGGGCCTTAGCATATTTTCTGAGTCATTCACATTGATTTAAATGAACTCTTATTAATTTGTTCGCTTTCACTACTGGTTTACCAAGGATTGGAGCATGTGACAGTTGATCGCCTTAGTCAGGAAATCTAGTGAGAAATTCATGGGTACAGCAAAGATACTAACACAACATGCTAGTCATCGATAAAAATGATGCAAAATAAATACTAAATACCTTATTGCAGCATTTTTTTTCAATAATGTAAGAATTAATTTACTTCAACATATGAGTGCACTATTCCAAACGTCACCGCACCCCCGTAATTACAAACACACATATATAATCAAATGTTCTTTTTTTTCGAATGTTAGAGAGGTACTGTAGAAGTATCGTTTTAGTAAAAGAAAATATGTTGTATTTTTATGAAAGGAAACTTCGAAATACAAGAAGAAAAACAATTGTACGCGAAATGAAAATGAAACACCCATTAGAAAAATAAGCAGTCACAAATTTTACAAAATATTTTGTATGCGTAAATGAAACTGTCAAAAAAATAATGCAATATTTTATATGGAATCTTATATGACTAGCACAAATTTTGTCTCTTTCATTTTTGAACTTATGTAATGGGTGGAATACAATTATTTTGTTGAAAGATTGAAATAAATAACCACAACAATGGTTGAGAAAAAAAGTCTCAGATTTTACAATATTCAGTACTGACTTACCCGTGTTCAGCATAACAGCATGTGGATGTCGCCATCAGGACATATCGACATTGATTATCTTGCCTCGAACGTACTTTCTAGGAAATCATCAAGATTTATCTTTATACCATATTCCATTCTTCTCCAAACACACAAAGAGATTATTGACAATTTCCGAATACCGATGAAGGAAGCCAATTCCTTGATGGATATAATATGTAATGCACCTGCGATACATACAAAAATATATTTTTAAGTTATAAAATGAATTTAAAATTCGATCTAAATGATCAGAATTGTTCATAGCATACAAAGACTCTCCCTTTACAAATCTTATCTCATTTTTCATTTCTCTCTTTCAGAACATGAGAACCCTTTTATTACCCTTATCATCTAAGGAATACACCATTAAATATATGCTTATGCAAGACATTTCTTACACATCTACATACTTTTTACGGGAAAACTGGAATGCTATACTTACATTCCTGCACAGTTCGATGTCAATAGATACACACGGCATTATGAACACTATCATTTCCAAACTTAATTCTTAGAAACATGTCCGCTATCCCGCTATCTGAGTGGTATTAAAACAAAATCTGGCTTTTGACGTGTTTTAACTATTCAAAAGCCAATAATAAATATGAAAATAACCATTGATTCCAATAAATCCCTCGTGCACATAAACTGCACTTAAACTATAAAACAACAAACATTTTATGATATTTTCTTTATTTGAGACATGGTGGATTTATACTTCTTCCCAAATTATCTGCTATTATAATGTTAATGACAATATCTAAAACAAATAAGACTTGTACTTTTTAAAATCAATTTCAGTTTACTAAAAATGCACTACAAAATTATGCGCTCTACGGTTTGGGCGATGAAAACCGTCATTAAATGAAAATCATTTCTAAATATTATTAGAAAACGAAAATAGTCTTGAATAGCATAATTTAGTATTTCGAAATACAATGTATCATAAAACATAAATGTATGATTATAATTAATTGTAGTAGATGATTTACTTTAATAATATATTGTGATTTCAAGCAGAAAACGTATATCTGTCTGTCTATATCTATCTTTCAATCAAATAATAATAGGAATAGGGCTATTTCTGTGATATGTGGGTAATTCTTTAACACTTTAAGCGACATTTACAAGCTATGATCTAATTGAATTTGTTGCTTGTATTTCTGAACGGAATTTTGCGTAATAACATTTACTCTTAAATCATTTCAGTATTTTTAAATACATGTACTATAAAACTTAAATGTATATTTATGCATAACTGAAGAAATGATTTACTTTTAATAAAATCGAAAAGAAACCGACCAGGTGGCGTAGTTGTTAGAGCGTCCGCATCTGGAGCGGAAGGTCGTGGGTTCGATCCCTGGCCAAAGTCATAAAATCGGTACTGTTAAAACTCTCCGGCTTGGCGCTCAGCATATAAAGGTAGGTCCAGGTGTGGTTTGCCCGATGTAAGGATAATGTGGCTGGGTGTGGTATCACGCCACATGTCACCTGTCTACGGCGTGATACTTCGTTGAAATACAAGGTACAACAATTCTGCAGTAATAAATATTCAAAACATTTTGAACGCCTATCATCCGTTCCATTATTACGTTCGTTACTTTTGTCGTAAGTGTAAATCTTACGGAAAGTTTTCTGTCTACTTAAAGCCCTTAATGAAATTAAACGTTTCTTATGTCTTCCACTTCAGCTACATAATAAAAGATTTGATTTTACATCTCTAAATCTTTGAAAATATTGAACGCACTTAAAATATTATATATTAACGTTTCCATAGCAGCTGAACTATTTAGTTTTAAAACAATAAAAGACGTCGTCAATTTTTGTCAATTTCGAAAATTGGAGTATCATAATGATTCAGAAATGTTCCACTTCAACATCGTAATGCAATATTTTATACTTTTCTTCTCAATCTATGGATAGGATGTGGAGTCAGAGATATTTGATTGTCCTTATCATTTCCTTTAAACTCGTAAAATCAAAGATACCCATAAGCTGCAAATTATGTCAAATAGGAATTTAAGATTAGATAGATTAAAAATTGAAACCTACGGATATAATGAAAATGAGCTTAGTTATATTTCACGTCGCTTATTTATTTATATTATCAATTCAGCAAAAACTGAATTTGATTAAAAGCTGATTAATTTTTTCATTAGTCTATATTTAAGCAATTTTGTGTTAAAATCATTTAATTTTAGTGCTAGTTCTAAGAGTGATAAAATTGCCTTTAAATAATATCCGTTTTCATATCAGTTTGTTCATATTGCGGTTTTTCTTAATCAACGTTTGATGTTTGTAGTAAATTATTTCAGAAATTTGTTTTTAATTTATTTAACGTGTAAAACATAGAACAGTTTAAAAATGCATATACATCAATACAAATTCCATTACTTCAAGTTTTGAATTTCTCATTCCGATACAATGGTATTGACTTTAATTTTCCCATTTTGAGTCGGAAACATTGCTCTTGTGGCTATATTTCTTCTGTGTTTTTACTCTTTATTGCAATATATGCCTTAATAGAAATAATACATCGCTTGAACACAGATGTTTAATTCAGAAAAGACCCAACTAACGTGACAACATTGGTTAAACTGACAGCTGAAACAGATGAAATTTAATGCAGTTGTGTGCACCAATAGCCGGAGTTTTTTTCTTTGACATTAGCTACTTGTTCTGCAGCCATTCCGTCGAGTATCAATAAAACAAAGCTAGAAAAATATTTTTTTTTTTTTTTTCATTCTTATGAAAATTAACATTACATGTGAAATCAATTTGTCCAATGTAGGTAAGATGTATTCCGTAAATCCAATTATAAAACTTCTCTTAATCTTTGAACATTCCTCTTTCTTGACAGTTGCCTGGCAATTTGTTTAAATAGAAGTCTTAGGTAATGGATATTTCAGACGTTAAGGATGAAATAATTAAGATTAAAAAATGGATTCAAATATGTGACAGGTCGTGCATTAGTTACACCAAGTCTATCGAAAATGTAGAATATAAAATATGCCCCTCGATACTGTAAAAATTAAGTCATTTAAGGTCATCCATCCGTCATTAGTTCTTAAAATGCTTAAAAAGACTTCAGTGTAGATGCAAGCACCTACTGACTTGAAGTTATAGGCTCTTAACTCGAACTCTATATAGACTTGCATTTACTATTAAAAAAAAATCCCGTTATTACTTGATGAACAATGATCACTATGTAATGATGAATGGATAACCTTGGCAAAGTTTTGCAGATGGTTTCTAGAAACGGTTGTATTTCAGACTGAATTGTACATTGCTTGAATTGTTAATTATTTCTCAATCATACATATGGTACCATCTTTTCGAGAGAGACAATAAGTTCAAAATCGATATAAAAGATAAATGATATTTCATAGAGAAATAGAAAACGAAAAGAAAGTCAAAAGACAACTGCATGTATCGGTTTTGATTTCATTCCGCTCTAATGAAGTATTATTATTGCTTACCGATAAAAACAACCACAACCGTGGTCGACAAAGAAACGTTCATGTAAGGGGGGTTCTAAAACTATTTACTTTCTCTCTTTCTTTGTTTAATAATGTAGGTCTATTAAAGAAAAGTACAATAGTAAAAGCTGAAATATTTTCTCTAAAATCATGAACATTATCAGTTATATTCAGATAGCCCATACACAAAATACATGTTTATACATAATTATTTTATGCGAACATATATACATTGTAATATCATGACAGGTATGCATACTCTTATATATGGATACACGTACATATGTATATAATTAAACATACACACAGCCTTCAAACCGCATATGTACTAGATTGTTTTGCATACAGTTACAATGTAATAGCTATTATCCAATCCTGCTGCATGAAATATATTCATTGGTCATTTTAATGTAATTTTCACTTTTAAGACATTATTTGTTTTCAACAGAAGATTGTTCATAATAAATGATAGGATATACATATTTAACGAATATTCTTACAACAAACAGATGCATATAAAAATGTAATGATATTCATCTTCCAGATATCACTCATAGCGTGAACAGACTGTTTTTTTATTTTATTTCTTATGCAAATTATGATCACGCCCTGTTTCTGTTGTGCAGAATTCCTAAAATTGACTACTAGTAGACTTTTCAAAAACTTGTCAATAGTTGAGGTAATCTTATAAAATTCAACAGTGTAAACCTCTTTTGAATTTCACATCATGTGATTTTACAATATCACATTCTCGCATACAAATTTTGCAAGTACTAATCCTTTAATTTTCTAGCACACGTGGTAGGGAAAACTTATTGAATTGGTGCCTATTGACTATCTCACACAAAACCAAAGCCATTTGAATATGAATTAAGTCGCTGTGTATTGCTTGCCCCCCCAAAAACTATATCGGTATCCTAAATTATCAAATTGTACGTCATTAAACATTCTCACATATTTATATTACGCATATTAAATATTCTTATTCAATAACTAATACAACGTTTGGCCTATTTTAAATGAGTCGGAAATCTTTCCAGATCCCTTAATACGATGGTTGATCAATAAGATGATCAATGGACACTTAGATCTAACATAAGTTTTAACTTAAAAGTTTAAATCTTGTATAAAATAGCTTTGAATCACTTCTGTATTTTCAATGAAATACAATAAAAGTTTCCTAGTAACTCATTAGGATGAAGTACTTCGCCACAGCTCTCCTTTACCTTCCAAGAATTGCGTTATTTTAGAGACATGAATCCCTACACAGGTAACAGTGGTAGCATATCCAAACTGATGTTCCGAAAGACCTTTGGGGCAAGGAGTTTCATGACCTCCCGATGCGCAAAGTACTGGCAAAACCCAGAAACCATCGAGAGAACTTGTTTTCAATCAACTTAAAACAAGGCTTTATCAGTGTAGCAAGCAAACCTGTCACGAGTTCCCACCGGTGAATACCCCTCATAAAGAATTTGTGTCAGACAGAAACACGAAAATAATTGAAACGGGATATTATCCCCGAACTGCACTGACTTTTCAAGCGTGCCTTTGTGCTATGACGACAAACATTGCTATAAACTTTCATGAAAATCCAAACATAGATTTGGAAGTTGTAGAGCGGACATGAAGATGTAGCTTATGAATACCAAAGACAACTTTCAACAGCTTCTGTGTCCATTACCTTTCAAGCGCGCTTATGGATGATGCACGTTGCACATCTTTGTGTCATAATAAACACTTTTGTAATGCTACGAGGGTCATCCGAAAGTAAACGAGAGTTAGTTTGTAACTTTTGATTGAAACAACATGAAGCCACAAAACTTGGCACGAAACTAAATCAACTCTTTGCGCGTAAGCGCACGTGTTAATAAGCATCGTGACGTTACATCATTTTTGATGACGTCATATCAAACAACGCAATGGCGGACGATGAGTTCGCGCTTTTGCGAGAACAAATTTATGCATATTTCAAGATAGAGAGTAGGCGCGGAAAGAAAGCGACCCGATATGTGCAGTTGGATTTAGCACTATTTGTAGATGGGTGAAGGATTTCAATAATGCACGGCAAGAGTCTTACAAGAAGCCCTCCTCCGGTAGGCCGGTGACAGTTACAGACGCCGATTACACCGAAATTGTTTCTCAGCTTCTCAACTCTGATAGACGATTTACATGCGAGGATATTGCGTATGAATCGGGGATACGTAAGAGTTCCGTTTATGTTACTCTGACGCAGAATTTAGGCATGAGAAAGATCGCCGCGCAGTGGGTGCCGCACGCACTCTCAAAAACTGAAAAAGACAAACGTGTTCAAATTTGCACTGAATTGTTGAATAGATATTCAGAGGAAGGTGAAATGATGCTGAATAGAGTGGTTGCTATCGACGAAAAATGGATCCGGTCATTTGAGCCAGAATTGAAACGCCAAAGCTCTGAATGGCATACTCCAAACTCGCCAAGACCTGTGAAATATCGTCGCAGTATGAACTTCCAAAGATGTTAATAATATTCGCTTACGATATTAACGGCGTTTTGACAACACACAGAGTTCCACATGGAAGCACGGTTAATAAAGAATACTATGAGTGGTATTTGACAAAAATTCTTCGACCAGCGATACGCCGCAAACGACCGGAACTTTTACAGGTGACGCCATTAATTTTGCATGATAACGCCACGCCGCACAAGTCCGACGTTGTTAGGGACGTGTTTGAGCGGTACCCTGGGAAGTTTTTAATCACCTGCCATATTCGCCAGACTTAAGTCCCCCCGACTACGACCTGTTTCCAAAACTAAGTCTTAAAGAACCACTACGAGGAGTCCGATATGACGATTTGAATGAATTATATGTCGCCGTGAACGCGGTCGTTAGGGACATCAACAAAGTTGCCTAGCAACGGGAGTTCGGGATCTGCCAAAAAGATGGGTTTCGACCATAGCATCCGCGGGAGATTAAATTGAGGGACTATGAAGAGATTTTGTGAGTTAAACTTGTAGTTTTTACGTAATTAGGCAACTCTCATTCATTTCTTGATGACCCTCGTATATGAAAATCAAAATATAGAAGTTATAGATCGGACATGAAAATGAAGCCAACGAATACCAAAGACAATTTTTAACAACTCCTTAGACCTTGACCTTTCAAGTGCGCTTATGGATTTTGCACCTTGATGAAAAACACTTTTGTAAAGTAAAGTTAAATAAAAATCCATTCATTATTATGGAGGTTATAGAGTGGACACATAGATTTACCCTATAAATCTATGAGATCTTTTAAGCGTGAATATGATTGATGCACGCGTCACGATCATGTAGCCTATAAATACCAAAGAGAATTTCTAACAACTCAAGTGACATTGACTTTTCAAGGACGCATATGGTTGGCGCACGTGACACACCTTTGTGTTATGACAAACAATTTTGTAAAGTTTTATGAAAATCCATCCATAGATATGGAAGCTATATAGCGGACACGAAAATGTAGCCTATGAACACCAAAGACAAATACTAACAACTCCTGTGACCTTGACCTTTCAAAGGTGCATATGGTTGATGTGCGCGACACACTCTTGTGCTTTAAAGAATGTTTCTGTAAAGTTTTATTGAAATCCACCTATAAATGTCCAAGTTTCACACGGACACGAAAGTGGGACGGAAGGACGTGCGCAAACCTATAGTCTCAAACCAGTTTCACCGGTGGGGACTAATAAATAAACCGTTAACAATACTGAGTTGTTTTAATATGTCAAAGCCCAGTGTTCAGCTCTGATAACATACCTCGTCTTTCATTCTATATTCTTTACATAGACTTTGCAATAGACCAAACACTGTCTCAGAGATGCAGTGTCATTTACAAACATAAGAGCTGCATACCATGGGCATTATCATATAAAATACTATGTAAGTCATAAATGAAAAGGACAAATAAGATCGAACTGAGGCAGCATTACAGCCTCAAGCCATTGTACAATCGAATGTATCTGAACTGTCTTGATTTATCCTAGCATATAGAAGCAACCTTTGTTATTCAACCGGCCCGTAGAACAGTCTGCCTCACGGCGCCTGTTATAGCATTGCACCTTGCACAAGCTCTATTATTTACATTGATTACACCTTAGAATGGAGATTTTTTTTCCGGACGTGTAGAGTATATGGTGTATGCATTGTATACATAAACTTATATTATTTAATGAGTTTATATATGTATTAGTTCTCACATATGGTCATGTCATTTATCATGTTACTTATATTTACCTAACATTCTGTGTCTCCATGTTTTGTGACGATGGAGGCATAGTATCTTTTTTGTAGCAACTTTAACAGTGTAAATATGTTATTTCTATGTGTTCGAAGTTTGCTCTCTCTCTCTCTCTCTCTCTCTCTCTCTCTCTCTTTCTTTTCTATCGTAGTTGTATATAGTATTTCTAATGTTCAGTTTGTTGTTTTTGTAATTTACATGTTGTAATCGTCTATATTGAGGCGGAAAAAAAGATATTCATATACACACATTAATTACAGCTTGCACAACCTCTATACACACATTAATTACAGCTTGCACAACCTCTATACATATACACGTATATTGATTACACCTTGCACAACCTCTTTTACACACTTTCATAATATATGTGTCGTTTTTGCGACTGTTTTCAGAACAATGTCTTTTGCAATATCATAAATGATGCAGGCGGTTTCTGCAAGTTTCCTCATTAGGAGGACATTATGGTTTGCCACTACCACGTGACGACTTAATATAAATAACCATTTATGGAGAAGATTCCCGATAGAATTAGATATTAACACCGAAACTACCGGGTAATTTCGATGTATGGGAAGTGTAAAATGAACGGGGTTGTGTGAAAACGTTAAAGGAAATATAATTAAAGAAACTCCACTTAGTATGTATAGTCTTGTTTATATCATTAATGGTATCGCTCTACCCTGCTAACAGCACCGATGTATCGTTTTCAAGTGCCCCCCCCCCCCCCTCAAACGCGCTAACTTTAAACGTTTTCATATGACCCCCACTCCTTTTTAATGTTTCTTTGTTGAGAAAGTTTATATCTTTTATATATATACAAAACGTACACTTAATTATGTCGTTAGCCCATTGATGTATCTATATGTATTTAATGTTTCTAGGGGCCTCCGTGGCCGAGAGGGTAAAGTCGCTGACTTTAACACTCACTCAGCCCCTAACCGCGTGGGTTCGAATCCCGGCAGGGTAACTCGGATTTTCATCTGAGGAAGCCCTCCAGCTGGCTTGCGGTAGGTCGGTTGTTCTGCCCAGATGCCTCGGTGCATTCGGGGTCTGTAATTAGCTGAACGTCGCTATATATGACTGAAATACTGTCGAAGCGATGGTAAACTCAAATAGCCTTGTCTAGTCTAGTCTAATGTTTTTATATTGAATTTATGTGATGTTAAAAAGGGGAATTTGAAATTGTTTTAAAATTCTCCCGGTGTAACAGTCAAGTTTTTCCCCGGGAAAACAAATAACTGGTCAGGTTTTTCCCCACCCAGTCAGTCCCCCCCCCCCCTCTTTTTTTTTAAGGTTTCTGAGGTGGGGAAATTCTGGACTAGTCAGTTTTTCCCCCCTGTCATGTTGATTGTGCCTGGTGGTAGAGAAATTCTGGCCTAGTCACTTTTTTTCTCTGCTATCAAATATATTACTTGTGTAAGTGGTGAAATTCTGGCCTAGTCAGTTTTTTCCCCCTGCCATTTTTATTGTGATTGAAGGTTTGGAAATTCTGGTCTAGTCAGTCCCCCCCCCCCCCCCCCCCCCCCCCCCCATCTTAAATATTGCGTGTGATTGTGGGGAAATTTTGGACCAGTCAGTTTTTTCCCCCTATCTAATATATTGTGCGAAATGGTGGGGAAATTCTTGACCGGTCAGTTTCCCCCCCTATCCAATATATTGTGTGTGATGGTGGGGAAATTCTGGCCTAGTCAGTCCCCCCCCCCCCCCCCCCCCCCCCCTGTCATTTAAATTGTATTGATGGTGGGGAAATTCTGGACAAGTCAGTAATGCACAATTAAATAAAATCTGACACTATATATGTATTTTCCATGGTGGTATGATTTCATCCCAAAAACTGCTCGACTTTTACACATGTATTTTAACCATACACCTTAGTCAATTGTGTACTCGTGAACAAAATGGCAACATAACTTTGAAAAAAAATTGAAAACAATTCATAATGGTATTTCAAACTTATTTTGAATAAGGTACCCTATGAATATACAGAAATCTTGTTCGCTTTGTGTGTGAACCTTATCGTGTTCTTCTCCGTGTGTAACATATTGTAAACAATAATAAAGCTATTGAATTGAAAATTGAAGTCGCCAAACAGTAGCAAATCAAGATCAACAGTTTGTATAAATGACAGTTCATTAAATAATACTTGTCTGGTACTATCAAAGTTAGGACACGAGAAAAAGAAATGTTCAGTAGTTTCTCTTGAACCACAGCACAGAAAGGAAAGTTGGTAATATTTTTCATATATAAAGTATGATTTAATTGACTAGAATTAGTACGTAGTCTTTCATGGTATAGCTGGTATTTTCTGTCACCGTAGAAGAAATGGCGTGATGCTGTTTTATCATTTTGATTAAATAATCTTTTTAGCTCAGAAATAGATCTTGCATTTCTTAATTCATTAGGTAAATTGTTCCGTTCTCAGTTGAAAGTATTTAAATGTCATTTTCCGTTTAAAAATGTAATCCACAAGGGATTTAAGTCGTATGCTTTGTCATTTGTTTTTAAAATTTGATTCTGTGTAGTATAAATTATGCCATACAAATTTAAGATACTCCAGCCGGTTTACCGAGCATTTTTAGTGTCCTGACACATGGTAGTGTTCTACATAGATAATAATGTACATAGAGCTGTCCAATCAGAGAATAGTCGAACTTAATTTAGTTAATAATGTACAAATAAGAATACATAGGCTGTATTCGTAAATGATAGTCATTCTTACACAATATCTAATCAAAGGCAATATATTAACACAATACAAGCTTCTTACACAAAAAATTAACGTTGTTAGTACATACATACGTTGTAATGGACACAATAAACAAAAAAAATGGAGACCAATAAGCAAATGCTATTATCATTTATAATATTATGTTGAACTTAACACGTGTGACTCTTTAACTCCAGAAAGACATACTAGGCGAGACACACATTGACACAATAAGCTTACGTCTAGAGTATCATCAGAACCGTGTACTTAAAACAGTAATGGCAAATTAACAAAAATGTGGTGATGCTACTCTGAATAAGAAAAGTTAGCGTAAAAAAAAGACAATTGAATAAAATTAAATGTCAATTAAAAACGATTCGCGATGAAAACTTGAATTAAAAGAAGCATTACATAGATACTAAGTGACCACTTTGATTGATTGGTTAAAATAAACTCAATCGCATTACAGAAGAAATTGGTATGCAAACGCGCTCGTAAAATTATTGTTATTGTAACACTTCTCAATGAGATATATTCCATATCCGACCAAAATATCTTCCATATATCCAAGCAAAAATAAAAATAGCAAAAAAACATTTAAAATTAAAAAAAAAAAAAAAAAAAAAAAAAAAAAAACATTTCAAGGTATTTCTCAAACACACCAGAACGCATGAAGAATAAACATTTAAAGGCACAGTCAGGGTGATTAAATGGTTATTATAAGACGTTTTGGTGCATGTTCATGATTTCATAACCAAATAGAGATGTGTAAAATGGACATACGTAATATATATCAAATTTGTATTAAATATATATCGCCCATACTTTAGATAGGGTTTGATTCATTGCAGAAGAGCATTATTATCAATCGATTGCTATATAAACGGATGAATGAAAAGCATTGAATAGATTGGAGTTTGATGCCTATCAAATATTTGTTTTAAAATCCACGCATTTATAAGCAGTCATAAATATACTTGTTGCAATCAGAGATCATAATCTAATATTTATTTGTTCTAGGGAACAAATAAATATTATTAGAGAGACTGAAGTTTAGCGAGGTAAAAGAAATGAGCAAACACTTAAAATGTCATATTGCAACAGTGCCATTAATCAAGACTATGCTTGTCTCTGATCCAGGCTAATGTTCCAACTCTTGAACGAAATTTCTCTAAAACAGTATGAATTCGTGTTCACAATAAACTTACATAATGATAACTTGAGGGTGCCTGGATAGCGTAGTGGTAACGCGCCTCGCGTCTCACCAACGCGTCCCGGGATCGATGCCTGGTTACGTATGTGAGAGGGTACAGTGGTCGCCTGTCCGGACACGTGTTTTGTCCGGGATCTGCGGTTTCCTCCCACAATAATAAGCACACATGCCACCACCAGAGCCATCGAGAGAGATACATATAAATCAAGATAATTGTTTCGTAATCGATGAAAAATAAAATAAAGTTTACCTCTAAATTAATAATAATATAAAGTCATGGCAATTAACTCCGAGAATTGAATTCTCGTCTTGGCTGTCAGTTAAAAAAGGAATTAGTGCCTCTACTTTCCTTTTAACCCATCATGACTGAGTAAAAAATGTCATTTTCTTAAGGTATGCAGTTTATAAATACACACATAAACCTTCTTTTTTTTTTTGGAACATTCGATTTCTTAAAGATCGATCACGTCTCACTGATCATTGTCGAGTTGCAAGTATATCAAATAGTTGCATGCCATCCACGTTCTCAAAAATGTTATGATGATCTCTTCGTTTATGTCTTTATACGATGATCATTTAAATTGATTATAGATGAAAAAGATATACTTTTGTAATATAAAAATTATATTGTCTTTCATTTGCATATTTAAAAATAAGTTCAGAAATGGTGGCTGACACTGGTCTTATTAGAAGATCCATTAAAACGTACAGCATAGATCTTCACATTTTCAAGAGTATCGTAATATACGCTTGAGCTGAAATGATATTGCTATATTATTTATGTTATTAATAGGGATAAAATTTGCTATGCTATATTAATAGTTTAAAATTTTGCTAATACATTTCTCAATTTCAACCTCTACAGAATATATGTTTCAAATCTTTGAAACCACCAGTTGAGTCAGAAAACCAACTGTTTTGCCCTCCATAATACAAAGAATACATTCTTTTAAGGTGTAATTCGTTTAGCTGTGGCAGATGCGAGGGCTTTTCACAGATGGTCATTCTCAATCAAAAGTGTAAATTTTAATGTGCTAGAGGACTAAGTATATTTCTTATTGCGAACGATCAATACATGTAATCCTTTGTGAGCCTGTTTGTTAGCATTGCTAAAGGATACTAGATTTACTGATCGATATAATGCGGAAGAATCTACATTTAATGCATAATAAATTTGAAGCAGTTATAACTTAAGGCATATTTTCAATGTTCGTTCGTTGTTTGTTATAAAATGTGTTCTATTTGTAACAGAAATCTATTCGCCATATGTAAAACATTATACTTTATTGTCTCTAAATTAATGAAGAGTTTGTGTATAATATTACAAAACCTTGATATCCTTCATCTAATTTTCATTTTATATCATTCATACTGATGTTATGTTACTAGAAATTCAACATTTATATAAATCAAATAGCTAAGGAGTTTTAGACAGGGTCCCCACACTTTTTCCCGATTTTTGGCAAATTCCAGGTTTAGACTGACAAATTCCCAGCCTTTTCCCCACCTTTTTGGAAAATTTCAAGTCTAAACCATGTTCGAACCAATTCAAACTAGACACAATCGACATGTCTAATACGATAGGAAGAATATTAAAGAGTTTCTTTAAGTCATGAATATTTGACATAATAATAAAACTTAACTCACTTAACATTTGTAACATTTATTAAACATGTCATATTTAACAAACACAAATATATTCACACATATATATTCAATAATGTGCAAGCAAGAGGTATAGTCAAAATTATCTTTTAAATGCTTTACTAAAAGTTTTATTACATACAGTCGAAATTCGGTGATTCGAACACTGAAATCTGGAACACCATACTTTACTCGAACACATTTCAAGGTCCTGGCAAAACTGTTCTTTACTCTATATTGTTCGACCTGGGGTGAGTCGAACACTGATAACTGGAACTCTCGAGCTTAATTTCTGGCCCCAGGTTTAAAGGCTATATGTATTTCATACGTATCGGTCGAACCAATTAACACCCTACATGTGATGTTCGCTGGCGGTTTAATTGCAACCTGTAATGCAACGAGTTTTTCACAAATAACATAACATAACATAACATAACATAACTTTATTGACATAATTTGTATACAAATCGTGTGATTGGCACTGGCATTTATTAAATATTTTTATTAAAGTAATTTGCTAAATGTCACTTGTTTCATTTGAGCTGATATTTAGGTTATCTGATTGTGCTATATTTGTTGGTTATTCATAATATTTTTTTTTATTCTGCAAATGAAAAAAGTAAACGGGAGTATGCAGAAAATGTTACGACTTGCACGTTGGCCGATGTATGTGCACATGTACGTGAACGAAATGAATATTACCGTTGAGGTTTGTGCTTTCATAACTGATTTTGTCAGCTACTCTTTTATGTATTTATATTTTATTTAAAGAATAAAAGAATGACAAAGGTAAGTTTATTTTATTTCAAGATACCTAAATAATATTTCGCGTTGTTAGAATAAGAAATATAACTAATGCGATTATTTACTATAACCCTTTCCCTCAAAGAGGAAACCATGAAAAGACCTATGCGAACAGCATAAAACCAGATCAGCCTGCGAGTAACTCGCAGGCTGATCAGGTTTTATGCTGTTCGCTGCTCCTCAGTGGTCTGGAAATGAGAACTTTATAATTAAATTTGGTAAGGTTTAACTGTGGTTTTCTGCAGATCAGGCTTTATGTGGTACCTACTGAGTGCGTCAAAATGAGTCTATATGAGGGAAAGGGTTAATCGATCAGTGCTAAAAGAAGGCCTAATAATTAATAATATCTTATTATCTTTTTAATACATGTATGTACATCATTATAATCACGGTTGGGTCGAACCACCGTTGACTAGAACTAATTGCTGTTCCCAAGCCTGTTCGAGTCACCAAAGTTCGACTATACATGAAATAATATGATAGACTAGGTATCATTGATATGTCTAATATGTCAGGAAGAAGATTAAAGACTTTCTTATATCATGAAAGCTTGACATAATGCTAAAACTAAACTAACACAAGTAACTGGTGTTGTATGCAACACATAAAGTCCCCTACCGGCTCCACCTTGACTCAATATGGTAATCAATCCCATTTTTTGCCATATTTTCACTATTTCCGTTACCATAGCAACCACAATTTTAGTCGAAGAACAAAAATAAAATGACGTGCATAATCTACACATTGCCATCTAGTCATATACCAAGTTTCATCAAGATAGCTTGCTTAGTAATCGCGGGATCCCATTTTTGCCATATTTTCACTATTTCCGTTACCATAGCAACCACAATTTTAGTTGAAGAACAAAAATAAAATGATGTGCATAATCTACACATTGCCATCTAGTCATATACCAAGTTTCATCAAGTTAGCTTGCTTAGTTATCGCGGGATCCCATTTTTGCCATATTTTCACTATTTCCGTTACCATAGCAACCACAATTTTAGTTGAAGAACAAAAATAAAAATAATCTACACATTGCCATCTAGTCATATACCAAGTTTCATCAAGTTAGCTTGCTGAGTTATTAAGTTATCGCGGGATCCAGATTTGAGCGGACAGACGGACGGACAGACGGACAGACGGACGGACTGACAGACGGACAGACGGACGGACGGACAGACGGACGGACAGACGGAGGGCAAACCTATAGTCCCCTCCGGTGTGAACACCGGTAGGGGACTAATAAGCATATGTAACATTATTTAACATGTCATATCAAACAAACGCAAAGATATTCAAACACACATAATTCGAAAATGTTCAAGCAAGAAGTATCTAGTCAAAGATATCCCTCAAATGCTTTACCCAAAGGCTTATTCGATACATGTAATCAAATGAACCTGCTAAGCAGTCAAAAAGGCTACCAATATTAATATTTTATGGTACCCAAGGGAGAGAAACTGTCATTGGTGCAGTTTATTAATCTGTTATTTTGTAAAAATCATGCCCTAAAAAATCAGATTTCACACATTCATCAGAAAAAGTATATGAGCATGCAATTAAGCTTCAACCGAATATCAGCTTATGGGCTTTTTTCATCAACGTCTCGCTTAACCTTCTGAAGTTCAGTCTGTTTTTCTCTGGTTTTTAGTCTCAAGGCATTAGATTTTGCCATAAAATTATGGCTTTTCTTTTCTTCTGCCTGTAAAGAGGCCTTGTCAGCATCATCTGTCAGAAATTGTTTGTCATTTTCTAAGAGTTAAATTAGTTTTTGCAGGGTTGCAACTTCTTCCTCTTGAAGTTTTCTTTTCCTCTCGAATGACTTTTTACTTTTTTCTGACTTCGTTTCATCCAAATATGCATAATAATGCCTTTGTGCAGACTGTTCATGTTGAAGAAACTCTTTGCTGATCACAATATGTTTTAAGCCGCCTATTTTCCGGATAGGGTCCGAAACCATTCTTCGTGAAACTAATGATTTCTTTGCATGTTTGTTTCACTGATCCCTTTATTTACAGAAAAGACTCCCTCTACTTAAGCTTATCCGTGAAACAGCAAAAGCAGATAATAAATTTCTACAGTCAGTATTGTCATTTTATTCGGAATAAAATAGGTTATCAAAACGTTCACCGAATGTCTTGAAAATTTGAAATTTAGGATTAAATTTAGTATTATCAACAAACTAATCATATTCATCTACTATTTGGTCACATTTACTGATATTAAATTGTCCTAAAGTTTGCAGTTTTCCCACAATTCGTTTGAATCTGACTTTACACTTTTCCTCAAGTTCCTAAGCAAACTGTATTCTAAAGGAGATCTCTCTATCAGTTTGCTTATATTTTTTGACATACTGCTACACTCTGCTTTCAATTCAAGAGCAGTCCTTTTATTTACTTTTTTCAGACGGCATTTTTTCAGTTCTGTTTCTGCACAAAAGCCAAGATAAACATGCTTATGGTGTTTAAGATTTTTTCATCCTTGTCACCAGCCTTCACAAATTTTGCTACAGTTGTTAACTCGGCCATTACTAAGCTTCACAATTCTCTTCATACAGGTTCTCAGAATATCACCAAAGTCTCTTGCAAGGAAAGGAGCAATAGGTTCATCAATTTGGTACATTTCTAAAAATGACTTAATTGGTTTTGCAACAGCTATTGTAAACTGAAGCCATAAAATGGTTTAAGGATCTCTCACAAACAGTTTAACACTTTCGTAAGATTTAGTATTAGGATTCTTGTATTGCTTTTTCTCGGTACAGTCAAGATATCTCCTGATACTTGGTATGACCTGAATTGTACGCTCACATACTTTATTATTTTCAATCCACTTATGATTGCAAACTTGTAACAGGTATAAATTTGACTCTGTAGCAGACTCAAAATCATCAAGTCGGGCAGGAACATCACAGAAAAGAGAATACATGGCAGACAAAACATGAGAAGTGTCCCACCCAGTTTCAGTCATTTCAGCCCTACATGCATTGTGTAACTGATGGAGCCCGCGTGTTATTAACTTAACTGATTCTTGTTCGGGTTTTCAAGTTTCTTTTGAAGTTTATCAAAAGCTGTCCAATTCACATTTGGACCATCCATGGCCAACTGAATGAGTGTTATAACCTAGTCGTGATACCACACTCTCTAAAATGCTCCAATTAAATCAGTTGCGCATGCATAACTAATGAAGTTATATGTCTAGTAACTGTTTTGAACTATATTCTGATCCTATTGCCTGAGAGCATCTGTGTTTTTTTTTCTACCTTTCCCTGTTCAAAATAACGTCAACATTGATTGGTCATGACTAGTAGATGACCCCTTTTGATTTGGTGTCATTGGTCAAGATCAAGGTCACAGTGACCTTGAATGTGAATTGTTTCATTACCGGTAATAACTGAGAACTATGGGCCCACATTCCTCAAACTTCAAAATGATTGGTCATAACCTTATTGATTTTGGTGTCACTTGGTCAAGATCAAAATCCTCAAACTTCATATGGTGGTTGGTCAGGACTAGAAGATGATCCGTATTGATTTTAATATTGTTGTATAGATGACAGGAATGGGATGTGGGGAACGTGGGGAGTGTCATTCTGACAACTTTTGTTACCCATTGTTAAAATGATTGCAAGTGTATCAGAGCTCTGCCTGTTTTTTTTGTTTTTTTTATCTTTACCTCTATGAGAGGAAGTGTTGCATCCAAGTGTTGGGTTCCTGGCTTTAAGGTCAATGAAACGCTTAGAGGTAAAAGGTCATGGTGATGGATTTGCTTGTCCGGGCTGTAACTTAGACATGGAAATAACTTGTCAGTACTGATTGCAATAATACTATTTGGAGTTGCGCACAAGGGTTGGGTGCCTGGCTCTAAGGTCATGGTCATACTTAAAGGTGAAGACAGACAGACAGTATATTTTATTGACGTAAACTTTACAGTTTCTTGTCATATCATGTATATATGGATAAATATAAATAAATAATCAAATGATCAAGTGTAAATAAATCAAATATATCATGCAAAGATTCACTTATTTTTGTCATAAATCAAACAGACACTTTTAGGTAAATGTGCAAATAATGTTTGATTTGCTTGTCTGGGCTGTAACTTATTTCTGGATCAAATGGTTCTATATTGATTGATTTGACAGTAAAACTTGCCTAAATGAATTGAAGCATAACATTCAAACGTTGGATCCCTGGCCCATTTTCAAGGTCACACTTACATGTAAATGATGACTCAGGTGGAAGACTCAACATATTGTCCTTTGCATCCAGTTTGTAATACAAAACCAGGTTTTTGGGTCTAAGATGTAAAAGCTTATTTTTCTGGCTGATCAAGTTTAATACTGTTCATTTAAGCAAAATATGATGATGTCTCGATAGCGACTCTAGTTGTTATTGTATTTATATATTAAAATTACTTATTGCATATTTCAATTTTAATAAATAAAATATTTATTTGAAGTTGTGTGCGATATTTAGTTTTGAATGTGCAAATAAAATATTTAGTTGATATTCCTGAAAGGATTAATGAATCAACTTAGTTCAAAGCATCGAACTTTTATAGAGCATTTTTTGCTCGCATGGGATTTCTTCGCTAATAAGGCAGGTAGAAGGACAAAGACCTTGAATAGTTTGTGTGACGTCCAAAGCTTTCGAAAGCTGTGCTAAAGAAAATTTAGAAATATACATAAAAATATCTACATGTCTGTCGGCTTTGCTTGGGAGCCCGCTGTGATACTCTGTATTACAGTTTTTCTTGTTCGTAAACGAAAAATAAGGTGCAATCCCAAAACAAGTAATATACATTGATTTTGTTTCTGAACATGACATATTCTTAGCTATCTGAGAATTGTCACCCCTGGATTGGAAGAATGAATAATTACTGCCAACTGTTTTCAAACATCAAAGAATCTCAGCAGTCAGTACACCATTTTTGTAATAAAACTATCCATGGTTGCAGTGTCTATATCTGTTGGTCCAAATGACTGACCTCTGATTTATTCTGACGGTAAGGTTACAACAAAATCATACTGATTCAGTTTTCCTTGAGATGTCGAATCTCTAAGTATCTTTTCATATGTGACAGAAGTACTGTCCTTCCCATTGTTTTATATCAATTGACTTCATACAACAACATCAGCGAGCAGCATTTACATTATTGATGTCCTTCCAAAACTAACCATTCAACTCTGGATCTGTTAGCCATTTGGCCTGGAATGTGCAACCTGGCATCTGAAATTAACAAGGCCAAATTTATTTGTTACATTCTTTACATTTGTAATCACAGCAGTATAATATGTACAATCTTGAAGCTATAATGCCTCTTTAAGCTTGTTGTCAGCGTTGTCTTGTTATACCAACATTGTATGCACAATCTTTTTGTGCTTGCGTGTAATAAAGAATACACTCTCAGTCTGGACTATATTTAATAACTGAGTAAAATGTTAAGCACTACCTCATTCCCATGATAATCTTGCGGTTAATACCTTATTTGTTGTTTGTTTATTTGACTATTACAATACCAGAAAGTCGTCTGTCTTCGTTTTCCATTAACAATAGTCTATTAACAATAAGGAATTGCTTTTGTATTACCAATTATTAACATCTTTGCTTCCTATAGTCAGTGGATTTAAATAAGCAACAAAAAATATATTTTTATATTAAAAATTAAGCTGGGGATACTGATAGTCACAATATATATTTTTTCTCGATTTTTTTAAACGAGGCTCGATATTTTTTGCCCATGATAAGCAGCTTACATTGTATTGATCCCAGAGAAGCAGAATGGATATAAAGGGAGAAAGCCATATTTATAATTACATATGATCTTTCCATTCTGGTTAATAGATAGACAACTCAAATGAACACACTTACTTTACAACTGTCTGGATTTTACTTGACCTGCTGAGTCGAGCCCTGGAGACAGTAAATTTTGAGCTACATTGTTTTTGTTTTTGTCATACCAGGGATATATCATACATATACTCGTAAACTGTCTATGTGTTTTTTTGTTGTTTTTTTACTTGGTGGAAATGAAAAGTAACTAATCTGGAATGGGTTGGACAACAAATATTGGGGAGGCTCTCGAAATCAATTTCTTTTGACTGTATAGAAGACTTTTAGACTTGTTTATGTACCATTTTATGTAATATTAATCTTCCTCCGATTCAGAATCAAAATCAGTCATTGCCCACTCTGGTGCATCATAATACATCAACAGGAACCCTTCTGAGATGAAGCCCTCGAAATAGCTGCTGGAGTTCGTTGCCCCAAGTTACTATGAAACGTATGAAGAATATATATCAGTCGGATTTTCGTTTCCGCTTCATAACTCTGACATTACTTGATGGATTTTGAAATTACTTGGCAGAAATGTTCACCACCATGAGACTATGCGTCGCGTGCAATCCGCATGTCTGTAGCTCCAAGGTCAAGGTACCACTAAGAATTCAAAGGTCAAAAATGGAGTCTATTTTTCGTTTCCACTTCATAACTCATACATTCCTGGATGGATTTTGAAAAACTTGGCTTGAATTTCACCATATAAGACGATGTATCTGGTGCAATCTTCAGGTTTGTAGCTTCAAGGTCTAAGTCACACTTAGAGTTTAAAAGTAAAATATGGGGTCTATTTTCCGTTTCCGCTCCATAACTCTGATATTCCCTGCTGGATTTTAAAATTTTGAAATTACTTGGCAGAAATGTTCAACACCATGAGATGATGTGTCGAGTACAATCTTCAGGTCTGTAGCTCCAAAGCCACACCGTAATAATACAATGTTTTGTGTATAATACTAGAGTTCATAGCTGAAAGGTTATGGTCACACTAAGAGGTCAAGTGTCATAAGCCCAGAAAGTTCATTGGTTTGCCCTTCGTCTGGCTGTCCAGAAATTAGGATGCTGTGATAACATAAAAAAAAAACATATTATAAGCTAGCTAAGTGAAACTTGGTATATGATAGCAATATGGAGATTATGCAGCTCGATGAGATATTTTTCTTGGATAAAAATACTGTTTGCTATGGTATGGAACATATCAAAATATGCATGACGTAAGGAGACTTATGGTTCAATCATGCATATGATTCTTAGCTATTGCCTATTTTGTACATGCATAATTCCGTAGTGATTTCACTTTTTAAAATGTAAGGGAAAAGTCAAATGAAATGTCGGGGAAATTTTTTTCGCAAAACCAAGAATATGCATTTCGGGGACATTCATCACATTCTGTGACATATCTTGTTACTACCTAATTCGTACAAAGACATTTTCGTACTTTTCCCATGTTTTTCCCGATTTCGGGTCCGTTTTCGCTAATTTCAATGTACTTAGCGGACGTTTTCTAATTAACGGTTTTTCCGCGATTTCCCGGTTCCGTGGGAACCCTGTTAGGATATTCACTTTAAAGGCATTAAAAATGCCATTCTTTGTTGACCCCCCGTAAGATAAGATAAGAAGAGGATAAAAAAGTGACCTCACAGTGGGGAATCCCAATTATTAGAGTGTATGTCACGTTTAAATCACTGTCACAAGGCAAATTATGAAAATATATTTTATATTTAACATGTTTAATATTTAATAGCTTACAGAGATCAGTAACTAAGTGTGCGTTGTAGTTTGATATATAATTTCTTCATTTAAAACTATTTCAAAACATTTGTTATGAAACATTCTAAAGACGTTATAACATAGCTTGATGTTTATTTGTTTAATTCACCTTTCATAACACTGTACTTTCTCTCTCCCTTAGACATCCTTAGTCTTGTTTTCATAACAGTTTTCTAAGTTTGATTATATGATTGTATTTGTGACACGTTATTTTAAGAACGAGCCGTTAATGTACTAATTATCTGCTCATTTATCCGTGGCCCCTTTAGCCATCTGCTGGATCCAGACAGAAAAACCTTAAAAGTACTATCTTAGAATTTCTTTTAAATTTAAAATACATACATATTATTGATCTATAAGAGATACCAAATGTCTGATATACTGCTATAGTATGGCAGTGTTCACAGGAAATTCATTGCGATTTATCTGGTGGTCCTGAAGCGTGTCTGGACATAAGGTTTGAATCGTTTGCAGAGCAGAATCAGGGACGATGATCATTAAGACATTTCACAGTCTGAGTGGCTTGTGTTGACATATTCATTATACACTTCTACATTAACAAACATATGAATCTACTTTGCAAGTTTGATTTCGATCTGTTTTATGTTTGAGATGATGTTGTTCTGCTACCTTTCCTGTGCATTAAGGAGAAAAACATCAACCCTTTCTTTCTATATGCGAATTGCCTGATGCAATATCTCAGACAAGACATAATGAAAATGCAAACAAAATTAGTCTGGTCTTTCTTATAACCCATTGAAAGATTTCCATTTTAAGACGTGTGAATTCATCGCAGAATTCATAAATTAGATATAGACAATAGACATCAGAAACAAAAACAAAAAAAAGAAAAGAAAAAAAGATAATATTTCTGATATCGCTAGATATACAACCCGTATTGTTGTATCAAAGACAGAGCGTCTTAAACCATATACCATTCTAACTAACACAGAATATATTTGAACTTAGTATTTGTCCAATACAAGTAGACATAAAAACATTAAAACAAATTCCAATTTATCTATATGACAGAATAGAACGATTGTTTTTGAGTTTCAGTAGTTACTGTTGAACATATGCAACATATTTACATACCCGGTGCAGAGAGATTTACGTGGTTCACCTTTTTGTTCTTCAGCTCCCAGCATATCCATCTACATTAAAGGAAATACGTTTTATATTCAAAATAGTGTTCCATATACTTTTTCAAAGCTATTAGATTAGAGAACATTAAGCAGATAGTTTATAAAACCGCACATCCATTCGACTATTCAGATAGTTAGACCTTCACACAATTATGAACTATTCTAATTTACTTCCGCACTATTTAAAAGTGCTGTATCTCATCTTGTGTGTGTGTGTGTGTGTGTGTTTTTTTTTTTTATTTCTCGAATAACTTTTTTTGAGATAACGATAACTGTCACTGTATCTAGTTACAGAGAAATGAGACAACATATGTTAATTGAACATTTTCAGGATTTGATAAATTATATAAATGTTAATCATTAACGTTCAATAGTGCATAAAATCGTCATTACTGTGGGATAAAACGGTAGAATCTTGCTCAAACATTCACAATTGATGTTTTTCCAAAGTTTACTAAAATAATGTGATTTTGACATTTCAAATCTTAAATATTTCCTAAGAAAACATATCGTTTTAATTCGAAACAGTGTAATTTTTATTTTAGATATTCATAATTTATAAAACATGAAATAATTGCAGATACATCGTATCCTCAAGAGATAAATCAGATATTGTAATATACCCTGATTGTGACATAACACCTTTAAAATGTTCTAATTATATAGAATTAACGCCACCTGGCGGCACAATATCATTTTATACGGAATGATAACGACTAAATTCTTTTGTCAGGATATTTTCCGTATATATTTTTTCCATATCTATTTAAAAAATAACAGATATTAAGAATAAGTGTCTAATCATATATTATATGCAACAGGGATATACATTAAAACTCAAAGGTTGAATATCATACTCGTAAAAACATAATGAATAAGAAATCTATTACACTTTTCTTGTAAATCGCTTTATAAACTCATTATTTGTGGGTAATTGTATTGTTTGGAAGGTTGCGTTCAGACTGATTCATTTCCGTAATGTTCTTCTTCGTTAGTTTCCGTGAATTATTACGATCCAATCATTGTTTTAATAGTAGTATGGTTTGCAATGCTTTGTACTTTGAATAAGTCCGGGTGACCTAGTGGTAAGTTCGGCAAATTTGTTATTACAAAGTGGCAGGTTCGAATCCAGGATGCAGACAGTTTTTATTGGTAAATTCATATTTTTCTTTCTTTCACTTATCAGTTTTCTTTTCATGATTTGCTATATGAGAGGATGAACGAATAATTTGTTGATTTGCTGTTATATATATATATTATATATATATATATAAATATATATATATATATATATATATATATAATGTGTTCTTCCTTTACTATATATATATATATAGTCGAGTATTGAGTAAACCAACTAAAGTGTTCAGCATATATTTCGATCAAATCGTGCTATATATGTATGATTTGCATGTATTACATTATTAAACATGGTGGTCAAATCATTAATATTATGAGATATATTTATGGTCTGAGCTAGATTCGAACCCAAAACATTCAGCTCCAAAGTCAAGCACATTATCATTGAGGCAAGCAAGGCTATGATACGTATATACTTCTGCGTAATACAAATACGTGCTGTGTCTTACTTTAAGGATCATATGCTTAGCTTCGGATACCGACAACTGCCGAAGAAAGGTCACTTAATATTTAGATGTCTTAATTGGTTAATATTTCCGGACTATCCTTATTGTGTCTTATAAATGCATATAAGTATTAAAATATATTAAACCTTCCAATATTCCTGTTCTTTTTTAAATTTTAAAAAATAATGTTTGCTCCAGTTTAAATCAAGACTTGATTATACAAATAGGTTATTAACTATGTTATAATTATTGTGATCATATATAAATAAATATAGTTTGCCATAAATTGGCTATTCTATCCTTTACAGTATACATGTATGATATGGACGGAGAGTTACTTTTCAAATCACAGTTAATGATTATTAACATCTAAGCAGTCACGGTCAAGAATATGTAATTCTTAAGCATCAAATACTTTCACAGAATACATAAAAGATACATTAAGATGGTGCAGGTATTTTATGTAGGAATATTGATTATCCTGAGCTAGAAGGCACATATTAAATATGAAGAAGACGTTCATTAATATGTGGTCATCCTTTAAAAACTATTTAAAAATAAACAATATTCTCACGTTTTTATTCCCAAGGGGCACCCTGTCACACAATATATCAACACTACATCGAATCTACAGCATACTGTCGAAAATAAAACGAAATATTTAAATCACACACAACAGCTGAAAAGAAATACTACTAGATGTTCACACACCTGTTTTATTACTGTTTTCAAAGCAGTCACATCGAAACACGATTCAAAATAATGATTTCGAGACACATCTATTATTCTTTGAAAAAAGCCTGATTCCTTGCTTTAATGTAAACATTTTACCTCTTGAAAAAATACATCTCTGTTACAATGGGAGAATCAACGGGTGCCGTAGTACACAAACCCAACACGGATCAGAAAGCTGAGGGTTCAAACCCTGTATTGGCAAGAATTTTACACTACATTGCCAGGCAAAAAGTGCTGACCAAACCAAAGACCTATGGGGAGGGATAAGAATCAATAGCGAGAACTTGTTCCTCAATCGACGTAAAATAAATTAATTAAAGTGATACATGGAACAAGGGGGGGATGGACATAGTACAATGTATATGTTTTAGAAACCTTCTTTTGTAATCAATATTACTACACTATCCTTGTCATTATTTTCTTTGATTTTTTTACTTAAATTCTACTCCTTTATGTTGAAGAGGAAACAAAATGTTCTTTACGAAAGAAAATAATTCTCTTCAGAAATCCACCATAACGCCATCGTTTAATTTTCAATGAATAATGAATTAATCTTAACATTGGAGTTGATAGTTTCTATGCTTACATTAACACCGGATTATAATATATAACACATACATAAAAAATTGAACGAGTGTGACTAGTGTAAAATGTAAGATGGAATAATCATTTGATGTCAAAGTAGCAAAGACTCAGTGATAGAAGGCGTTTAATAGTGTAGCCTTAACATATTTGTAACTTAAATTGAACTATTTACAATAACAAAAGTTATACATAAAGTATGTTTGATACATTATAACATATTTTATATGGAACATGTATAATTCATTTAAATTCCTTTTGATTAAGTTTATCCTCAAAATTAAAAAGTGATATGTTTTCAGCAAAAGATAAGCAATCCATTATAATATAGCTCTATAATTGCTTTATTTGAATATTTGTTTGTAAATCACATTTTTCTTAAATATTTCATATCTTTGGTATAGTTAATTACACTACAAGAATGAGAATTGAATCCATGGCACCGTAAATATCCCTTATGTGCATTTGACGACCCTTTTGTTGCTTCGTTCGTGGCACACCGGATATGATCTCGCGTGATATTCTATCCACTGTAACTAAGTATACTCTAGATATTATTTTTTATCCAAGTCAGCATTAGTCTATCAGTCTAGAACAGAACTAGCACAGCGTCATAAATCGTCCTGCCTGTATGGTAGTTTAAGCAGAATTTTCATACAATGTGTAGTTGATGTTAAGTTTATTTGATTAAAACTGAAAATCTTCATAGCATGATAAAGAAATAATTATAGAATCTATATTTTTAAAATCTGACAACTTGATTTGAAAAGAATATTAGTTAATGAAACAACTGAGCATCGTCACTGAAAATGACAGTTTTTTGTTTGTTTGTAGTTTTAGTGTTGTTGTTGTTTTGGGTTGTTTTTTGTTTTTTTCGTTTTTTAATATTTTTGTATGATTTTTTTTTCATCTTGTCGCAAAAGTATAAATAATGATTTACTTATTCTTGCTGCATTCGTCAAAACTATAAAAAAATGCATACTTTAAAATGGAACACAAAAGTAAGAGAAAGAGGTATATGTGAATATAAGTATGAGAGGGAGTGAGGAAGACTGAGCGAGTGAAGCAAGGGAGAGAAGAAAATAAAAGCTCTTAGGGTAGAAAAGTATAGATGTATACTTTAATGCTTTTTACAAACACAATTATTTGAGTGAATAGAAATTGCATGTATACTCTGAAAAAAAAATGACAGTTATCTAATGATATAAACCACACGAGGATGAGGCTGCTTCACTACATGTTAGTACTTTTATAAATCATGTGGCAGTAATTATGCATATCAGATTTAAAAAGAAAGTTTAATTGGACAATTTTTATCACTATGAATCATATAACTGCCAAATTAATTGCTACGTTTCGTGCACTAGTAGTCGTTTACAGGAGGATATGTAGATAAATGAAATTAGAAGGAAGTGAAATGATAGACGTTTGATTGATTTCATCCATTTGACAAATATGTGACTCTTAAACAAACCTGGGGTAAACATTTATCCTTATAATGGATAGTTCATTAGATGTTGAATATCAACCAATAGATAAACTAAATAATTAAACTCAATATGCACTAAATAAAATGTATCATTTTTCTATGAAAAAAAGGTTAAAACCAAACAATACTTATAAATTAGTTGATTTCTTAAGAAATAAGTGTGTTTCAAATGATTTGAATAAAAATAAAGTTCTTAATAGTATGCATTGCAGTATTAAAACCGATTTTCATGAGACCATTAATATCGTTTACGAACACACCTACGGATAACTTCAGTAAAAGTCTTAACGTGATGTCTTTTTGTATAGCTTTAGATTGATCTTACTTTTTTAAAACGACTCATTCAGTCAGTGTAAAGATTGTTAACATGTTTCTTTATAGTATGGAAATTATTTAAATGTTGTTATCGCCTTGTGTTTGTTTGTTTGCTTGTTTGTTTCAGACATATGCCTCACAGGAATATTATATAACATAAAAATGAAATAGCATGGAAAACATACTCTGTTACTTAATCCTACATCAAACAAGCAAGTCCTGGCAAAGAAAATGAGCTAGTAGAAATAGAACCACTTCGAACAACACACAAATGTCGCGTCCTAACAGAACCATTTTTTTTTAAAAAGAAGGACGATATAACACTCGGTCATTGTAATGAATTGTGTGTTTTCATTGGCTTACTACATACGTGGTATACTGCATACATATGCAAGTTCAACGGAAATCCTTGTTCGAATTACAAGTACCAATTTTCAAGTTAAAAAAAAAAAAGGCAATTGTAATCTGTTTAAAGTGTTCACACATTGAAAGGAATGCATATACTAAGTAGGAATATTGTAATATTTTATATTATAATTCGTGTCCTTCCCGATCAAAGATATAAAGATATATTTGCTTATTGAGTTTTTCTTCCGACCCAGTTTGAGACTTTCTACTTGAGACAGATATTATTTTTGTCGCACTTTTGTATCATGCCAATAGGCATTTTAAACATTATCACATTATCCTGACATGTCTATACCGACAGTTAACGTCAATATCTGCAGACATACTAGTATTTTCTCTGCGACTTTGGCTTTCACTAACCATTTGCCAAAGTGTAGTGGTCGTGTTTTTTTTGGGTTTTTTGTTTGTTTTTTTTTTGTTTTTTTTTTGGCTTGCTATGTTTTTACATTCAAGGATTGCATACAGGAAATACTAATAATTAACTTAACCAAAGTCCATTTCATTTTATGTTGATGCTGTAGAGAATTAATCACTAATTCATTTATTTGCAATTGTTTTGAATCGCTGTCTGTTGCTGGGGTTACATAAATACATTGCATAATTGCTGGTGTTAGTGCTGCCGTTATGTTGATAGTTACTGTTGCCAAAGATTTAGTATTTGCCAGCATAATTTTCCCTCCATTACTGTTTGTTTATGCCATACCGGATAGGCATATAAAACATTCAGAGAATGAATCATTATCGTTCACAGGTAGGCAAATCGAAACAAAAAATCAATTTTAAAATATTATCAATTATATCTTAAAGGAAAGCTTATCATCAACAGAGGAAATAGTTACTTTATTCTCTAAATGATTGATGTAATATTAATTCATAAATACTCCGGAAACATTATTCCACGCTCATTTGTGCAGTGTTCAATGCTTAGATGTAACTAAAGTAAAAGTTCGTGGGTTCAAAATCTATAAACTGTCGAGTTCCGGTTATATCATACGTCGCTTGTGCGTATAAGGTCACACGACAACCCCAGTAGGACCCATGTTTAAAAAATTAATGGTGGAGAAAACAAAGCTGTTACAAAACTGATATGAAATTAAACCTTTCTACTTAATTTGAAAGAATGAGTAGTTCGATATGAAAATAACAGTAAATTCAATAATGCGCGCCAA
>CM037780.1:76283277-76317135 GCA_021229015.1 Solen grandis | reverse complement strand
ACATTCCCAAATCTTATGGTTGAATCTCATAAAAATTTAAAAAAAAATTTAAAAAATGCAAGGGTTGAAAAGCGCCACCCAGAAATTAGTTTTTCTTTTTTGGGCCCCAGTCTTAGACCGAACGGTCAAAAAGGCCATTGAACATTCTTAGCATCCCCTTAAACCCCCAAAAGTCTTCTTTTAGACTTTGTCGCTTAATTCCACCATCAAATTTCATACTCCCCAATAATCTTCCCCGAGACACGTAGGTGGTTCGCAAGATCCCCAAATCTACGGATTTTCCACCGATGATGTTACAAACCAGTGAAACCCCGGGTGGGCACCTTCGCCGATCATCGAAGTCCCCCGTGCTTTCCGAACATGGGGACTCAAGGCAAATTGTTCATACCGAAACAACAGTGAATGTTCAACGGACCAACCCCGGAGCCTAATAATTGTCATTTTTCAACGACTGCTCATTCTTTTTTTTGCTCAAACACGGAGCCATCGGTAAAAAAATGTTTATTTCCACATCACCGATTTTTTTCCCAGGGGACTTACCCCTTCATGTTTCAAAAATATAATCGATTTAAAAACAAAACAACAACAACAAAACCTTCACAAATTTCCCCAAGATACCCTTCAGAATGCATCTCCATCACATTTAAAAAAATTTTTCGGGAGCATCCCCCCAACCCCTCTACCACTCCTATCACATTCATTTTGCCCCCCCCCCCCCCCCCCCCCCCAGCAAAAAGTTTCTGATCCGGGCCTGCTATATTTGTAAGATATAGCTGTTTAAGTTTGGATTTCGATCGCTATGCGCCCCATCTTTTTCATGTTTACCTTCTGTGACGTCACAAATACCCATTGAACCATATCCCGATCGATGATCATTAATGGGGGTTGTGATAAAAGAAATTAAGAATACGCTCGGCTGATTAAAACTAGGTTTAAATTTGAAAGATATTGATGTAAATAAACCAATTAAATTTCTCATTTCATTGAATCAATCGAAATAAAAAGAAATTGTAAGTTAAAGACGTCTTTTTAAAACAATTTGCTCCCGATATTTTTATTTCAATAATACATCTTGGTCATTTTACCGTGAAATGCTTGCAACTGCGGTTAAAAAATTGTGTGGTGTTAAACTGATTGATAGAAATCACTAAAGCCTTTGTAACAGAATAAGCGTCAAAAAAAAACGCACCCCGGCCTAAAACCACGGCCATAAAACGAGCGAGCGACCGAAGTTACACCATGCAACAGCCCATTAAATGGCACGTTTAACTAAAACCCGGACAGTAGAGTAAAACCCTCACCAGAAACAACAAAATGCATTATATAAATATGAAAGAAAAGTTTTGAACCCAAATTTGTAAAATAAAAAATCTATATTATCTTTTTTAAAGGGAAAAAGTCTGTTAAAAAAATTTAAAATTTAAGAAAAAGAAACGTACCCGCAATGAGCTCATTAGAGTGTGATATACAGAAAGTAGTTATCATAATTTACAATTTGCAAAAATTGCCGAGCAATAGGGTGTAATCAAATAACAACACGGTGCCCTTTGTTTCGTCTCTGGGTTTTTTCACATTTACCAACTTTTCAATTAGATTTCTACTTACAATACCGCCCCTATTATATTTTTTAATTTAATATTAATATGTTTGATAAAAAACTGTTTAAAAATTTGTTGATAATTGCTGTAATGTTTTGCCAATTAAAATAGCGATGTTTGTGAGAATTTTGCATAAATGATTGCGTGACAAGGGGTAATAAAACTTTATTTATGGTTCGATCACTATAGCAGAAGTTTAATAAAGTTTTTGAAGTTTTTCTTAAAAGGGAGGGGTTTAGTTCCTTACGACTGAGCCCGAATAACGAGGAAGAGCGCCCCTGCTTCAAGACAAAGACGTACGGGGAGGAGGAATATTTAAAGTCTGAGGACTTTTGTCTGTGTAAAAACTGTTTATGATGCCAAAACCAATATGGAAAATGTATGTTCAAATCGAGTGACTTGGTTGTTGGAAAAAAAAGATGAACTTACGTGCATTCGGACCATATCGGAATTCAAAACCATTCTTGGGATACAAAGGTCATAGGGCGAGGGCTCCAACTCTCCCCACCACGATAAGAAAACAATAAAATGATCATAGTTTAATCTTTTAATAATATATTTTCATCATATTCCCAAAAAATAAACATTTTTCAAACAAATTATTTTTTGGGGGTAAAATTTCTCCACAACACACGTAAATTCCCCCTTTTATATTTCCAATGTAAATACGCAACCGGTAGTGGCTGGACGTCAAACCCATTGTGTAAAAAAAGCCTCAACCAAAGAGACGTAAACCCAAAGTCTGCGTCCATGTCTCGGAGCAAATTGGTGTAAATAGACGTCTTTTCCCTTTCAATTTCTTTCTTTTTACGATTGATTCAATAAATGAGTAATTAAATTGGTTTTAAATTTACATCAATATCTTTCAATTAAAACCTAGTTGTTATCAGCCGAGCGTATTCCTTTAACATATTTTGAAAAGTTGAAAATTATAAAAGAGTTATTATCATTCTCAGTAATATTAATTTGAATGTTTAATATTTCAATTACAGGCTTAAAATGACTGTCTTTGCACTAGTTCTAAATTTAATTAATTTTAAAAAACAGCAGACCCTTGATAAATACCAAATAAATTTCATCTTAAGACTATAAATAAAAATATTTTGTAATACAAGAAAATACAATGTAAAGGATATAAAATAGCAAATTTTAGTGCGTTTGTGTGACATGATATGCATTCGAAAATAAGCATCTTAACCATAACATACTGTTAAACCATAGTTTTTGTTGATTATGATTTTTGTTAAGGAATTTTTGTGGGGACATTCATTCGTAGATTTTATGTTCTAGAAAACGTGAGGTCATATAAAGCCTGTTTTCTGGGGATAAAATTTGTGGATAAATCACCACGAAATGGACGAAAATTAGTGTCCTCGAATATTAATGTATTTCACAGTCCCGCTGCGTTGAGATATATATAAATTTTTTTTTTTTTTTTTTTTCATTTTTCCTTGTATTTTTCTTTGAATATTTCTCCGACCTTTGTCAGTAAATTTGTAGATGTACACAGGTTTTATTAGACTATAGAACTAATTTTAACCTAATTACTGTATCATACCTTGTATTTGACCCCATCTTAGGCATGTGCGTTCTTGATAAAATTTTTGCTATGAACATTAAGGGCCCCTTTTTTAACTATAATTAAGGGAGAAATTTCTTTCAGACTAACCCCTTACCCACAAACCCTGAATTAGTTTTTCCCTGTAACCCTAAAGGGGTATGTTAACCCTTAAGGCTTGATGGCTTTTAACCATGCAATATTCACACGTTTGGAACTTTTCCCAGCTCTCCAAAGCATCATGGGCATTTAACATTTGACAACAAATCCTAGTTTCGAATCGGATAATCAATGACTTTTTAAATTAAAAACTACTTAAAATCCTTTCGCATATGATTTTAAAATATTATCATGTTAACCTCATTTTGCAGAGTTAATAGCTAAAGAACTCCATTTCAGAATTTCAAACTAAATTTCCCAGAACCTTGTTGAAACCTTTTTAATAATTTTTATTGCGTTTTTACAAGCAACACATTATAAATGTTCGCAGGAACTCGATACCGGAACCCCAAATTCAAGGGCCCTCTAACGGGCAAGCTATATGTGTCCCTTTTTTTGCTGGTACTATCTTTTCTTTGTAAAATTTAAAAATAACTGCATAACGGCTCCTGTTTACACATTTTTAAATAAATAAATGCACAACCAATCATCTTATTTTGATTTATTTATCATTTTCATTTTCTATAGAAGCTGAACCACACAACGAGCGTTAACCCTGCTTAAGCGTTGGAAAATATCAATAAAATACTATGAATTAAATTGTGTGACTAAGCCTATGGCACAATACATAAAGTGCAGAATTTTCCAACGCACCTCTGCTGAACTATGTCCTAAGTTAATCAACAAGTATATGGCAAATAAAATGATGCCCGTCAATAAATATGTTCGGCCGTCACAACCAAAAAGATGTTTTTTGCTACTACCAAATTTTTGCTAAGCACCATCCGCAAATTTCCATAGATTCACATGAAAACACATGCTTAATTAATGCAAATTACCTGAAAGGAAAACGTTAGCGACAAACATTTTTACGCATGTTTTTGTTAAAATGAAAGAAAAAAAAGACTCAAAAAGAGTTACAACGATTTAGCCAATTCCCCCTTTAAGTTGGCAAATTCACAAAATGTTTTTTTTGCAAGAAATAAAAATTTTATAAATTGAAGTAAGTTTTGTGTGATAAATACAGAAAAAAATGACCATGAACGGGCCAACCCCCGCCCACAAAAATCCTTAAAAGTTTTTCCATTTAGAAAACGGGAATTGAAGATTTCAAGTTCGATTTAGCTGACTTTAAATTTTAAGGTGTTTTCTCAAAATTTCGCATTTTCTAATTATGATTAATTCCCAGTATTTAGGATTCGAAAGTTTAAATTTTTGTAACTGGTAGTATTTTGGTAATAAACAATACTTCTCATAAAAGCAAATTTGTTTTATTGTAAAATTAAATGTAGCCATGCCTTTAAATCGCTTTCTAACAATGAAACCCAACGGGAAAATAGCGTGTGCTTAGCAAACTTTAGCAGTAATATTACAAGCCACTTAACTGTCTCATTGCCTTTCATTTTATGCTTAACGCAACATTTGGGGGTCCAATCCTTTGATAACATCTACTCCCCCGTTTTCAAAAAAAAAAAAAAAAAAATAATTAAATAATAAAGAAAAAAATATTTCATCATTTAAAATTAAAAAACAATTGAAGTAAGTAAAACAAAAACGAATACAACAATTTCACGCATTTTCATATTCGTTACATTTTTTTCCTAAACTTACATCAACTCAACGAACAAAATGCTTCCCCGTTTTTTTCGAACCCCAGTTTGAAAAACTGAAATTTGCTTTTTTTTGTCTCAAATTCTAAGCAGTATCGACATGAAAAGAAACGTGAAATAAATATAGTTTCGGCGATTTACTAACAATCCCAAAGAAAACAATTAAAAATATCTATTCATCTGCATTTAAACTGTATATGCATTTTTAAAATACTATAATCTGTTTAATATAATGGGAAAATGTCCCGTTCTTCAATAAACCCGGTTCAGTTTGAAATGATAATGCTATAAAACTTAGTTTGTTTGTTTGATGTTTTATTTTTTTTTGTTGTTGTTGTTGTTATTTCAGTCATGAATAACATTTTATCACTTTTAAAGCGAATTTTTTTTCTTCCCAATCAGCCCCATTACGTAAGAATAAATTCTTATAACAACCTCATCTAAAAATATGAGCGTGTTGTCATATATCAAGAACTTTCGAACCATTTAAACCAGTTATTCTAATTTTCAGTATCTTCGGATATGTTTTAATAAACAGTAAAACAGAATTCGTCACATAGTTCCGATACAGACATGTTGGATTGCAAACACGAAAACAGTCATTAGTACCATTTACCACACTGTTACATTATGTTTTTGCTTATGATACCGTCGAATACCTATTCTAATATTCTTTCCAGTGATCGTTTGCACTAAATAGAGGGGACGTCACGTTCTGTAACACAGAAATCCCCTTTTGACACTTCTTTAGAATAAATCAAATTAAAAAAACTTAAACAACAAAACTCCTAATGAAAGGCTTTTAATAAATATTGAACCTTCAAGATAGTATTTGTCAGAAAAAAAATTCTAATTAAATCCAGCAATTGCAAATAAAGTGTAAAAAAACTTTCTAGGATGTGAATGTCATTTTAATATTACCATCCAACAACGCATCAAGACTTTTTCAAAATATACCTTTTTTTCAATTTGTTAAACAAAGGTTCCTAAACTACCTTAATTACGCATAAAAAAGGTAGCATTTATACTATACTAGTAAACAATTAATGTTTTGCAAATTTTTTCCCAATAGCATTTTTTCGTTTAAATGGGAAATGAATCGAATCGCAACAAAAGATAAATTAAAAAAAATCAACGGGATTACAAATTTTTTTAAACTACCCTTTGTTTGTTTATTGGTTACCCGTTTTCTTGTTGTTCAAAAAATTTTTTTTTCAAGTAAAAAACCTATTGAAATGGGTGGAACTCCCCACCGTTTATTGAAATTTTCCCAAAACCTAAATTTTTGCGAAACTAGCTCAGCACCTTTTTCTTTCGATTCTTAATGGAATAAAACATTTGTTAAAAATCTAATGTCTATAAAATGTGAATTGATAATCAAAAATTTCGATTAAAAATTCGATCTTCTGATACGCTAAATTTAATAAAATGCAAATATAACACAGATATAGAATTTAAAATATGGATGTTAAATCTTAAAAATGTTTTTCAAAAACGCGAAAATTCCCACGTTGTTTTGGGAAACTTTAGTGGGGCGAGTGTTTTTTTTTTATTTTCAGGGGTTTATTGTAAAGGGTTTAAAATTAAAATGATAAGCTGTTTTGTACCATAAGTTTTTTCGAAAAGTTTCAAAAAGAAAATCCTGTAACAAACGATTTTAATATTTGCTTTGTTTTCGCCCAACCGACAAAATTTTCAATCTTTTGGGGATCTGCTACCCGAAACAGTGCATAAAAAGCATGTGTCATGTAAAGAGAAATTTTTCATACCATTGCAGACTTTAAATTTGATGACCTTAAGTCTCGGGGGGGATCAAACCCTGCAAAGCGGGCGTTTTTTGCTACCCCTGTCAGGGGTTTCCTTTGAATAAATATATATAAAATATATAATATATATGGTGTGTGTGTGTGTGGTGTGGTGTTGTGTGTGTGTGTGTTGAGTTTGAGTTTACCATCCTGCAAAAGAACCCAGTCAAACCTTTAACCTTTACAAATATCTAAAAGTCCCCCCGATGGAACCAACGACATACCCCACACTGACAATTCCGAACTCAAAATTTCACAGTGTGAGGGACTGGCGATGCGTCAGCACATGATTTTTGACTTTTTGAAAAACTAAATTCGACATTTTTTACAGTCATATAGCGACTCCAGCTAAAAAACCGGGGGAAAGGAGACACGAATGCAGGGATACACCCTTTAGAACCACCGACCTTCCTCAAGCCACGGGAAGGCTCCTTACTTGAAACCCGGGAAAACCTTGCCGGATTCAGAACCTTAACCATTTGGGCCAGACGGAACAAGGACTAACAACTAAAATAAGAAAATAGAACAAAATGTTTTTTTTTGTTTTTTCTTTTTTTGTGGCAGAAAATGCGTTAATTTTTTGTTTGATAAAAATGTTATATACATACAGACTGAGAAGAGAGAGAGAGAGAGGGGGGGTGAGAGAAGCGAACATATTTTATTTTAGACTTACTTAAGATTTAAAAGCTCGCGTCACTATAAAAAGCTAAAAAGACAAATAACTTCGTTCATAAACGTTATTTGGTTTTCCCCTTTTCCACAAAAGTAGCATGCCTTTTTTCGGGGTTTAAAATTTCCCTCAAATATACATTTCTATTTAACCGGGGAAAAATTTACGACTCTTTAAATGAAACTCTATTCTCCCAAAGCTTTAAATTTTCAACTCTTTCCCTTTTTGGTCACAATCAAGCTATCTCATACAATTTCCATCATTAACAAAGTGCTTTCTAATTAATTATAGAATGTTACAATATTTGTGTTGATCTTCACATGGGTTATTGAAACAGTCTGAAATGACCAAACGCTGCACATTTACATCAAATTTATTGAGCGCTATACCTTTACATCGAAACAAACTATAATTTCGGCGCTTGATAAAGTGATCACGTGAAAAAATAGTTGCATCATCGATTGCAGTAATAATTATATCATATAGAAAAATAAAAATGTTTACATGCCCATGCGAATTTTTAGCCTTTAAGTATTATTTTCACTACAGCATTGATTTTCAGCATTTTTGCTTAATTCTAGTATACTGTTGTAAGATATATAAAATTGTTCGATCAAATTTACACTATTGAGTAGGTTGATCGGTTTTAAATCTAGAGAACCGGTGAAAACGTAGTACTATCAGATTGGTGTGACTGACTCACACACCAAATAAAAAAGTTGAATTTCGATATAATGTGTACGAATGAGTTGAAAGATGAAAGGAAGAATTACGAGTAAGGACCGCACAGTATTGGCGTAGATTCCTATCCCAATTACTGTTGTGTAAAGTCTAAAACTAAAAATAAAACAGTTTCTATTTGAAATTTCTATTTTTTGTTAACAAAACAAAGAAACAAACATTCTGTAAAAGGAAAATAAACAAATTCACATTTATTCCTATCATAATACACATTTTTATTTTTAGTCGGACTATAGTCATAAATAATTTTATTTCAAAGCACTTCAGACAATTTCTGTCAGCACTTTTAGCATAAATATTAATTTCATTTGACCACTTCCGTGGTCGGACAGCTTCTGGGATTTAGGTGTATGTATACATGGCAAGTGATTTTTTGCTGTAGCCCACCTTCCTCCTCGATAAAATTTTAGACTAGTTTAAACCAAGTTTCATTCGGTCGCAGTGGTCATGTGGTTAGCGCGTCTTCCCCGCACGCATCGGAGTTTTTGGGTTTAACCCTGCCTCGACATACCAAAGTCGAAAAGTGGTACTGGATACTACTCTCTTAACTTTGCGTTCACATAATAAGGGATTGCAGGACTGGTTTTGGCCCCGTGTCAGGATAATATGAGTAGGTGTAGAATCATGCCAGGTCTGCGGATTAATACTGCAGTGGTGACAGCCCTAAACTGTCTAAAGTAGGACAACAGTCTCCAAATGACTGAAATACTGTCGTTTGTAGGACGATAAATCCAGCAAAACAAAACAAACCCATTTATAAATTTGTATTTGTTTTATGCTAACGTAGGGAAATAACCTACCAAAATTAATCCATTTCGATGATCAGGTGGTGTATCAATACGAACGGCAAAGTTTTCGAACAATATCCGCCTAAGCAGGTCTCGTTACTCGCAACTTCGACTTTCGATTCGTATCCAAATAACGCTATAAAGAGGCCACAGACACTTGCATTTCTTAACAAATTTTATTACCTTGACTTCCACTATGGCAAATGAAAGTATATCGGCGAGTACGCGAGAAAAATGTTATTACTCTCAAATTGTGTGGGAAGGAAATTTCAAAAAAAAGAGGACATGTGTTTTATTACTTCGATATATAGCTTTACTATTTGATATGGATCGTTGTGTTATAGACCCTGCAAGCGATTGCATATCCTGATGTTCAAGACGATTGTCATTTACTGACTTATAATAGATTTGTATGAAATATTTTTTACCATTCAAGATAAATATATTATTTTAAATTTAATCAGACAATGTTTTAAAAGACAACATTTAATATGTTTGGTTATTAAGTTACCTTCTCAGACTAAATCAAATATCGATTCTAACGCCAAGCAGCAATGTCTGATGAAGAGTAAATGAAAACCAAACAAGCAATAGTTAAATGAAAAATACTTTCTCTACCATAAATTCATAGAATTCCAATTTCTTTTGTCTTTGTAAAACTTAAACTAAAACAAATTTACGCTTTGTCCAAATAAATGTTTTCTGCAGACATTATAATGAAATGTTGTAAACATGAAAATGGATATCTAAGTATTTTTGCAGTGTCAAATATCTATTTTATTCAATGCATTTCGATGATTATCTAGAGATAACAGTGATTTAATCCTGAAAATTTCCACTGGTTCAAAACAGAGAAATTATCAGGAAAACAGTAAAAATAACCATGAACTCGAAACTGACCCTACGTTTATAAACTGTTCGAGCGTCAATTGTGCGGGGGTTTTCGCTAAAGAAATGATGTCACGCATGCGAGTAATCGCCAATTTTTGACGATCTTTTTGTGAATAACACAGCTATTTTTTCTTGGCCTAAAGCATTAAATAAACAAAAAAAAAATGTTTGTTATAGTGAAATATTGATGTAAAATTTCATACGTGAACATAAAAGATGCATTTTCGCTCGCGCTACGCCCACTCGTGATTATATCACTTTGTTCACACAAGAAATTTTAATCAATCTTACACCGAACAACAATAATCCTCTATATATAGCATCTGTCATATAATAACATTGATTAATAAGGATCGATATAACATTAAAATGCATAAAAAATAAACGTACATATGGCCCAAAGATCCGATGTAAAACTAGGAACGTGTTTTTAACCAATCGATATAAAACAAAATTAATGTTTAAACTGAAAACAAGAATGCTTACACATCGAAACCCACGATCTCGGCTTTTATCGTTTGCGTTCATAACTTGCGATATGAGAATCAAAGCTGCCCCAAAACATAGTACAATATGGCAGGTGTAATATTCAAGAAACGAAATCCTAAAAGACATCACATGGTACATATTAGAGTCACGATTTAATAAATAAATTAAGTAAGGAATAAATTATATTATCATATAACAAATCAAAATGCAATATTAGCTTATTTTATAACATTGCTCCCTGTGTCAAAGGATAAGTTGATGTTTTAATGGCGAATAGGCAGAATGGCTTTAGTAGCTTAAACCATAATTAATAATAAAAATACTACTAATCCCCCTTTTCCTTACGCCATGGAGTTTGATAATTGTTAGCTATATACAGTCCTAAATTACCTAAAAGAGAAGATTATTTCTATCTGTCAGATATTATAATATTACAATTCATCGCAACATTTTTTTTTTTTTTTTTTTTTTTTCGCGGCCTCATAAAATCGTCACAGCAACATATTTTTAGCAATAAACTGTTGGAGACTTACTTAATAATTAAATGACACTATTTTGTCCGTGAATATCAATATGACATGCAATAAGACGATGTACAAAAATGACAATTGTGTCTGTATAATCCATAAATCGTACCCATGAGAATAAAGTATAGTCAGAGCAGCTGAACTGCTCTAAGTAAAGGAATCGAAATTGCCTTTCAAGTGCAAGGACAGTTTGAACAATTAGCGTAATTTTTTTTATTTATTTCCTTTCAACGAATTGTTTACTTCCGTTTCCTCTAAGGCTTGTGTTTTAATGGTTAAAGGAAATACGATAATAAACATTAAGAGGCAGCCTACAGTTTGCATAACCATGCAGTTTGATATGATTTCATGCTGAAGTAACATAAACGATACAACATATTATGCTCACTATTAAGTATAAGTATCTACTTTATTGAAGAATATAATTCAAAATTGAATGTAATAATAACGATATTAAAACCCTTATAAAGATATAATAGTCTGACTCAACGAGATCCAGGAAAATGTTAATATTTTTATAGTATAACATAAAGTCGAAATAATTCATATCGTAAGTTAAAATTCCGGAATCATCTTTTATCTATTTTTTCCTATCTTATCCACCGTAATTAAGTCGTATACAACACGTTTAGTTGTGAGCATCAGCTGTAATAAAACGATAAGTCTTGCTCTTTTTTCCTTCCCTTTCACCTATGTCCAAATGGAATTATCCGTGTTTTTTCTTTTCTTGATCTGGAGACAATGTAAGGGAACAAATGAAAGAAATGGCAGTGATCAGAGCGCCGTTTCAGTGTGGGAATAATTTAAAAGACTCATGGAGTCAGTGCGTAGTGCGCTCTTAGGCTGATTGAATGCACGCCATCAACCCGTACTGGGATGAATCCATAGAACCGTGATGCATTACGTCTCTTAAAATTTATAATAAAATTGTTACTTTCACGAGAAAATGCCATAAACGTTAAGATTTGCTGTATACTGTATGCGATTATCACACCTCGTTCCTGTGGCCACACTTCTTTCTTGACCACTTGTGCGGCCTTAAGAGAATCAAGAGCCTAACTGATCATATCAGGCAAAACACAATATAACTATATTAGGCTGAATTATGAATATACGGATATTTTATAAGTAATTTAGGTCTGTTGGATTACGTTTTTTCACTTATAAATACAGGGACAAATAAAAGGGAGTATTTTATGTATATGGTTCATATAGCATTCAAATCTTTACTATTTAGTCTATACGGTTTCCTTTCACATGTAATTCACCGCGTGTGAATACCAAACATTTCTTTATACTTCGACGTTTAGCACAAAATATAAATGATCGATTCATCTATTTAATTCTTCATTTATTTCGTTCAATAGTCAAATCCTAAATTGAATAATAAAGTAAGATTTAGCTAAAGAGAGAGAGAAGAGAGAGGGGGAGATTTGAAACAGCAGCAACAAATGCAAACCATATTCCTATTATCAGTTCATGTTCATTTTCATTCATATTAAACCAAAATTAGAATAATTCTTGATTAATATATAACAAAGCGGGATCTTTTAATTAAGATTCATTTATGAGATATATTGAACGCGATACCTGACATAATGTCAAGGCCTAACGTACACAAGTGAATGACCATTGACTGTCCTCCTTGACGATAAAGGACAGCTTGTCTTATGTAAAGTCCCTTACAAGGAACTGACCACATGCTGTTTAAACGTGGTTTATTTTATAACGGGAATTAAGTATGTATCAAAACGTGAAACTCATGTCGCTTTGATTTCGTCACATGCCAAATCGATCTTTTCGAGATATATAAACTCCACAATTTGCAACCGGTATTACAGACTGATTTAACGTCGGGGAATATTACAAAACCTACCACAATGAAGTCAACTTAAGTCTTCGGTGTCCTTACACGCACTTCTCTTGTGCTGCTACACTGATGAGCTGCTTGCCTACGATCCTAGTCAATCAACGCTGGTCATTTGTCCACAAAGGCAGGTCGTGCAACGCTTTAAATTCCAGGTTGTCTTTAGATTTTGAATTGAGAATCTATATCCTGGCATGCATTTGTTTTCGACTATTCACTCGAGCGTAAGGCAAAAACTTCTCCGCTCTAAATACAGATTAGCATTTTATATCCCACTTTCCGATAAAGAAATGTTTCTTTTTATATGTTTTTCTGTGGTGATATTCTTTATGAAAAGGCATGATGTTTGTTTTAAAATTTTTGGAAAAAATCATGGGTCTTTATATATCAATATGTATATTTCAAAAATAGTAATCCACTTAAACTTTATTTTTTTTACAATTCGTAACTATAATAGCTTTTATAGTCATTGAGATAATGATATTCATACCTTAAAATAATGCATTTTTGCCTGAGCCGAAAAAAGTTGAGTTCCTATATTAATTTTTATACAATCGAGATAACCAATCTTTCTATCCGTTTGAATGATTTCAGATGGCGAGAGGAACCTTTTCGAAGTATAAGCAGTGCAAAATGATGCATTATACACGAAAACCGTTATTATTATTATTATTAAACATCCTGTATATAATCTATAGATGCAATATATTCATAGTAACATACAATAACAAACAACACTTCCCAAGGAATGACCCAACAATATTTGAAATCTAATTCAAAACTTAATCATATTCCTAGTAATAATTAAAATTTTATTATCCTTGACTATAAAAAAAAATCAGTTGAACAACCGATCCTTTAATTATAGCGTCTTTTTAATGGATGTCCAAATAACCCCACTGTGTATGGATGTCCAAATAACCCCACGTTTACACGAAGATATGCGAATATGCAAATCAGGTATTTTTGTAAACAATGGAATGATCTCAAGTAAAAGATTCTTTTTTATTCATGTAGTGTTGTAATGGTGTCGTCAACGAGTATATTCGAATTGCTTCTCTTAACAAATCTGCAACAGCATTTGCTTTTCTGTCTGAAAAATATAACGCCTTTTGGAAAATAATTGGCAATTTAACTTGACAAATTTTCCTTCCCTTTAATTGTAGATAAAGGGAGGAAACTCAATTTTAAAAACGCACGTTTGTGTAAAAAATGTACATACTGATCACAATATATTAATTTGACATAAACTTTACTTATTTATTTAGACTATTAAGTAATGATAAACGAATTTGAACTTTCTTATATAAAGTGACATAATAATTTACTAAATTTCGTCTGTTTATAAACACTGTGTTATCAAAACTATACATACCAAAGCACATGTAATAACAAACAAGTCCCATATATTTATCATTTTATTTTTATTTTATTGAATATCCATTACATACAAATAAATACCCGTTCCCATTGACATCACGAGAAATATTGTAAATAATTACCATGTATTTCTTTGGATAATGCTGCCAATAAGTATTTGCCCTATTGTACAAATGAAATAAACTTTTTTTTTTTTTTATTAAATCAAAGCCTTTTGTATATGTTTTTCCTTCCTGCTTAACAGTGTGTATCTTATAATTCATTAATATTGGATAACTTTCTCAGAAGCTTTCACCATCTTTTCGCCCCAACAAATGAACGCCTTCGCCAACTGCCCCAAACACCTGACCGCCCTTGAAAACACCCACAGCGCTTTCCATATTCTACAGTAACACGTCATCCAGTTCAATCCTCAGCACAGATGCAAGCAACGAACTCCAGCTGACAACTCTGACCGGGCCAGGTCCAGGTTCCAACATCTAGCAGCCACAACAACGTTAAAACCCACCTTCCTAGATTCCTGCTTCATACATCTTTATCATAAATGTCATTCCTCGATTTATGATCTCACCATTTATGTTTATATTTGTTATAGCATACAATTTTAACTAGTTTTATCCTAACGTGAAAGGTGGAAAGCTTGAAATAGATCAGTTTATACATTGATTTTCGTAGAAACGAAAACCTACTTGCGATAAATTTTGATATCATGATAGTACAACATACCATCTAAACTGATATGATCACGAAACAAGATTTCAAAATGTTTTCTCGAACAAAGATTTATATTACATTAGATAACAACTTATCTTACATAAGCCATCAGTTGATTAACATTATCATCGGAAAGTTTCCATAAGACTCAAGTGAGAGAGACGTTATTAGTTTTAGGAGTTAATTATTCATCCCAGGAAACATGTTTAGAATGACTATCAGCGTAACAATATTGAAGGACATAAGACACTCCTCCAAAAATAAACAAGAAAATCAGAGCAAAACGAATGTTATGTAAAGTTATTGTTTTTTTGATTCAGGTTGTAACGATCCAAGATCTAAAATAACCACATTGATAAGGAGGCAGCTAATGCGTCATTCACGTGATTGATACCGCATGACCCCACCAGAGGCGATATCGTCCGACAATTGTCGCGAAACTAGTGATGTAAGCACCTCTTCTAAGCAGGTATCAATTTGGCGGGATTGCCAATGAACTGAAAGGTATACATTGATTCTGTATGATATAAACACGTCATTCCCTATTTTTCATAATGGAAAGATTAACAAAACAATAATATCTTTTGAAATGTAATTCACACCCCTGAATATACAGGTAGCTAAATGTCAGAATATTTCATAAAACTTGTCAATGACTATTATGAAGACTTTTTTTTAAAATTAATAAAAACAAATTACACGTTAACAATACAGTGTAAAATACTATTTTTTGCAAAAAATGAAATAGAAAGAAAATATAACTTTGTCTTAGATTATTAGTTTTTGAATATATATGAAAAAAGTACGTATGAACCTAAGTTTATACGATAACAGGGGACGCCTTACTGTGTTTTTGCTCCATCCCAACGACGCTTCGCCCGTCCTCAAGTTCTATCGTAAATAAGCAACTTCTGACAGAGCTCCTCTTGGAAGGTGAGTTTAATTGGCATTCACCTGATACGATAAATCGATACTGAAAGACCTGAAGATCATTGGTTTAAAGCCAAATCATCAACCATGCATTCACTTTCAATAGTCACCTTTATTTCCTAGAAATGCATACCCCATTTATAATAATAATACTGTTTCAAATAAGAATTATGATAATATATATATGTACTCTTAAATTTATCAATTTTACAAATAAATGTTACGTTATATGTTTACAAATGTGGAACGACTATGTTGGAATTAAAATTTTTGTTCTCTTTTTCTTAAGCATAAGTAAATGTCATTTAAACAAACCAAGTATATATAGTAGTAATGCACGATGTATATTGTAGAGGAAATCGTTTGGAGATTAATTTTTTCCAAGGTTAGCAAGACTCTAAAGTGGTAATACCCCCCTGCTTCTGAATTTAACTTTTGCCAAAATAGATAGTTGCTTAATTGCAATCTTGTCAACTTTATTCACCACCATAAACCTGGAGAACCATGTGTACCTCACCACCGATACTCAATGATCATTAACAACAGGGAATTCTGCGCACCCTGGACAGGAAAACCAAGAAGGTCATCCAACTGAACGTAACCTCAAGAATGTGTTGAAATTAATGATCAGTTATTGACTATATCCTTAACCCATGGCGTAATTGAAACAATCGTACGTTTTTTCAAAAGCAGAGAACAATTCAGATCTACTTGAACATCATCTGAGTACCACCCCCGTTACCGAGTGGTTAGAGCCGTCCGCCTTGGGAGTGGTAGGTCGATGGTACGATCCCCGGCCGCGACTTTACCAAAATCCGTAGAAAATGATACTTGTATAGCCTCTCTCTTGCTTGGCGCTCAAGCAAAAAGGGTATTTGCAGAACTGGTTGACCCCGGTGTCATGATAAATGTGACTGGGTGTGATATCATCCACATGTCTACGGCGTGAGTACTGCAGTGTGACAGCACTAAATTACTGTTGCAAGTTGACTTTTCGACATCCAAACGAGCAGAAATACTGTCGGTGGGACAAAACCAACAACGAAACATGCAGATGTAGTGTTGTAAACAATTACCTTATCGATTGTCCGTTTAAAGAAATGACAAATGATATTCTGAACCTGTAATGAAATATTATTTTATAAATCTCTGAAAAGGTCATGTAAGATCCTTATATTTCTTCGTTAAAATAAAAAATCCCCCCTTTTTAAATTTGCCCTTGATAATATAAACTGAACAGTATATTTACAGTTATGACGTCACTGTGTAATTAAACCTGATTACACTTGGTCCCTGTTAAGTGTACTTGTATTCTTGTTCTGATAATAAACTATTTCAGTAAAGTTTATATCAAACACAGTCTGCTTTGCAAGTAATACTCCAGTATAATATATGTTCAACAAAAGCATTCCATTATATAAATTCAAAAACATTTATAACAGGTGTGCGAGTCAACAGTAACGGGTTACAGTGACTAAAGCCGACATTTGGCGCCGCCAACGGATTCCATTCCATCTCATTGATCACTGCTGATCCCTGCTAGATACTATCTTACTCTGATAGTAGCAAAGAATGAAGACGATCTCAATATTGAAATCCTCTAAAATTAATATGAACATATCCGTTTTGTTTACCAATAAAATAAGAAAAATATTTTTTTATTCTCTGATTACTCGAAAACATAAGAGTGCGTGACAGGTAAAATGTTGTTCGATAATTAGTTTTGTTGGTTTTAAAGTACCTCGACAATAATTCAGTCATTTAGGAGACTGCATATGTATATCAATAGACAGATAAAAACTGCCCAACAGTGCAGTATTACGTCGTAGACATGTGCATGAATACCACAACTTCATCACATAATCATGAACACCTGGCAAAGCAAGTTCTAGAATTAGCCCCTAAATGCTGAGCGCCAACCAGTACCATTTTGAAAGCGAACTCGGTCAATCTGATTTGCATATTTTCCCCACAACAATTTTTACCTGAACACTCCGCGCTATGTACTATTAAGAAACTCTTTTTTTTATTTAATGTGAAAAGTTGGTGTGCCCACTCTTCTTTAAAAAAAATCCCCCCCCCCCAAAAAAAAAAAAAAATACAACAATTTTCAGCGTGAACAAAATACCTGCGTCGTTTACAAAACAGAGATTTAACTTAAGAAAAAAAGTGCTTCCCATAAGTACGTAATTAACGTTTCATTTCTGTTATATTAACGTAGTATTTCAGTCTTCTCATAAACTCAATAACCACGCAAAAGCTAGAAAAGAGAAAAAGCGGTCATAATTTAGTGGAAGGAAGGTCACGTGACCCAATGTTTTGGGAAGCGGTAGGCCTAAAACCTACAATAAAATATTATGGAGACAATGGACGCAATGAAAATATAACCGATCAATGGAAATTTTTTTATTTCAGAAAACAGTATCAAATTGCCCTAAAACTACATTATAATTGTTTAATTATATAAAAACATTGTAAAACACGACATTCGAAAAAACTTAGAGTTATTAATTGAGGATTATACATATATTGAGCAATGGAAATATAGGTTACGGATCAAATTGAAATTCTATATTCAGTGAAACATTATTAAATGCCCATAAAATCTATTTTAACCACCTGTTACTGTTTTATATATATAAACATTAATTTAAGACAATAATACGAATTAACTTGGCTGAGTATAAATTGCTAGATATTATGTGTAATATATTCATATATCTATAACGCGAAATGGTTCATTGTGCCTCGATAAAACACGCAAAGATGTTTTGTTAGACACAATGAGTCACCTTGAAATTTGTTATATTATTCTTGCAGGGTTTAAAATAAGAATACAAACTAAACACTCTATATACGCTTTTAATATGTTCTCTCTAAAAAAAGCAGAAGCACGTCGATGTTTACACTGCAACTCCACTCTCCAGTCCAGGTATAAAACAAATGGACATGTATCCAGAAAACCGACAACATAATTACAAAATGATAAAGAACAATATAGTGGTTTAAAAATAATTGATGAATATATAATCATAGAATCCGTTATAATATTGAATACCTGTCATCAAGATTTATTCATACACCGCGCAATGTTTAAAAAACCACGAAATGGAAATTCCATGCACATTATATACTCGCAGATGAAAGTTTTACATGTATGTTCATATCAAACTCCAACCAAACAGACAAGTTAAGAAGACATTTTATTTATATATATTAATACTCAAATTAAAACTACTCAATTTCATAAATATGACATGTACCATTTATATTTTAAGGAGATACCGTATATACATACCGCATTGACTGGCGCGTGTTGCACACACTTCCAATAAATTAATCAATACACGAGCAAGCGACGCAATTGAAGTATGAAGAAGAAAATAATAGATTAATGTTTAGGCTTCTGTTCAAATCCCCATCATCACATAAAATGATTTTAATAATATGAAAAATATTTATGATTGAAATAATTATAATCAATAAAATTCTTCTGTTCATCATCATCATCAACTTACCCTAGGCATGGGATTTAATGAATTTTTAGACTTCAAAAATAAAGGGGTCAGAGTATCAAGGTTTATCATTCTTTTACTATTTATATAAAGTCATTTGAAATCATGTTTTCATGCTCAGCGTTTCTGTTCTCATACAGCTTTTGTTCAATATTATTTAGATCAAGCAATTAATTTGGATTAATCATTTTCTAAACGTTAATATAAAAAAAATAAAACTATCTTTTCTTGTTTCTTATTTGACAAACTGAAAAACTGATACTTGCCCAGAACGCCCCCCCCCCCCCCCCCCCTTTATAAACATATAAGAAATCCAGTATAAGCCTATTTGGACCTACATCTAGCGTCTTGCTTATTACCAAGACCAACCCGCCGACATCTAATCAGGTGCCTTCGGCGCAATGGATAACGACTTTTTGTATGTCGCAAATTGTGGTAAATGTATGTAGCACTTAAAGCAACTCAACAGGAAAGTTATGTCCCCACTGAGCCATGCCCCCATCTGCTGTGATCAACATGCTATATTGCTGGTCATCACTGCAGATCTTTAGTAGCCATAATAGTACCTATATGTACTGTAAAACCTCATATGGTTGATGCATAACTAAATTCCCTGCTACAATGAAGAGAGATAGTAGGCCTAGTTTTTACACAAAGCAATAAACAAATAATGACTTGACCTTGACTATTTGAGTTATCGCGCATCCGACAGTATTCATTCATATAGCGACGTCCAGCTGTGAGGCAGACCCCAAATGCACGGAGACATCCGGGATAGAACCACCGACGCTAGCGCAAGCCAGCTAGAAGCCTCCTGACATTAAAATCCGAATGACCCTGCCGGGATTCACGCGTTGAGGGGCAGAGTGAGTTGTTAAAGTCAGCGACTTTACCCACTAGGCCACGGAGGCCCCAAACATATAATGAATGATAGTGATATGTGGGATTTAAGTGATATGATCCCAAACATAAATATTCTTTATTACATTTATTACATGGAGTCAATTTTGTAACTGCATGATTATAGGATCTACGTTTATGCATTTAAATTCAGAATAAAGTTTTGATATTGAAAATAAGAGATACGCATTTTTGTAGTAATTAAAAAGAGCCTAAACATAATTCTGACAATGAATTGATCTTTTTGTTTTGTATTTTGCATTTGCTAGAGACATTTCGATACATTTTATCAACAAAATTTCTCATATTGAATAAACAAATTAAAAAAATTATGTTGATTTCTGACAAAAAAACATTTATGTCGAGGGAAGAAATATAGAATAAAGTAATTAGTTATACATAACTTATTTCAAAAATTAATGTCCCTTTTATGAAAATTTTACACTAAAATAAAAAAAAGAACAATTATAAATGAAAAAAATTAAAAAAAAAGAAAGATAGAAAGAAAGAAAGAAAGAAAGAAAGAAAGAACCAAAAAATAAAGTAGACAAAATAAATCAATAAGAAAAGAAATAAAAAAAAGGAATAATTATATTTGCACGATTAAAAAAGAATAATAGAGAACTTTTCTGTCATTTCCTGGGTATTGGTATGTTCATCCAACTTTTTTTTTACAAACTGTGAATGACTATATAAACAACCCCCTGTAGCAACAAATGCACTCTTGAACAATACCTGTGACAGACTGTGGTAGCCTGCCTAATCAAAAACAGAAGCCCACACAACGGCGGTGGTTAATAAATGGGGGGGGGGGTCCACTTATATAATGGTTTTGAAATGCCTTTAAAGTCCACACACATGCACAGAAAATGAACGGTAAATGTTGTTTTCTTAGTATCTTACACTGAAAATTGCTACTCTAATATTCAAATCATAATCAAACAACATACAAATTGACAATATGACGGTTTCATGAACAAGATTGGAAAATTCTAATTTCAAATTAAGCACTAAAACTGAAATACATAGCTCATTTGCAGAAGAAAACAGAATATTTTAGAATTTTAATCCAAATATAGAACTGATAAAGCAAAGAATACTCCTTTATTAGAAATACCTGAATATATGTAATTTGAAAGTCAATATTTTGTCATATTATGCTTTGTTGTTATTCTCAGCATTTAAAACCACACCTCACCCAATTAAAAACAAACATACACATCCTCATAATTGTTACAGAAAAAAAATAATAAGAAAAAAAAATATAATGCAAGACAACCAAACGACTACAAACACACAATCTAAAAGATTTAATTGTACATTATGTGAGTACTACACTCGCACACCATAAAAGTCGTAAGTGTTTACAAGACAAAGTAGGTTTTTTTTTGCCATAATATTTCCCCATAAGCAACATAAGCATTACAAACAAATCATAGAATAATTGCAAGTGTTTGTTATAAATGAACGCAGGGTTCATTGATTTACGGCGATATACGTATATTAAGAGTTAAAATGGTTCCCAACGTTGTAACAGTATATAACCTTTACCACAATTTACCAAGTAATATTATTTGAGTTTTTTTTCATTGTTTTTCTTAGACGCACCATTTCGACAGTGCACCTAAAGTAAATCGCATTTTAAATAGTTTTCCAATATAATATATATCATATAAGTGCAAAAGGCCCTGAGCTGATATTGAAATAAATAATGAATTTGTGTGGCTAATACGAAATAATAAATAATATTGACCAACATAATGCGTTGTGGATTTACAAGAATCATTAGTGTATTCCCATAACATTGCTCATCAGGATAAGAATTTAAAATGTTTTTTACGTCTCGCATCCTGTTGTAAGAATTCAAAAGAAGAAATAATTTTGAAATTCATGTTGTCAGCCACGTAGAATCGAGAAAGTTAAGTATTTTTCAAGAAGTAATGTGTATAATAAAACACAGTAAAATATATTAACTTATAGCTAAACGTGCCCTAAAAATTGGAATATGGAAACGTGTTACTAAACTTTTTGTTTGTTATCGTGTACTTTTGATTACACATGTTTTGTGTTATTACTGCAATGTGACCCTTTTAAAAGAAAGACACAAAATCAATAAGAATTAATAGTTTTTTAAAATGTTTTAAAATTTTTTTTTCTAATGAACATTAAAGTGGGGCTCTTTTGCTAAAACTAATTTTTAGTATCTATCTTTCAAAAATGCGGTTATTTTTATTTAACTCCTTTACATTTTGAGATAAAATATAAAGCATTATTAGCATAATTTCGTTATTTTTGACAGAGAAAAATTTTATCTCCGTTTGCATGCCAGTACATGTAGTTTATCCCCCCAAATTGTGTGTATGTATATTTCATTTCTGAAATTTGCATTTTATATATTCTAAGCTTTTTGATCAAATTAATTGCATTTGGTATTATGTAGTATGCTACAATTACAAAACTCCAACGCAGTGACTTGGCTCAGCAAAGCAGAGCCAACCCTGATTTGGAGTTTGCTAATTAACAATAAAAAGGTTTCGGACGTGTAAAAAGTAAACATATTTTCGGTCCCCCCCAAAATTTTTCCCGGATAGATGCTATCAAAACCACCAAACCACGCCAAAAGGGTTTGGGTTTAGCACATTTACTTTTTAAAATTGGTAGTAAGTTTGAAATGAATTGAATGTCAACATAATTTTTAACTCAAGTCTGTTTATCTGTTTAACATTGGGCCATCCTGTACCCCCTTAAATGACTCAAGACCTATAAAAAAGAAAGTAACTGAATATTTTTTAAACAACTCAAATAAATCTATAAAATTTAACGTTTATATGTGTGCCTTCTTTTTGTTTAATTTTCATTTCTTTCTTTTTAACGAGAGATGTTTTAAAGCTTTTTTATATAAAATGGTAAAACCAGGATTTTAAAACGAGCAAGATGACCGTCATTTTTTCCATTATCGTATTCTGCGTAATTTTTGCATAACATACGTGAAAATCAGAAAATTATACTAAAGAAAATTAAGACCCTGAAACTTTTCTTTGCAAACAATATAATGTTTATATTAAGGTTTGAAAATCCAAACATTAGATAACTATAGTAAAAGCCCTTATTAGACCCTCTAGTTCAATATAGGGTTTTTGACGATTCCTCGAACACCATGTTTAACTTTCTTTGTACCCAAATTATCACATTGTCTGTTCGTGGTGAGGGTAAAGCGTCCGCCTCGGGAGTTTTGAAACCCTTTGGGCCCGACAATTACCAAAGTCGTAAAAAATCGTACTGTTAAAATTTTAGCTCCCTTGCTTGGCATCACATATAAGGATACTGCAGGACTTGGGTTTCCCGGGCAGGATAATGGACTTTTTCAAGAAGACATCGTCCCAAAATGACTGAAAAAGCGCAATAGCTTTCGCGTGTGCACGGGATATAAAATTTTTTTACACCCCCCTTTTATTCCACTGTATATGTTTAAAAGTCATTGAAATTTTTCGATAAGTTGCGCAATTAAAACGATTTTTGAGATGAAATCAGTGATATTCATATGCAATTGATTTGAAAAATCGGTTCTGAGTTCTTCCACTTCTCAAGAGCAAAATACAAACCAGTTTATCTTTTTCTCCCAACTAAGCATAAGAAGCTAGGGATTTTACCAATGCAAGATGAAAACTAACATAAATGTCACGCAGTAAAGTTCGTTTCCTCCACAGGGGAATAAATTAATAATTTTTCCCGAACGAACAATAATTTTGAACTGTCATTTTTTCAAATTTAAACAAATAATATGCCACTTATATGAAATAAATTTTGTCTGGAAATGTTAAAGCTTTAAGTCATTTACCTTAAAGAACCCCTTGAAGGTAATACGCATAGGGAAAATAATATTACTATGCGCGGTCAAGGACGATGTAATTTTTTTGCATTTATTTAAAATTTTAAACATTTGGTAATTTTCCCCCGTCGAACGTCACTCATTTTCGGAAAAAACATATGAAAGTACTTTCATTTTTTTAAATAATATGTTTAATTTAAAATTTTTTGTTTAAGCGGTGAGAAAAAAGGCAAAAAATAATGGCATGCGATGTGTACAGTGAAACCTGACGATCTGTGACAATACAGTAAAACAACTGGAAGAAACAAAAAATCCAACATTCAAAAGTTCATGTAGGATGGGATATCTCACCCTTGGATCAACAATCCCTATCCTACAATAACACTCATGATGATTCTTATATTCTTTTACATGGAAAAAAGGCTCCCCAAAGATTTGTTTTCCCCCACTGACGTTAGCTCTGAAGTCTTCTCCTTCTTCTTCTAAAGTAAATGGCTAGCAATCGTTTTCTGATTTTAATGGCAACTGATTATAACCTTCGGCCAAGAAAACTAACGATGGGGTCCTAAGACAGCTCTGGTTAGATCAAAAAATGAGTACTCCGGTTTCCCCCTAGCGGCTCCATTTTGCCGATTGCCAGGAAGGGTTTTCTGGTACCGATTGTTACGCCTTTGTTTGACCGGTCACCGCCGGAAAAGTGCCCAGGCGAGATTTCCAACCTTTGCTTTTTGTGTGTGTAAAATAGATGTACATACCTTTGAGTGCCCAAGGGCCTTCACACATTTAGTAACATTACGATTTCTTTGCATAAAGGTAAAAATATTATTTGGGATTTTGGTAAACCCAAACATAAACGGGATTCACTTTTCTCACGCAACCCACAGTCAAATACTAATGTTCGCATGGGGCGTCTACAAACCCTTAAGTTTTTGGAGACCTCAAAAGGTCTCAAAATTTAAAGTTAAATTCAGTCGTGACGGCGGGCAATTCTATTATTATTATGTTTTTTCCCAAATAAGACTGTATTGGGGGCGGGAAAATTAATGCGGATCGTTTTAGCAGCCAAAATACACATTAAGAATGCGTTAAAAACAAATGTTTTCACTATGATGTATGTAAATCTACACACAGACCATAGACTTAAAATAACGAATAAATTAAATTGTTGTTGTTTGTTGGTTTAACGTCCCACCGACAGTATTTCATTATTTGAGACGATGTCTACTTCAGACAGATATATAGGGGCCGCCGTGGCCGAGCGTTACAGTCGTGGACTACAAATTTCTCAGCCTCTCACCGCTGTGGGTTCGAATCCGGGTAGTGACTTCGGATTTTTCATGTGAGGAAGCCTTCCAGCTGGCTTGCGTGATTCTAACCGGGTACCTCTGTGTACTCAGGGTCTTCCTCCACCTGTAATTAGCTGGACGTCGCTATATGATTGAAATACTATCGCAGCGACAGTAAACCCCAGTACAACTACAACATCAGACAGACATAGTGATGCCACACTGCAGTATTACGCCATAGACATGTGGCATGATACCACACCCAGTCACATTATCCTGACACCGGACCAACCAGTCCTGCAACTACTCTGAGCGCCAAGCAAAGGAAGCTATAACAGTACCATTTTTTACGATTTTGGTATATCGCGGCCGGGGATCAAACACACGGCCTCCCGCTCCCGAGGCTGACCCTCTAACCACCGGGGACGGTACGAATAATATTTGTGTTCACTCATCTACTGTTTAATGGTTTTGCCTGTATAAGCCTTTCTCCTCTCAGTATGGTGGTAGTATCAATTTTCCCGAAAAGAGGGTGTTGACGCAAAGTGCAACACATTTTGATTGTATTTTTAAAAGTTATACATATTATGACAGAGGCAGTTTTTACAGAAATATGGCCAGCAAATGTCCCTGTAACATTGTTTGACCACAAAGGATTTCTTAAGTCATCCCGCGTTTGGTCTGTTATTCCATTTTATCAACATATTTCCACAACAAACAACGGTCCATTTTTGTAATCAGTTGTATGCGAATAAACTTTAAATTATATTTCAATCATTTTAAGAGTTAAAACGATCCGTCGTTCATGTTTTATTTGACATTATCTATTGTGTTGCTTAATTTGACAGCAGTTTTCCATAATTTGATTCCTAACATTGATTTTTTGTTGTACCAGTAATTGGCGTCTCGAAGTAAATGAGGGGTTGAAGGTGAAGGAAAAAAATCACACGGAAATTGAAATCGTAATCTTCAGACTTGCAATGCATTAAGTGCGTAACGTTGAAACATAATTTCAGTTTTAGTATATTATGATGCTATGGTTTGTTTTCACCCTGGGCGATCCACCGACAAATCCAACATTACAAGCAAAGAGAAATTAAATGAAATGATGATATTAAAAAAAATAATTAAATCACCTGGACGAAACAGCCACATTATTGTATTTTCCTCTCTTTTCCATGCTTCCTCACTTGTATTCTCTCTCTCCCTCTCTCTCTCTTAGATGAACTTATACGAGTATTATATGACATTAATTATTATTATTGAAAAGTTGTTGACGCTACTTAAAGACATTTTTACATAATCCTAAACAAATATGGATCTATTATCCGAATTCTAATAGTGTTATTAAAAACAAACAAAGAGTTTGCTTCCCTTCTTTTTCAACGACAGTCTCATAATGTATATATTTTTTTCTGACTAAAAAGAAACTACCCTCAGACAGATATTCATATTTCTGATGTGGCCTAATTTGTTATCCGCCAAAAGACCTTCGCGCGGGCTGCTCCAGTTGTATTTAACATTTTTCAGGGTTTGGGGCAAATTTTTGGGTTCTTTTATTGAAACTTTCCCGTCAAAAAACTTATATCGCATTTCTTGTTTCGACTCAAAGCTTTGACAAAAACCCAAAATTTTAAAGTGCAGTTAAAAATAAATATTTCCGTGAAAAGGGAAGTATGTTGAGTTTAAAATTAATTTCCCCAAAAGAATTTAGGAAGGATCAAGATTCCAAGACCGATACCTAAAGAAATATCATTTATGCAAATTAAATTGGCACTGTCCAGCATATAAAAACATTTTTAGATATTAAAAAATGTATATGTAAATTAACAAAAATCAAGAGAGGTGTAAAATATACTTCAAACAAATTTTAAGTTTCATATCCCGCTTTTCCCTTACATTATACATGTTTTAACAAGACATGTTAAATATGTTTGAAAAGAAAAGTAATTGATTAAGTATTGATTGATAGAGATCACGTGATCTAGAAAAGCTGTAGTTTTTTTAGCTCGGACAAAAATTGGTTATTTACCGTGTTTAAAGCATACTTAACATAAGTAATCGAGAGAAACTAGTAACATTGTTTCGATGGGAAGATAGGGATTGCTGTTTGATGGATAAAAAGAAAAAAAGGAAATAAAAGGAAAAAAAGTGATGACATGTAGGAATAGCTAGACAATACGCGGAAGGATTCCAGTTCCTCACCGAAATAAGTGTGAGTACTATATTAATGCCGCTAACTCAGTTACAAAAGTAAACAAGAAATTTTTACCGCGTCTGAAAAGGAAGAGAGGAAAGCAGGGAGAGCGTGCGTGCTTGTGTATAACAAGTTGTATGTGGACGGAAGCCAGTAAGGACGATTCGGCGATGTAGGGGTTTGGACGAGATTAACTGAAGCCCATAGCTTGGAACTGTTAAATGGTTTAAACGCGTGTTAAGATTCTTACAGATGAAATTTTGTGAAATAAATCCGAAAATGAAATGTTTTTCTATATGAATCTTGGACGAACATGACAGTGATGTAGATTTACAGTTTAATTCTTTTTTATTATTTCAAAAATTCAAAATAAAAATGACAAAAGATGTAGTGGGTAGTAGATGTTGGGATGTAAGAGATGAATTAAAAGAGTTTAAAATTGTTACAATCATTTGATTTACGTTGATAGGGATAAAAGCTTGATAAGCATTATTTTCCATTAATCAACGATGTTATGTTTGCGTGTATACAATAAGGGGTGAAGATTCACAGATACAATATATCAAATGTTGATTTAATTTGATATACTACAATCATATTCATAGATACAAAAGTAATGGTTTCAATTATTTAATTGGGGATTGGAATAGTATGTAGGGAAAAAAAGAGAATTTAAATACAATAAGATTCAATGATATTTGATATAGATGATTATTGTTATAGCCTGTTCAACTTCCTGGACCGTAATACGATAATAGAGTTTCTAATACCTTTGAGGTCAAATTGCTTGACCTTGTAATTTACCACCTGCCCAAAATATCATTGGTCGTCTTTTCAACGATAAGCATTGCACGATTACTTTTGCTAGTAAGATAGGTGGCCGTCTTCATGATTATTTTATTATGCAACGAGAAACAACTGTCCTCTAACTGTGAGAGTTTAGAATATGATTACATTCAATGAATCCAAGACATGCAGGTGTTTATTTTCATACACTGTAGTTATATCCATGACTTACCCTCTATGTCCAGAGGGCATAAGTAACGTATAATGACCAGCTAAGAGACTTATTTAGGGCCGAATAAAAGCTATAACTACCTGGCTTTCTTAAAATTTTTAATAATTCGATGGATACAAGCAGTAGATTGTCAAATAAGTGTAAACCTAAATAAATAAATTTGATCGATCAGTTGCAGAACCTCTGTTTTCAAAGAGGTTTATTCATGGCAAGAATCCTGTGTTTTAATGACAAACCGATGGTGAAACAGCAAGGTTGTTTGATGGGGAGTGCGAGCATACACGTAAAGAGTAAGTTGTATAGATCCATGATTTTTGATAAAATTAGAGACAGTGATGATGTATTAGATAAACCATATTAACAGAAGCATGAAGTTTTGGTTTTCCCAATAAAAAACGTTAAAATCCTAAAAGCAATAGATAGCGATATGAATGAATACAAATTTGCCACATAGATGTTATAGCGAGTCACATTGTTGACATTTTAATGCCATTCTTGATTCTGGTTTTTTCCCAGATAGTGACGGAATGGGAATATTGTACCATTACACAAAAAGGTGATATAAATAGGGTTAACATTATCGTGTATTACATTAATGAGATGCTCTCTCAAAACTTTTAACTACTATTATAAATAAAACGTATTCTGTCCGTTTGTGATGATAATGAATTTATTCTGAGCTCATAGGCTTTAGGAAAGGTCGCTCAACACACTGATGCTTATGTTTATAGTTGTATAATTTAGTTCTACAATTATATAAATGAAAATATGAGATTATATTGTGTATTTGATGACAATTGAAAAATGTTTTTGACTCCATTTATAAATGCACTGTGGTGAAAATATTAAGATTAGGTATACTTGGCAAAAATGTAAAGAATAAAGAGAGATATGTACAATAACTTCAAAACTTGTGTAGACATTGTATTACATTTTCAGATTTATCAGAATATGCAAATTGGCTTGAGACAAGGAGAAGAACTATCCCCTGATAACAATTTCCCTCTTTTTTGTGGAAGATTTTAAATTACATTACAGAGAACACATATGCATTGGACTATCAAAAGATGATATGCAATTACATATACTTTTATTCGCTGACGAGTGTTAATTTTGGTTAATCACTGCAGGAATTTACATAATAATTTGGAGTTGCTTCATGATTATAGTAAAAATTGGGCTTAGTTGTTAATTCACATAAAACAAAAGTATGGATTAGGAAAAGAGTCCTTATGTTTCAAATTGAAAAGTGGTTCTATGAGGCGTGAATTTAGAGTCGGTTGACAAATTCAATACTTGGGTACTGTATATAGGTATACGGGAAATTTTTTCACATAATCAGGAATATCTTGCAGGTAGACAGTGAAGGCTATTGAACATTTTGTTTAATTAACTGCGTGAAAAATATAAATTAAAACCAAAGAATAATTTCAACTATTTGATTCCTTTGTAGGGTCAATATTAAATTAATCTTCGTTATATGGGATTATTCGAAAACAAAGTAGATAGAAAGAACCCACCTTTAAATTTTGTAAAAGTGTAATTGAAAGGTGAAAAAAATCGACAGTTTCAATAGGGGTAACTGAGGAGCATGGAAATAACCATTAAACACAATAGATATTAACATATTCATTAAATACTAGTTTTTAAAACATATATATGATGTCTTTAAATGATTGTACAAAGTTATTATTGAATGGTACATAACTAAAGTCATTAATGTGTTAACACAGTTTCAAATATGTATTGGGTACACCCTAAAGTGTTGATGCTAAAAAATTTATATGTTCAAAACATAGGTTAATTGATTTGTTTTCTTCAACAGTTAAACCCAATTTTGCATACGATCATATTTAGATATACTTCCATCGTCACTTCGTTTTTCTTAACAAAAATCAGATTGAGTCACAGTCTCTGAGAATAAAGATAGGCAGATATTCTAATAACAGATTAGTACGATAAAAAGATCGTCCTACTTACCAAGAAATAAGAAATAAATTCATTAAACCATATTTATTATAAAACCACAATGCATACATTTATTGAATATTAAAACTGAAAGTAGATCGTTTCCTTATTAAATATAGTCATTTACGTAAAGTTTCATGTTTTTGAGGTTTGTCCTCTTTAGAATTATTACCACTTTCTTTTCCTTTCTTTAACTACCTTTTCGAATAATAAATAACTTACAGTTTTATTTGTGACATTTTAGTAATGACACAAATTTATGTTGGAAGTCATTAAGTGGTCTAATTTTGTCATTTGACACTATTATTTTACAATACATACATAACTGTAACATTAATCAATGCAAGGAATATATTAGTACCGTATTTTAATATGCATTATTGATTTAAACGATGTAACATTTTCAAAATCAATAAAATATATGTTCTGAACAAAATAAACTTATTTATTAAGCTAGCAGTTAAAATACATAGATTGCACCACATGAAGGTCACTATCTTGCCATGTTTATCACTATAATTATACATCTTTATTCAGCTTCTAAATGACAAAATATTGACCAAAAAGACTTAACATTATAATAACAGACGACACTTCAGTGGAATATTCATGAACAATTTATATGAGTGAGTTTTCGTATTTCGATTCGATGAAAACACGTTCTCTATTTCGGCCTACCATCTGTGATGGAAATCGATTTTGGCACCAACATACAAAATAAAACAAAATCTTATCCTCAATAGTTTCCTATTATTAAAACCCATTTCTAAAAACTAGTAAATGTTTTAGTTAACAATGATACAAGAGCACACCATAACTTTACTTTGTATTCCCATGAAACGATAGATTAAAATGCAATCACAGAAATTTAAGAGTAATTTCTAGAAACTGGCATTTGCTTGGCAACATTAGTAAGACTATGTATATATCCATTAATATCAAATAGCTTTTGTAGCGAAAATACTGACATCCTATGGCAAAAAACAAAATAATTAATCTATATATATAATGTTTTTATATTGTAACACAAGATGGATAAGAAAGGCGAAACTGTTTTTATTTTAGGTTTCATCCAATTGAGAAAAGGGGCAATTTATAAAACATAAGCAGATAAAATGCATTCGAAAAGATCCGTTGTGAACACTAAGATTAAATCTTTATCTTAGATATAATCAATGTGTTACATCAACTGACGTGTTCCTATATCTGAAGTCGAACTACAAAAACTACAAAATTACAATATAATTCATTTATTTTGTAATATAATTGTGCTACATGCTCTGTAATTCTGTATGTTCTACTAAGGCTGATGCTTTGAAGCATTTGTCAGTTTTGAGTAAGATATTCAGAAGAAAGACATTGAATTTTTTCCCGAGGTCAGAGTCAGAGGCATTTGGTCCACTCCTAGATCAAAGGTTAATCATCCTCTTGAAGGTTGTTCCCACTGAAACCCCAATTTGACACAGTCTGTAGATGTAGAGCTTCAGTCACAACATCAGGGAAGGGATGGTGAAAACAAAGAAAAGAGGTTCCGTCATTTTGTAACCAATTTCTCACTGAGATGTTATCAATCTGATTTAATGCGGTAGGGACAAAGGAGGTTATCTAGACCTTCCAATGCGCAAAGTACTGGTCTAAGCCAGGAATCGTCGAGAAGAGGTAATGAAAGCTGTAAGAACTGTCGATGTTAAAATAAAGTTTAAATATCTTAAGTAATAATGAAATGTTTATATCTAGGACAATATTTGTGTTTTACATGTATATGATATTCCTTTTAATGTTTACACGGACCTGGGTCGCATTCCACCAACAATTCTCATATAGCGCTAAATAAAACTAAAATACTAAAGGGCGTATTTCATTTGTCTCGTTTCTCCAACAAATATACCAAATATTTCATTTCTTAACAAAAATTGTTAGTTATTAAGATAATAATTAATTTCTGGATCAGTTAAAAACCGTGTACATAAAATATTAATGGTGGAATGTGTGTCTACCTAGTTGAAGAATTTAAGTATTACTTAGCGCTAAGTAGTGTTGGGAGAATTCGCGCCTGTACTTTTATGAATGTATGACTTTTTTGTTGGTCTTACAGGCAAAGCCTAGTTTCCTGAGCGCATGCCATCTTAAAGCCGTCGGTACAAGCAACAAATTACCCTGGAGACCTCTGACACAGGAGAGCTACGTTAATCTAGGATCCCAGAGTATTTGAGTTCGACGTTTTATCTTGTTTTGTCTGCGAACCCCCAGCTGCATGATTATAACAGAAGTGTCAGTTTCAATTTCAACGTCGGGAAGTTATATCACAATGATATCCAGCAGTCTGATCAAATTAACTTTACTCGTATTTTTACGACAAAAATTAACCCTAACGAATGCAAGAAAACACACACAGACACACAGTTTCTGTCAGTGTTCTGTGTTTTGTTTACACAATAAACATGTTTTGTTTTTTTTAAATGAAGCAACTCTCTCTCTCTTTGTCTCTCTCTCTCCAGGGACATGTTTTTATCATTTTACCTGCGAAAATATCAATATATATATATATATATTTATTTTTTATTTTATTTTTGTTTCCGTGTGTTAGATTTTTTATGTTAATATGTAGAACTCTGAACTGTGCCATTTTATATCTATAGTAAAATATTTGTGTGTTTCTTTCTTTCTTTCTTTCTTTCTTTCTTGGGTTTAACGTCCCACCAACAGTTTTTCAGTCATTTGGAGGTGATGTCTACTTGAGACAGCTATAGTGCTGCCATACTGTAGTATCACGCCATAGCCATGTGGCATGATACCACACCCAATCCATTATCCTGACACTGAGCAAACCAGTCCTAGAACTACCCTTATATGCTGAGCGCCAAGCAACAGAGCTATACCAGTATCATTAGATATTTAATACTCAAATATGTATAGCAATTATAATTTCATTTTTGTGTACGAGAATTTAACACATTTGTTTTCATTTAGCTGCTTCTTGATTTAATGAAATAGACATAATATTTGGTAAATTAGAAAAGCCGTCTTAAAGTCCGCTTTAAAACAATTTGCTTTAAAACGCAAGCAATTCTTCTTTTTTTTCAAAGTCTGTGAAAGTCAGGCATTTTATTAAATCCATTTTGAGTATTTTGGTTTTCACATACCCCTTTCTGCTTAAACAATACAGTGCTTTCACCAAGCTTAAATGACATTGTGATTGAACCTGAAATTCTAACCCATCTGTATTATCTTTTTGATTGTGTTGGTTTAACGACCCATCGGCAGGACTTTTGTAATAACAAAGAGTGTTGCCTCACTGTGGTATCAACGCACTTAATAAGTGGTATGTTCCGATAACAGAGGTCCTGAAATTCTTTTCTTCTACTCATATACGTCTGATAGCATTCTTCGTCAACTTATGTATTCTATGCGTATCATC
>CM037780.1:76235223-76276096 GCA_021229015.1 Solen grandis | reverse complement strand
ATCTTCTTAAATATCATCATCATCATCTTAAAATGACATCATCATCATAGATTCATCATCATCATCATCTCTCTCTCGCTCTCTCTCTCTCTCTCCTCTCTCTCTCTGTCCATGAATTATGAAATGTGTATTTTAATGTTTACATGTTATTCACTGATTGCAGTCTTTTTAAAAGTCTCTACATAAATACATTTAGTATTAAGAGATCCTGATTTAAAATTCGTTACCATAACATTTCTAATTAATATTTCGAAATCGTATCCCATATTTGTCTTCATTTAAGTGTAATATAGCTCCAGGTATTTGTATATAGAATCTCTGGTAGCTCTAATCAAATTGAACATACAAACAATCTCTCTCTCTCTCTTAAACTGTTGTAACGCCCTCGATGCATACACGTTCTGCCGATTCGAATTTCGTAACCGTGTTAATTTCATAAGGACGCGATGACATTGGCTAAAAATAGACAAGAGTGTGTCAAGCATGTTGTCTATGTGTATGTGTTGACTTTTGCCGAAATCGATCTCTCCGATTGTCCATTTATCTACCATCTTCTAAATTATATAGTACCGACCATGCTTAAAACTGGTCGGCTGCTTAGTTTATTTGCTTAGGTTAAACGTCCCACTTTCAAGTATTCCTAGGCGCCCGGGTTCGATTCCTTGCCAAGAACATCCGTAAGCGGGTACGGTGGTGGCCCGTCCAGCCACGTGGGCGTTCTCTGGATACTCCGGTGCCTTTCACAATAACAACTATTATCACGTACACCGCCATTCACGCCAATTATAACAAGTCGGTCACCGAGACCACTGGCTACCCATTATACGAAATCCCTTATTTAAGTTATTTCCTTGACAAGTACAGAAACTCCTCGCAGCAGTTACTTCCCGATAACTACCCGCAGCAATTAATTCCCTTGACAAGTACAGAAACTCCCCGCTCTTACTCCCCGCAGCAGTTCTTATCCCTGATAAATACAGAAACTCCCCACAGTATTTACTTCCCTTGATAAATACAGTTACCAGTGACACATGAGGAACTATGGCTGACGGATTTATTTTTTCACTTTTGATTTTAATTTCAAGTATTTCATAACCATTCATTTTTTTTCTTTTAAAAACATTCGTATAGATGAAATAGAGAAATAGTGAAAAGATATCGGGTTTTAAATGAACCTTTACAGATAAAACTAATACAGATTCTTTACCATGTACATATTTTAAGGTTGCATTAAATGTGGTAATTCATGAATATAAAACTTTTAGCGTTATATAGCCTAAAAGATAGCATAACACTGTAAAAGCTAGCGTCTGGAATCACATGGCCCCAGTTACAATTGTTTAATGTGCTTAACTTTGGATGCAATGAAACACATACCACATTTCCGACATATGTATGATGAAAAAATGGCGCTTTGTCGTCCAGTCTGCGTTTGGAAATGTGACTGATCGTGTCACGTGACTGCAAACCGTCATTATGGCTTTTGAGTTAAGCAATGATTCAATAAAAAATTGAAAAAAGAGAAGTGAATAAGTACATAGAAATGCCCACATGTAAGTGGTTATTTATGTAATTTTGATAATGTATGTATGTATGTATGTATGTATGTATGTATGTATGTATGTTAATGTAACTATATGAAGCCTATCTATTAAAGGATAAACTTAAAGGTGAATCATACACTCATAGTCTCAGAAAACAACAACAACAAAAACAACACCACAAAAGTATTTTTAATTTAAACACATCCAACAATTTATTATGTACGCTTCACCTGTCATCAATGGACGTTCAATATACCTGAATATAAAAATATTTTACGTCAACTGATTAAGTTATTTAATTGCATCATCAAAGACGGCCAAAATCAAAATTTCAAAAATGATTCTTTTTTTTTGTTCCTGTCTTTATTGTTTTGTTCACTTTTCATAAATGTGTTACAGAATAAAAGCTACTGAGATTTTTTATGGGGATATTTCGATCACCGTTTTTTTTTATTTAACCATATATATGTTTTAGACTTTTGTAAGACCTTCCTGACTTGCCTTGACTTGACTATTTGAGTTTACCGTCGCTTCGACAGAATTTCAGTCATATAGCGACGCCCAGCTAATTACAGGTGGAGGAAGACCCCGAATGCACGGAGGCATCCGGGTAGAACCACCGACCTACCGCAAGCCAGCTGGAAGGCTTCCTCACATGAAAATCCGAATGACCCTGCCGGGAATTGAACCAACGTGGTGAGGGGCTGAGTGAGTGCTAAAGTCAGCGACTTTACCCTCTCGGCCACGGAGGCCCCAAAAGACCTTCCTGACGACATTCACTTTAAACACAAAAGTAATGAAAAAAGAGTGAACTGCAACAAGAGATAGATATCATTATATAAATAATATTGTAACAATTCAGTTTTATAGAATAAGAAGCATTTTTATAATGTTTGATAGCACAAACAATAAAAATAAATTTTGTCATTAAATTCAAGCTGACGTGAATATCAAGTGCTCATTTGTACCAGCTTTAACACGGGTCCTTATGCATTAAGCAAAAATCGTGATGTCACTTATGCGTTTAATGGTGCAACTCTCTACCTTAGTTCTTTGTTCGTCTTACTATCATTTAATAATATACATTTCTCTAAATATTGCTTTTATATGTATAAAAAAAAACGGTTGTTAAAATTCAGTAAAATGATTAGTACTAGTAATGCAAAAATATTCTACCAACTTCCTATATTTTTTTAAGAATCCTTTAACTTGCGAAATGGAATTGATAAATAATCAGACACATCATATTTTTGGGTAGTTAGCGAGAATTTTACAAACATATATAAGTTAACATTTATTTTTGTATTTTTGACATGTAGTCTCCACCTTTGTATTACCTTTACATGCATGTCTGTATAGCGATAATCGAATGTGATGTAGTTATATTCAATAAACATTTAGTCAGTTCTAAAATGGCAGATAAATTGTATCTGGTAATTTTAAATGTGCATGGGTCGAAACGTATCACCAACATACATAATGCAGACTAACCCCAATTCTGGATGGTATGCGTCCTGTTGGGTTAAAAAGACAAACGACGACAACGAAATATATATAATTCCTTATTCCAAATGTATGTACAAATATTGTTAAAATACATAAAAATAAAACAAACCAGAGATAATCATGAAACGTTTACATTTTTTATCTTTCAGACAATGTCAGATGTAACTCTTCTAGAAATCCAAGTTGAAGCTCTAGACAAGAAAAATGCCCCTCTCTCAAAGGCTAAAAAAGCTCTATTTATTCCACGAATATGGTGAACAGACTAAAAAACAAACACAGCAGAACGCCAAATCTTCAACAGTAAAAAGATAACGTTGTTTCATACATAAAGGAGTGACTTTACTTTCATCCAGAAATAAAAAAATACGAAATACAAAATACTCAAATAAATAGTTCTATTGTTGATTTTTCTTGTAAGATTGTTTTTTTTGTTTTGTTTTTTTTTCACTTGTGATTTAAGAAAAAAGTACTTTCACTCGTTTATTTTTAAATATTTTATAACCACGAGTAAAAATTAGAATATTAAAAAGAAATAACAGTAAATTTCCTCTTTACTAGTATATTTTGGTAAATGACATAAAAGTGATCTTTCAGCAATGGTCCTATCATATGGAGGATTACCTGTTATTGCTTCCAATTAAGTTGCGATTTTAGTCTGAGCGAAACTAAACAAATTGGAAATTTTCTTTGTTTCTTCCTTTGCCGCATGATCACACACACAAAAAACATACAAAATTAATATACAAGGATTGTCCCAGTGTTGAATAAGTATCAATAGATCAATGAACTGAAAATGAAAAAAAGGGAAAGAAAGAAAATTAACACTTTCTTTTTGCTGACTGATGAATACTGTGTTATATTAGTGACATAAAGTCAATATCTCACAGTGTGCGTGATATAGATCTGCCTACAAAAACTACTTTTTACTTATAATGGGTAAATATATGGTATGTAGCAGCAGTTAGAATAAAAGATAAAATGTTTGTTTTTAGTGAATATGGATTGTATCTCATCTCGAAGTGACACAATTTTCACAAATATTAAAGTGTATCACTTCTCGGTGAAATATATTCCATATTGTTGGGCTCGACCCAACGTTTGATTCTCCTCTACAGGGTGTGTGTGTGTGTGTGTGTGTGTGTGTGTGTGTCACTGTGTCGTAGGGTGTAAATTCAAATAAAGCTTAACAAAAATTGGACTCCCTTAAATACTTAAATCTTGACCAAAATAACTTTCTCACTTATTAAATGGGACACAGTGATACACGGTGTTTCAAGTAAAGAAAGTTAATTAACCCTATTTTCTTTAAGTGCCATAGCCACAAATACTTAAATATTATAAGTATTACTTATGCTTTATGATTAAGTACTATTACAGGTCATCACAATAATATATATCAATGATGATTTTTCTAAATCTTAACCTTTTTAAATCCTATCTCGTTCAATATAGACCTTTATGTTATATTAATTATTTATTTTAAAGAGACGAGTTTTCTCTTAATGATTAATTCCTTCAAATAATTCAGTTACAAAATAAACCAAAACTAAAATCAAATAAGATGAATGAAGGTTACTGTTCAAAAACGAATGTGGGAGTCCCCGATTCCAAATGTGCAACCCCTTTTATACTCTCAAAATCAAACAATCCAACACTCTTTCAACAGTTTTCAATCAGAGGTACACAAAGGGTTAATTAACTAAAGGTACAAGGAAACATCATAACCTAAGTATAAAAACTAACATGATATTCCTGTGTCATCTATAATATGTTTCAGGTAAAATATGATTTTAAACAGGCTAAACAAATGCCTAGGACTGCTAATTCGGCAATTTAAACTGATTAATACAATAAACATCACTATCTAACAGTCCCTAAATGATCCTCATCTAACATATTCTGTGAGATGGTTATGATGTCACTGTGATGTCATTATGATGACGTCATTAATACATGGAATGCACAAAGCATCAGGATAACATTGGTATAAGTTAAAGTGAATAATCTTGATAAATAATAATAGAAATTACTTTAAAAGAGGATTTATAGAATGGCAGAATCTGAGAATGATACAATATTTTGCAAAAGAAAAATTGAAATGCCAACATAGTATGAGTTAAAGTAATTAAATGACATACATATGGATGTCAAAAAAAGTAAGTTTAGACATTAGCTTTCACAATTGACAGATTAAAGTAAACAGATAATTCAGTTTTATTTAAATCAATGAAAAAATTAAAACAAACAAATAGTCTGTATATATCCTGTTAAACAATAAGGTAGACAAAAAAATTTAAAAAAAAAGACCAATGCTGTGTTGCTCAGATAAAAATATTGCAACATTAAAAACTTAACGTTTTCTGTGTTTATTTACGCAACAATTTTAGTGAAAACACTGGCAACTAACATCTATCTTCCATTAAAACAAATATCATTTTGCAAGATTTAGCAGATGACATATGCATTTACCTGGCAAATAAACATAACCTTTATAAACACAAACAGAAAAGACAAACAAAAAATAATGTTATTTAACTATTGAGTGAGCAATTAAGAAGTATCAATTCCGCATCTGAAAATGAAAACCCATGTCATACATTTTGTTTTCCATGTTGCTGCGCGAAACAGCCTTGACGAGTACCTTCTTCTAACTTATTGTTTTTGCAACATCCGGTTGCATAGTAATCAACGGAAAACTATACCTTTTGTCTGATTAAATGAAGCATGGAGTATATTGTTATCATTCAAACGAATATATGTACAGGGTATTTTCACATAATTATATAGGCTCTGACATGAAATATTCCATATCAAATTTTACTAAACGAGTTCATGAACATGTTATAAAGCGAGCCTCTGATGAAACTAAGTGAAAGTTTAGTGAAATCCTTTTTACCGTATGAACTAGACTCAATAAACCGCGATTATAACAAAAAAAAAAATACCAAAAAAAAAACAACCAAAAAAACCCCAAAACATGAATGAACGATTTTCTGTTATCTTTTACCAAGAAAAAACAGTTCCAAACAGAATCTCAAAATAATGATTTAGCGTTTGTATTTTTCATACATTTTCAACATCATATTCTACATCTTTTTAAAGTTAGTTACATCAAATACATTTAATTCAGCTGTTCGAATTCAGCACAATAAGCATACATAGAATATACGCGCGTGACGCGGAGTGATAAAATTCGGGCTTTAAGTTATAATATATACCGTGTTTAATATAAGAAAATATGTGATGGTTATGCGAAACCTGAAACAGCTGTTTAAGCATATTGTCACATGATAAAAAACATATTCATTATAATCATTCGTAGAAAGTTATTTGTGTTAAACTTATACACGGTATTATCCACGAATATATCAACGAAATGTGTTTGTTTAGTGTAAATCTGCAAATAAGCCACCTCGTGCAATTTATCCTACGCTATTTGACTTACTTCCTGTAATCTTTCACAATTACAACACTTTTGAATTATGCACTGCAAACGCATTTTAAGATGTCTTTGTTTCCAATTTTAATTTGATTTTCGACGATTAAGATTTCTTTGAGCAATTGACAGCCCGTCACGGAATTTCTTAACGCCTGGTAGTAACGTCATTCATAGCGTAGTTTATACAGTTTGACTGATTATACATATTCGAATCATTTAATATGAACTTTTACATTGGTATCACTCGTTTAATATACAACAAAACTCCATGAAAATATCTGGAACACCCCTCGAACATTTGTTTAGTATACGGGTCAAAAGACCAAACAGCTGAAGATTCATATTAGAACTCTACTTTACCCTGATCTCTCAACACCCGAAGAGCAGCCCCAACTAAGGGAAGACTGCCAACAATCAGAACTTGTTTATGTTTTTGTTCTATGACATCTCCCCTATTACTTTCATTTTCATTGCTAGCCCAGTCAAAACAAGATGATACAGATGGAAAAACATGATAGATAGATAGATGTTTTACTGACTTACACTGTATACAGTTCATCAGCATTTCAATAACAATACAATGCAGATGATTCTCCATGGTAGCATTTTTCGTCAACTTCTCCCAGGCTTCCTTGTTATCATTGCATATCTGTGTCTGCTTCTCTTTTGAAACGACAAAATTCGTCTGATCTGAAGTGTTATTAAACATGTTTTTGATAGATTCAATTGTAACGAATATATTTTGATTGTTGTTTCACCGGAGTTTTCTGCTTAAATTTTCCTACATATTTATTGTTAGTATTTTATTAACACTAGAACTGTTTAATTAGCCTATCACCACGCTGAAAGACTATCACATGTTTTATTTCTATTAATTTCATTAATTTGTGTATGAATTTTAAAATTATTTTAATCTATGTTTTTATATATTAAATAGAATATACAGATAATTATTGTTGTATTCTTATTTTAACCCATGCAAGAGTATAACATGGTGGTAGTACTGGTTCAGAGCCTTTGATGACACTGCTAATTACTATGTCGAGAGAGGGGATCCCATCTCAAAACCACTTGGTGTTAATTTGTTTCTATAAAGGGTGAGCCTTTTTTTTCACATTATCTTAAGGATTTAAGGCCATGATCGTCCCCAGGAGCTAGGTATCTATTTTGTCTTATTTATTTAGCATATTTATAGATCAAGTCAAATACTAATATTTACTTCCAATGGCGTAGCGTATCCAAACGAAACTTATTTCGACACTCGGAAGGGCATACCTTTGTTTTTCGTGAGTACATTATTTTGCTTTACATACCACACAGTATTTTATTTTAGAAATATTTTGAAATATGTAAGAAATGAACATTACCGTTGGACTACCGTGTTCTGATACAATCTTAAACTTTCTCAGGTCGCTTTTAGTTAAAAATCAAGTAAATAATCACGAAATAAATGTAGCAATAATGTCTAAATGCAATGTAGAGAAAACAAGATATATCTGTAAAAACGGTTTTGGGCGGTGGTGGAAGAATCACATATGAATGATATACATATTAAAAGGACTGATTAAGTAATTAGAACACGTAATATGATATTATCATTGTAAAACTTTCGATGTAGTAGCCGCAGATAGTACATGCCAGACAGTACATTATACATCATTAGGAACACTTGTTCTTTTGAATTTCGAGTTATATTTTACCATTGGAGTTTATATTTTACTTATAATTCCATTTTACAATTATTACAGAAATATATAAAATATGCTCGCTAATAACACTACAAACGAAAAATGTAAGGACTGAGAGTTCTAATGTTGCGTTAATCATAACCTAAAACAATATGGGAGAAAGTAAAGTTGCTTGAAATTTTCATTCATACTAATTTCATTGATAATTTTCCCGCTTATGCATCGTTGCAGCGGGATATTTGTTATATGCCGTGACAACTTCTGTAATTAAATGATAGAAAACATACATAAAAGATTGCAGTGCATTTTCTTCATGTAAGATATGTAAAAAAAAATGTGACTCTCCTAAACTGGAGCTCGTCATGAAACATGTATAGCATGTGTATGATATCTATTGTATAACGATGGTACGAGCAAACAGGTGCACGTATTACTTGCTCGCTAGAGGGCACTGGATTTGGATATCCGGTATTCAGGTTCCCACGACCGATCCTAATATGTTACTTTGTAAACAACGCAACATAAAAACTCATAAAAATACATTGTAGTTTTTACACGCGCCTCAAAATGGTTACATACTTTCTTTTGCACAATATCACAATGAGATGATGATACTGATTCATTTGTAACTGATGTCAAAAGTTCGGTCCGACAGCTACGTCGAATTATCCTTACCTGTATTTTCTGAGATTCCATAGGCGTCATTGGGACAAAATAGAGCCGCGTCAAAAGTACATTCCTGAAAAAAAAATGTTCAGCGTTCATTAAAATATAGCATTTCAAATGATTTATATATCCAAGCTTTCATATCTCCTTTTCTATTTTACTTTTTTCCAGTGACGGTGACGTTGAACACCATCTCAGCACACCCAATATACAATTCGAGAAATTTAATGATAAAGAAAAAAATGATAAAAGTTAACCTGAAGTACCATCACCTGCACATGGGATATTAAAGACAAGTGGCACACGAAGTTACGGGACAATATATTAATGGTTCCATTGGAGCTCTTCGTTCAGAAAGCAAAAATGTGTGTTTTTCTATGAGAACTAGTAATGGTACAATTTAAGAAATAGCCTAATTTTAAGAAGACCTTGTGCTTGATACAGGACCTGTAATTCAAGTCCAGAGTTCTACCAGAGATAAGAAACATATAAGGCCAGACCTTAGTAAACGCGTTATTACCATAATTTAAATATACTACTCAAAATTTGCTAAGGATCACTTATTGAAATCCCATTTAGATTTGCTTTCGACGATTAACTTTTTGAAATTTTAGATACATTATACCCCCCCCCCCCCCCAAAAAAAAAAACAACAACAAGTTTTTGATGGGGGTGTGGAGGCGCTATATGGGGAGCCTTTAGTCATGTTCTGTTGCGTTGCAACTGATCAATATTCCTTTTCATTTCAAAATAGATGTATCTCTAAAATCGCTTTAGAGAACTGATTCATAATCACATGCAATATTCATTAGGTCAGTAACATCACTCTCTTCAACGGAATTGTGACCTTCACCTTCATGTGATATCATGGTTAACTTTTCATTAACCATTAAATGCACCAAAGCAATGTAGAGGCTGTATGAATCACGATCTGTGGTAGCTCTTAGCTGGTATATTTAGTTATATAAGGTAATAAATTTCATAAATTGCTTTTTAATTCATTATATTAATCGTTCAAGCGGTCTGATATGCAATGAACAATAAGTGATCCTTCCAACCATAAGTAGTATACCATACACGTCCTGAGATTTGGAGATTAGGCTCGGAAAAAATGTTGCCTTTATACTATTACGTAATATAAAATAATAAACAAGCGCATTCATTTCAGAATTCACATTCGCTTTAGAAATCTATAGTAGATAAATTATTTTATGCACATAGTGCCTTACGACGTAAATCAGTCAATATATCAATCTTTTACGCCAATCTCACATCAAACTTACACTTTCTTTTCATTCGAAAACAAAACAACATCAAAAGCACATGAACACTCATTAACACAGAATACAGAATAGTCCCACACTGGAACATGCGGGTTACAGCAAGTTTAAATGTTTGACTTTTTGCCATGGCACTGGGGCTAATGTCAGTAAACTTGGTGTGTGTTAAATCTTCGTTGTTATTGATTTCATCCAGTTAAAATCTAAAGCTTATATTACACAAACGTTTGTTAGACAAACTGTAAGAAAATGCATTAAAGACCTATGTGCAAATATATAAGTTACTTTATTTATGCTTTTGGGTGGGTTACTGCTATATAAATAAAAATACACCTGATAATTTCACAGATTCCAATGAAGAACTTTTTATAATTATTTTTATACGTCATATTCCTAAAGTCTTACTTCCTTTTAATTTTTAACCGATAACTTTCTATAGATTATTTACAAACATACATGTACATAGTTCCTGTATCTTCTACAACAATGGAGGTCTAGCTAAAATGACAACTACAATTCAGATAAATATCTGACAAATTATTGACATTTTGTTCCTATCCTTGTTTCCTATATTTGGCCATCATCAGACCTCACTCAAAATGTCACTTTCTGTTTTGCTCCTATCCTATGATCTTCATTACGTTAGTTATTTTGAATTCCGTCTAAGGAAAAGTACACTTACAGAAATCGTGTATATTTATGTATCTCCCCAGCAATAACCGTAACGCATTGGGGAAAACCAAGGTACAGTTCAAAGCCTGAGAAGTATGTAGCATTGTATATTCCATACAATCTTGACACGCTTTTGTGTCTTTTTATACAGTTACGTTTCTGAAAACAAATATTTCTTGATTGTATCAATCCTCCTTCTCTCAAATAAATAATTATTAATTAATCAAAATCCAGCATATATCTGTGAAAACCGACGTTGACATTACTTAATTTCCATCGCTTTAATTCACTTTTCGAAATGGCGGCCAAGTGTTAAACAAATGAAGAATCGAAATAACTCCGCGGGATACGATTAAACAAAAAAAATCTAAAACACTGTAATGCTATTTTTTTTTTCTTTAAAAAAATGTTTATTTCATTCAGTAATGACAAAACATTATCCACTGATTTTGTTGAAACAAAATATTTTTTATTTCGTTCTTATATTCATTTGTGTACATTTCGTCTGAACGTATTAAAATTTAATAAAGAGTGATTCGGTCAATAATTGAGGCCACCAGTGTGTGAATGTAGGGAATATATCTTACAATGAGTGTAAATTTGCCAAATGATGTTCAAGGTCGCGTTTGAGCATCAAGTTTTCTTTTTGGAAGATGCAATTTTATTTCCTCGAGTGAACTTTTCGAAGCTTTATGAAATAAAATTGCATCTTCCATCTTCCATCTTCTACGAAAACAAACAACCTTTATTAATTCACTACCCTTTCACCTTGAATTTGGCTATACTAATTTCTTTGGCCAGTCAGATTTTTTAGGGGTCACTTTTTCGTTGTCTGTCTGCCTGTCCGTCACGCTTCAGCAGGTGACACATGTGTTCCAAATAATACTCTTGTTAAAAATCAAAGGGAATGATGAAATGTAGGTAATGTGATTGCAAACCTGAATGTGTCTAAGTAAGACTTCCGTGTCAGGGTCGCCTGATGAATTGAAGATAAGAACCTTGTAGACCGGCGACCTGCAAAAGAAGACAACAAGAATAAACACTTTGATTTATATTTTTAATGATTATCTATCTTGGTTAAATGAGGGACGCTTTCACTTTATACATGCATTTAAATTTCAACCTGACTACAGTTTTTTTAACTTTTAGGAAAAGAACTACAATAAGCTCTTAGCTAGCAGTTCTAATTCTTTTTTGTATACTCTTGTATTTGTAATAAATATTTGATATAAAAACGTGTTTAAACTAAACTTTGGAAAATATTTACGTCTCAATTTGGAAGGTGAAATTGTTTATTTTTATTACTCGGTTATATCCCGTAAACGGAATGAGAAGTCCCTCATTAAATGTCAAGTAGATGGCGAATAATGATAAGACCAGCTAATTTCGAAATATTTATACATGTGTGTACGTTTATTATCTAATCCTTACATACCCCAATTCCCGAGCTTCCTTGTCTGATTCTATCTGAAACCACTCCACACATTGCTGTGCATAAGAAAATAAAAATAATAAAAACACACACACACACAACTTACTGGATTAAGGTTAGAGTCCAGAAAAAAATCGTTATGAGAAGGTGGCTAACAAACTGTGGATTTGGGTAAAGTTAACCATATGAGAAGTACAAATACGGATATTTGCAGTGGATGTGATACATGTGTTGGTTTGATTGATGGGTTTAACGTCCCACCGACAGTATTTAGGTCATTTGGAAACGATGTCTACTTGAAACATATATAGTGCCGCCACATTGCAGTATCACACCGTACACATGTGGCATGATATCACACCCACTCACATTATCCTGACACCGGGCCAACCAGTCCTGGAACTACTCTTACATGCTGAGCCCTAAGCAAGTAAGCTATACCAGTACATTTTTTACGACTTTGGTATGTCGCGGCCAAGGATCGACCTCTGACCTCCCGCTCCTGTATTTTTATCTGTGGCACATTGGTATTGCTTTTGTCATTCTAAACGTTGTATGTATTGCATTATAATATCTTTATACGTAAGTCTTTTGTACTGGAAAAGTTACTCAATGTTCAAAACTTTTGGTAAGTACACTAGATTAAACTTTTCTAGCACAACACAATACACTTCCGATCAAGATGCCAACTCCATTTTATGCATTTTTTTTCAGACAAACGAAAGTTTGAATTTATATTCTACATATCATAATTTGATAAATGTCTTTAAAAAAGATGGCTTAGATATTTTTAAGTCACCTTTATAATAACTGATTCAGTCGAATTTACAAGATAGTTTACAATGAGACAACACACATCAAAGTTTTTGACCAGGACTAAAGTTTAAGGTCATGACTTTTACCTGTACACTCTCCAGGGTGTGTGCCCCATCCAGGTAGAAGGAAATCCCCGAGGTGGATATCTTCTGGTTACGTCCTAGCCATATGCAACGCTCCAGCCCTGTTTCATATAATATTCAATTCAATACTTCGAATAAGGAAAGTATTGTAACTCTAAATACGTACACCCGAACAACCCAATCTCCAAATTCACCGCCCTCATTACATTAAGTATTAAGACACTCCATGCTTTAAGACGAACGCTAATTATACATTCGTAAGTAAAGGAAAATAACCGATAACTTAAACGTTGTTTATGAGACATGTTTTTGAAACACAGTGATTTGTTATAAGTTGAGTATGTGTAAGTAAAAACTAGTTGATATCACAATGAAATGTCCCAATAATATGTTGACTTAGCATTTCCAAAACGTGTTTATGAAAATAATTGAATTTTCATTCATCCAAATTCTATGATTTTAACCAAATATATTTCAGCTGCAAAGGCAAGTAACATCATTTTTAGAGAGTTTTTTGCCCTTAAATTTAATCAGTAATTTGAAACGAAGGCGGTAATATGCAACTATGGTTACGCTCGATCATCAATTTGCCTCAATGAACGTGTTTGGCAAGAACAAAACCAAAATAGTCTTACCCTGAAGATAAGGGGAGGTAAGTATGAAAGGGTCTGCTGTGGGTGGGGATTTGTCACACCCACCAATCTGTTGGGCAGGTTCTGGTCGAGTCTCATCCGCTCCTTCCAGTTTTCCTAAATTATACACCATTTAACTCTCTATATTTACTGCTCTTTATAAACTAAAATAGATCCATATTAGAATAGAAATACACATAATACAAACAGTTCGAAAAACATATTTTTTAATGTTTAGTTTCTATAACTATGTTAATTATTTTAATTTCGTTTAGTTATCCATCATGAATTTCTAAATTTGAAATTTAATGACTTATTTCGGAGGCAATATATTCAAATTAGTTTTGTATAATTTTTTGTCGTCAAGTAATCGATCCTCATGAAATTTCTAAAATAAGCCCTATAAAAACCTTCACAGTTCAAGGACATTTAGAAATCTTCGCTTTTTTAATAATCATAAAGCTTATGTTTTGAAGTAAACTTGTTGGTATATAAGCGATTTTCACATATAAATAAACTCACGTGTGTGCCAGCTGATCCAGGTTTGACAGAGTTGCAGTGCGATGGAAGCGTTAATCTCCTGGACGGACCCCTGAATACCCAATTTGGGTAACAGTTCATAACAGTTCAACTTTGGACACAATGATAGTGTGCACTGCAACAAAATATAAGACACTGCAGTAAGCCTGTTCAGTTGTTGCTTTTTAAAATGTATGTCCCAGCTTTATTAAGGAGTTATCTCCCATTCATGACTAGCCCAATTGCTTACAAAGTGTTTCAAATACAAAAGTTACCATGGCATGTCTTTCAGTATTGCGTATAAACAGTCATCGTCGTACCCACGCCGTTAGTATTCAACTGGTAATCATTAGTTTTCTGTGAAATGTTTTGTTGTATTGCTTTTGTAATCGTGAATTATAAAATGAAGATGAAGCCCAAAACATATCTGATTGGTCCCTCGCTGTTGAGCTCCAGTATCGAATGAGGCTGTTTGCCTTATATCATTACTCAATACAAGATGCTCCATCGATCAACTCACTTAATACTATTCCAGATTGTTCTTTACTGTATTAGACCGTATGAATTCGAACTTGTTATGCACGTTTCTATCAGAGTCGATATTTTGTTCAGGATTGGGCAACATTTACATGCATCTCTCGGTGATAAATATTTCCTTTATAAGCGTCAATTTTATTGGTTGGTTAAATGGTTTTTTTTTTTTTTTTTTTTCTTGCATATTATCTCACTGTACATTACAGATTACTAGCGGTAAATATGAAGTGGAAATAAGAAAAATAGCATCATAAACACATGTGTCCTTTTGTACCAGAGATCATTCGATATAAGAAAGCAACAATTGGATATTCTGTTGGTTTAAGGTAATCCATCTATCACTGATTCAAATGCTTAAAAAACACTTCAGTGCAGATACAAGCATCCACTGATTTGGAGTTATAGGCTCTTTTGCTCCAAGTCGATAAAGGTTTGTATTTACTACAAAATTCCCACGATCCCTATGATCACAATTTAATGATTGATGGATTACCTTAATTCCAAAAGCGTTATATGTGTACATTGGAAAAGTTCACCATAGTATTTAGCTATCGTGGTTTATTACAGCTAAACAAAACCACACATAACGCTGGTAGACTTATGGGTATGGTATGAACATTATGATACTGGCAATCGTTGTGTTTTAATGGAGTAGATAATATTAATCGACCTGCGCTGCATTTCCAGAACGACTTAGGTAGGATTAAGGAGATTTGACAAAGCTGTGAAGATATTGATTAATTGGACAAAATGTTATGCATCACGCATACACAACACATATTCCTACCCCCTTTTCCACGGCTCTCTCCTGCAGAACATCCATGGCCTCTGGACCCTGGGGAACTGTGAACGCCGGTACACCAGGCTGGTATGTACAGGTAAATGGTTTACATAATTACAGGTAAATTGTTTTATATACATGTAATTACATGTAAAGATTTTTATATGATTATTCGTATGCAGCAATTGTCTATTTTTCGTAATCAGAACGTAGGCAATATGGCTGACTTGCCTTACGTTGATAAGGCAGCCAGATAGCTCATTGTCACAATCAAACCTGTCCTCTGCGGTCAGTCAATAGAACAAGAGAAAGTAACCGCTTAACAGAGGCGGTCGCAAATTGGAGATTAAATATAAAACAAAATGCTAGTTTAGTAATATCAAAACTGACCGCATAAGACAGGTTCTCGCTAATTCAGATTCAACAGTATATGATTTAAGTAACTTAGAACTGGACGGATTGTCATTGTCATTTAACAAAACGTTTAAGAAAATCAAATTTTATAAAGTGTATGATGGTATTCCATGATCAAAACCTATTTATAACTTTTTAATAAATTTGGAAAGTGACATAGAAATAGAACTATCACAGAAGTTATAAATACCAAAATATCGTGTTTTTTTTTTTTTTTTTTTTTTTTTTTTTTTTTGTTTTTTTCGAAAAAAGTATGATATACATTCAATGATACATAACTCTGTTTAAAGTATCGAAGCTTTGAAAAGTATTCAGATATACTCTGTATAAGAATAATACATTCCATTTTTTTCATTGCAAATTCATATCTGTAGCCAATTACTAATCCAAAGACTCATATGTCTGCCACGCCTTGTCAGTACCTTGAAGATGCCAGCCAAATTCCAGGCTATCTTGTTAATTGTGTTACCCAGTTTGCGCGTGTGGCCCAGGCCAATGGAGGTCACTCCACACACTACGGGATGCCTGAATATCAAGAATAATAGGCACACACGTATTTATATTATGCACATAATGAAAGAAACATAATATAAAAAAGTTAATTCTGTGACATTTAAGTTTCACTTAGTCTTTATCAAAGTCAACATATAATTTCAACGTTATTAGGCATGTATTTTCAAAATGACTTAGATATATTGAAAACATTTTAGATGAAATCCTAAACACACACACTTCCGGTACATTTTTAAACAATTTTAATTTTCAATGGATGTTAAAAATATGAGAAAATCAGTCCCGCCCCGTGGAGGCCCATCAAAAGTTGTGGATGCTTATGGTAGAAATTATAGCAATCACGTGCTTGATGACGTTCGTGCAGTCGTACTCGCCGCCTATGCCAACTTCAATGATTGCAACCTCGACTTTTTCCTGCAGAAACACGTGCTGGGACATGACAGTCAAGAACGCAAAATATCCAGGCATTAACCCTTCGTTCTTTTCCTGTCGGGAAACACAAGGTCATCATCAAGGGAAATCAAATACCATAAATACATTGCAGGTCAGTTATACTGAATCATATTGCGACTGTATAACTGTGTAAAATATATAGATTGAAGATGTGGAGTCAGTGGTTTGAACTATGTTATGCTGAGATTTGTATAACAATGCGGTAATTTTAAGCCATTATTTGTCTGAAAACATTGAAATCAAAGTATTAATATCGCTGTAAGACCAGTTTTTTAACATAATTATGTCGCATTTATTTTATGTATAGTAGTAAATTTATTAAACGAGGATCATATTTTCATGCGATGGCATACTCACTCAGCTACCCCAAAATACATAGTAAGCACGTGCAGTTTTTAGTTTAAACATATTTTTTATTCAAGAAATACATGTATATACAATTGCATATCAGTACATGTACAGTAAGAATCAGATCGAAAGTATGAGATGCTTATAGAGATCTTCTTCCGTTGTGTGGTAATTTACAGCTTATAAATTGGTTGTTTTAATATAACATTAAGAAAGTGGATGAATGTAGAAAAAAAAGACAACAAAAAATATAATGAAAATTAGGAAAGGAGGTGAAAAAGATATATCCGATAGGAGTGAGAAAAATTTAAACACGGGAATAGGAATACATGTATATATATCATTGATAACAACAAAGTATAATTATAGCAAAGCAATACCTAGCCAAACCTGTGAGTAGAATCAATGTATTTGTAAACCAGTGAAAAAAATGATGAATTTGTTGAATCACTAAGGGTATTGTTTCCATAAAGCAACAATTTACAATTTGTTGAATCGGTTAAGTTTAAAGAAGGTTAAAAAAAAAAATTATATAATCTTGGCATTTTCAATAGAACCACATGAACAGTGAGGACTTGTTACAATATTTTTCCTATTCAGATCTGCGTTTAGTGAGATACAACCTAATCGAAGCCTCGTGTAGAGAACTAGCAAATGCCTTGGACCAATGTAGAAATATCCAGGTGTTTGCTGTCGCGAAGGAAGAACTGACTGTATCATTACTATTTTATTGGGGATGAAACTTTTAGCACTGTGAAGGATGTAAGAAGATACATTTCGAACCCATATGTTTATATCTGTGTTACTTAGTGAGTACCAGTCCGTTAAGGAAAGAGAATGTCTAAGGCCATCATAGTCTCCTTTATCATATGTCCATATATGACGCTAAAAGCACTTTGGTTTTAGAAATTTTAAGAATGCAAATTCAGGACAATGAAACCGTATCTTTTGGTCAAATATAGGGTCAGAAACACCACTGATTAGAAGATTTTTCATATTTTTCAAAAAAATTATATCAAGTATCGAAGACGAATGCTCTGTAAAATGAGTTGGTTCCTTTTAACGCTGCGTTAGTCCATATTGGTTGCATATTGATAAAGGTTTATGCGCAGAGGACGGATTAGTGGTATTAAGATTAAAATCACCTACAACAACAATATCTTAAATACCGGTATTACACGCAAGGTCAATGGAAGAGTCGATATGTAAACCTGTTGTAGAGTTTGAATTAGGTGGACGATAAAAAGACCAATAAGTATTTTAATATTGGATTTAAGTAGTAATTCAATCCATATACATTCAGTATCAAGTATATCTAAATCAGGTCTTCTTGTGTATGAGAGCGTTTCCTAAATGTATAACAGAACACCGCCGTGATTATCGTTTGTACGGTCCTTACGCTCAGGCCGGCGGAGAGAATGCAACATAATGTCGTTAAAATTTACGCTGGGTGATAACCAGGTCTCTGTAAAAGCTAAAACGTCAAAGTCAGATAGCTCTGCTTGAATAATGTCGATTTCTGGGGCAATACTTTGCATGTTGTAATGTAGGATTGATGGATGAAAAGATGAATTCTAGGAAACAATTTTGTCAAGAAGACCGGGAATTTGATGAACATCACCACATTGCATTAAAATGGGCAGCAATCCAGATTAGCGAAGTGCATATGAAACTGAAAAATAATAGTTTCACTGTGAATTTAAAATAGTTGATAGCCTTGACTGAGAGAGAAAATTGTCTGTTAGGAGTGTTTTTACGACAACGGATATTGTGGATAATGGGGGTATTGAGAACAAGTATAACTGAAAAAGATTGTAAAGGTGAGTGGATTATTTTAAAAAAAGAAAAAAAAGGGTGCAAAAACAAGCGATGTTTGGATTCTACTCTGTAAGATCTATAGATTGTAGTATTTGATCTATGTTATACTGGAAATGAGAGATGAGAGATGAAAACAAAAAGAGATCCAACAGCGAAATACCTCATAGATACTGTATGTATGTAAACATGTATGTATGTAAACATCTATGTATGTATGTAAACATGTATGTATGTAAACATCTATGTATGTATGTAAACATGTATGTATGTAAACATCTATGTATGTATGTAAACATGTATGTATGTAAACATGTACATTGTATGTATGTATGTAAACATCTATGTATGTATGTAAACATGCATGTATGTAAACATCTATGTATGTATGTAAACATGTATGTATGTAAACATGTACATTGTTTGTATGTATGTAAACATCTATGTATGTATGTAAACATGTATGTATGTAAACATCTATGTATGTATGTAAACATCTATGTATGTAAACATGTACATTGTATGTATGTATGTAAACATCTATGTATGTATGTAAACATGTATGTATGTAAACATCTATGTATGTATGTAAACATGTATGTATGTAAACATGTACATTGTTTGTATGTATGTAAACATCTATGTATGTATGTAAACATCACGTTGGTTTACACGGTCCTTCAGAGATTGGTTCTCAATACTTATTTTTTTTCTTCAATTTTTGAGATGAGCTCAGATTGGATATTTTGAATTATGGGAGGGACAATCTTTGACACAAGTGTTTCAACTAAGGAAGACATTTGATCTTGAAAAGAGGAGGAGATCTGATCAGCAATGACCAACAGATCAGCCCTATTGAGCATGACATGAGTAGTGTCAGCTGCAGCGTTTTTAAAATGCATATGCTTAAATCGTATAGAGTGCTTGTTACTGTTGTGGAAGAACAACCAGGTCAAAATTCTATTCCAGTTGTGACTTATTCTATATATCTTAATTAAAACTGCATTCCGGTGTTTCTTAACCAAACTACACAATGGTGCAAAAGATATGTGTTTTATTTGAGAACGTTACTTTACAGTCCTCGCCAGACTCGACAGAGCAATTCCAAAGTGCTGATTACTACACTAGTGTAATGTGTGTTTCCTGTTTTGCTCATTCGCTTTCCCGAATTCCGACAAATGTAATTCGACTGCGAAACTACTAGTACCTGCTTCTCCATGTTTATTAGCGCTGTATTTAAAAGTAGTACCTGCTTGTCCATGTTTATTAGCACTGTATTTAAAAGTAGTACCTGCTTCTCCATGTTTATTAGCGCTGTATTTACAAGTAGTACCTGCTTGTCCATGTTTATTAGCGCTGTATTTAAAAGTAGTACCTGCTTGTCCATGTTTATTAGCGCTGTATTTAAAAGTAGTACCTGCTTCTCCATGTTTATTAGCGCTGTATTTACAAGTAGTACCTGCTTCTCCATGTTTATTAGCTCTGTATTTAAAAGTAGTACCTGCTTCTCCATGTTTATTAGCGCTGTATTTACAAGTAGTACCTGCTTCTCCATGTTTATTAGCGCTGTATTTACAAGTAGTACCTGCTTCTCCATGTTTATTACTGTATTTAAAAGTAGTACCTGCTTCTCCATGTTTATTAGCCTGTTACTTGTAATTATAATCTTATTTAATTTTGAAATTTAAGCACGAAAATTACGCTCTTACATCTAGTATGGTAAAGAAAGACATAAGCAAAACAAAAATTATATAATTGTTTTGAATAAAGAAACAGTATTGTGATGTTTATACACTTACTAAATACTATATTGCATTATATAATTATCTAAATTTGATGTGTTCTTATAAGTGTACGATTCCTACATGTATAATATACTCAACATATGGATTTAAGATTATAAATGCATTTTTTTTGCCATATTTATATGCTTTTTGTAAATGACCAAATGCATACTGCCGAATTTGCTAATAAATGTGATAATGATGGTATCATACAATATATCACACTCAAACAGAACCTTTTACTTTTTAAGGACACACTGGAAATGATGCAATATTGCAGTAAATTGACATTGAGAGTCAATAACTTGTGTTGAACAAACATTGGGTGTTTGCAATTGAACAGATTACATCTTAACTTCTTACAAGTCTATGCTAACGTGACATTCTGACTTCGTCAAACTGACATGTCATGCGCGTATCTATAAAAACTGTCGTACCTGTGGGGGTGGGGGATGGGGGGTTAGGGCCTTCTTTTCTTCCTTGCCCTTCTTCTTTTGCCCCAGAATTTATGCCAAAACACTAGTATAGTATGTTTATGCAAATTTTAAACATAATAACCAAATACCAGATGAGGGAGGGGGTGCCATGATCCCCAACCCCCGCCACACCCGCGCATGCATGTGACATATTTGTTTACTTGCCTGGTTATCTAATTTGTCTGTTTACTTTCAGGATGTTCTGGTCATTTAGGTTTATCGATCTAGGTTTAGTGGTTGCAGAAGTTGTGTGGTTTTAAACTTATACCATATATCAGTTAATTAGCAGGCTAATCAGTTTACACGGGTTGCAGAAGTCAAATATACAAACAGATCAGTCTGCAAGTTAACTGACCTAAGCAGTATAAACCAAGATCAAAAAGAAAAAAAAAACTTAACTTGCAAACTGATCTGAGATTATATTGGTTGCTGAAGCCAGTTAACTTGTAGGTTGATACTGGTTGTAAAGTCGTTAGTTTACTTGCAGGTTGATCTAAATTGATGCTGGTTGTACAGACGTTGGTTTACTTGCAGGTTGATCTAGGTTAATACTGATTGTAAAGACGTTAGTTTACCTGCAAGTTGATCTAGGTTGATACTGTTGTGTTAAGCATTATTATATGTAAAGGGAGACAACAACGATGTACTTATATGATCTATCACGCACATGAGTTACTGTTATTATATTATGTTATAAATGCATGTACTATTTTTGTAGACCAGTTAGTCTCTATTTACTCACGCTAGAGTATGTTTGTGTTATGTACAAAAAAACAGTATAACCATGAAGGTGTTCGGTTAACTTGATACAACATATACTGGTTGTAAAGGCACCAGTTAACTTGCAGGTTGATCTAAGTTGATACTGATTGTAGAGACGTTATTTTAATTGAAGGTTGATCTAGGTTGATATTAGTTGTAAAGACGTCAGTTTACTTGCAGTTTGATCTAGGTTAATACTGGTTATAAAGACGTCAGTTCATTTGCATGTTAATTTTGGTTGATACTGGTTATACAGACGTCAGTTAACTTGCAGGTTGATCTTGGTTGATACCGGTTGTAGAGACGTTACTTAACTTGCAGGTAGATCTATGTTGATACTTGTAAAGATGTCACCTGACTTGCAAGTTGATCTAGGTTGATACTTGATGTTAAGCCGTAAATTTACTTGCACGTTGATCTTGGTTGATTTTGAATGTGAAGACGCAAGAAAACTTTCGGGTTGATCTGGGTTAATACTGGTTGTAAAGACTTAGTCTTCTAGCGGGTAGATTTTGGTTGATACTGGTTGTAAAGACGTTAGTTTTGGGTTGATACTGGTTGTTTTGGTTTTAAGAACCATAAACTTGCAGGTTGATCATGGTTGATGCTGGTTGTAAAGACGATAGTTATCTTGCAGGTTGATCTTGGATGATACTGGTTGTAAAGAATCCAGTTAACTTGCAGGTTGATCTAGGTTGATACTGGTTCTAAAGACGCCAGTTAATTCCCATGTTGATTTAGGCTGATACTGGTTGTAAAGATATCAATTTACTTGCAGGTATATCTAGGTTGATACTTGTTGTTAATACGCCAGTTTACTTGCAGGTAGGCCTAAGTTGATACTGGTTGTAAAGACATCAATTTACTTGCAGGTTGATCATGGTTGATTCTGTTGATGTGGGTTCATAGATTAGTATCTCCTGATGAAGTCTTAGTGTCTTTTTTGTAGAAGTTCTCATTAAATAGTAAAGCTTATGGCACTAGGAGGCCTCCATATATATTCATTTTTTTATCAAAATAATAATTAACATCATTTTATTTTGGTTATCGAAATATAGTTTGAAGTAAGCGTTCAAAAATGTCCCAACACAGGCCTATGTCTTATACGCATATTCTGCATTTAACAGTTCAGGGAGAGAGAGAGAGAGATGCCGTATTTAGATCTACATAGGTAAATAACATTGTCTCATTTCTGTACAAACACACACAGTCGCACAGAGGGAGAGAGAGAGAGAGAGATCGTGGTGGGCAGATGTGTACGTGTTTTTTATACATGCGTATGTTACATATTTCATATACAATTAATACAAAATTTGATTGACACGTTTAAAATCCCAGTAGTATATCGATACGCCAGACATGCAAAAAACCTAGTGCTTTCAAATTAAAAGCTGAAAAGGGGACCTGGAAAAATTACAGCCACACCCCTTACACACAATCGGAACACCTCGACCATTTTATTCATTCATACGCTTACATCCGAGTCTTTCTTCGCTTGGAAAATGTCGAGGTGTTCCAACATATAAAAAAGAATTGATTGTATATAAAGTGAATAATTAAGAAGACATTTATAAGTTACACAATTATAAAAAAGGCATTTACATACAGAATAACAGCATCAGTAGCTGGAATATTCTAAATCACGAATGTACATTTGTATTTAACAACAACAGAATAAGTAACAAGCGGAATAGAAGTTTAGGCTGGTTGCCTTTCCTTATAATGTTAGCCATACCTTTGTTTCCTCCAGTTTGGTGTATACTTCCCAAAAATATTTTGTGAACTTTTCGTAATCAAGTGGAAAACCATTCACACGGAATCTCTCTCTGACTTCAACAAGATGGGGAGAGCTGTAATATAAAATACAAGGTGAAATAAGTCAAAGATACACACATAGACATAATTCCTTATCTGTACGTTACCATGTGCAAAGAAATATGCTCTATTTTCTTTGGATTTTAGGGACATAACGATATAATTCACATTCAAAGGAAATCGTTAATGCTGTTTTTACTGTGGGGTGTACACCAGTATAATGCGAACACCATTTAAATTAAAACCCTTAAATGAAATGACTATCAAAAACAACAGATGAACATAAGGTTTTAACTATTATAGTAAAATGTATACGTTCACCCGACCACAACTCAAAATTTACTTGATTATTTTCGCATTTTTATACAATATGCATTGTTATTAAATTCAAATATGGTGTCACCTTTAGTCGAAGACTATGAAGGGTTTATACCTTTTTTATCTCTAAATTAGGATGGATTTCGTCAAAAAACTATTTCACTTATTTCCCTTTTATGAGAAAATAACGGACGCATAAAACAGTAATCTGAATCAGATATTTCAGTACTTAGATTTTTGTCTGAATTTTGTATTATACATGTCTGTTTAATTAAAGCAATAAAATTCACCTGAAGAAGCCAGTCTTGTAACCATGGTGACGGAGGATACTCTCACAGTAGGCGCATGTTGAGCCCTTGCCCTTGGTTCCACTTACATGGATCACGTTCAAATTGTCCATCTCGGCCTCCTGTGGTTAAACAAAATTTGCCTAATTTTGTATTAATAGACCCATGTCTTCGTGGTTCATTACAACGGTTTCAGACCTAGAACTTGATTTCTTATTATTATTATTATTATATTGTTTTAGCGTGTTCCAATATGTAAGTCTTGGCGTAAATAAAGCGTTCTAATAGATCTGCTCTCTATACAGTATATGTCATGCGAAAAACGTCAACATCTTGGAGAGATGTTGCGTTTTGATTATTTACATTGTCATATTTGAGAAAGGAATATTTGTGACTCTACTCCAGAATCATAAGCGGCAGCTAGGACTAACACTGATAAGACAGCAAGTTACATAGCGGGGTACATGCCAAACAATAACCCTACCCATAAACTTTTTGGAGGGAGTATGCACATGCATGAAAAAGTCAAATACCGGTATACCAGGTAATTATAATAACATCAATTTAAGTTAATATATTTAAAACATAATGTTCATATTTTCTCGTATTAATAATGATCAATTCATTAACAAAATAAACATCAAATTTGAATATCATATTGAATGCGTTCTACTAGTTTGTTATCATGGAAATTATATAATATACTCCCATCCAAGCACCACACCCCTACTTACAATCATTTTGTCACAAATGACATGCTATATGCAAATATAAGTGTACACGTGAGAGGTCCTTACTTACCTTTATATCTGTTCTGGAGAGGAAATTAAGCATGTTGGGGAGGTTCCTATTGGCGGACGGGTCTCCATCCGTTGGATGTTGATGCAAGACCGTGCGTTTATTCTGAAGCTTGTTGAGGGTCTTAATGGCTTCCTGTAACACAGAAGAAGTCTTGTAAATAAAAGAGTCACCATCTTAGATTCAGGCTGTGGCCTCTGGGTGCAGGGGTTGCTATTTAAAATGTTAAAGGTCACGTTTCATTTTCGTTATTTTCTGTTGGAATATGTAAGTGTAAGACATATTGAATTAAAATATGCTGAAAACAAAAACGTTATTCTTTTCACAGGATGACCTCCTCCTTTAACTCATATTTTTTAAGAGATGAAATAAAAGGAGGTCATTAAAAGGCTACAATCTTTTGCAGAAATATGCATCATTACATTGTTTGAAAAACACGAAATAATAGATTCGACATATTTTCAATGTGAGACATTTTTAAAGTCCATGAGTATATTTCAAAACAACATGGGGCCTCTTCTGTTACTGTGTAAGTTATGATATGGAGACAGGGAGGCAATGCTCTTCAGGACTATGTGCCTAAGTTCCAGTAACTATTTACTATACATTGTCAGTCATGCCCAGGTTTAAAGGGCAATGTGGAACAATTCCAGTAAAATATGGAATTATTCAAATTAAGTGTGACAAAATATAGAAAAGTATAACAGGAATATTCGGAAATATTGCGAATATAAACTGTTTCAGCATCAGATGAACAAATTGATTTTAAGTGTTAAAGTGCACAAACAGAGTTCCGGCAGTACAGTGTTACAGGAAAAATTGGAGATGTTTGAGATATTACAGTTACAAGACAAATATTGTGCTATTCCAGAAAAGTGTAACTCAAGAAGGTCTATCCAGTAAAGTGTAATGGACAATATGGATCTACTCCAGTTAGGTGTTGCAGAACAATATGGATTTATTCCAGTTCAGTGTTACAGAACATTGGAAAAAAAGGTAAAAAAAATTTTAAAATTTTTTTTTTCCCTTACAAATTGTCATTTTATATGTTAATTGAAATATAAAAATTAATTGTGGTCTTAGTCCTGATATAGGCTGGTTTTTGAGAGGGGGGTGACCTACTTTCATTATTAATAACTTTTTTATTATGCATGTTTTATACTTGAAATTGGCACAGTTATTGCTTATAAAGATATAAATGTGTTACTATGTTTGTTTAAGAAAATATATAATATTCTTTATATTATATAATATAATATATATAAAAAATATATATTTTTTTCCCATCTTACTAAAATTTTATCAGAATCTCCTTTCGGTTTGAAAGACACATGTTTATAATAGCCATGACAACAGCAGGGTTCAAAATGATAAAAAAAACATGCCTCAGTTTGGTATTAAACAGCAGAATTGGACAAATGGGAGTTAAATATTCCATTTTACTAGCAGAAAAATATGTCCAAAATGAGAAAAACTGCCATGGTAAGTCAGGTTCCACAAACCAGAGACTCCTCAAGGACCATTTTTCAGATGCAGTTTAGCATACTATCCAAGTTGACATATTGCGACACAGTATGAATCAGTAGACCTCTGCTTGAAAAGCATGATTGTGATGTTCCGCATCTGTGCCATGAGTTCCTCTGCATAAATGTGGAACACTTTAGACTTGAGCCCCATGATATGAACATGAGACAGCAGATTTGCATTAATAAGGGGAGATGTTTAGCTCATAATGGCTATCATGAATGCCGTGACAGCTAGTGTAAGTATTTGGCAAATTTTCTTTCTTCTTATTTATCTATTTTATTTTTTGGTTATGTGATTCTTTGTTTAAGGGACTATGCTGTCTTTGGGGGACCATGTGTTTGTAGTGTTTTCATGCTTAAATGTATAAACTCCTCTCTCTCTCTCTCTCTCTCTCTCTATATATATATATATATCCCCCCTCTCTCTCTTTCTTTCTCTGAAAAGGAATCAAAACAAAAAACTCGAATACACTATATTTTTAAGACAGGGCAGTGCCGCTTTAATAAAAGTGGTTAGTTTTCTTGGTGTAGACAAATGTGTACATATTTTTCTTCATCATGTGAACTGGTAACTGCAATTAAAAGGCTCATTCACTGCTATAATGTAAAACTCAGTGACACATTCCAGCATCTTATTTACAGGCACTTATGAAAACAATAATATTCAAATAAAGGACAAGCAAGAGCTTCCATTTATTAAAAAACATTTATTTTTACTCTAGGAGTGCAGTTCAACAGAATTCATCACTTTACTGTGTTGTTAAGAACTTAAATTTGCTCTTTTATATATCATTTAGCAAAAGGGAGATAACTCATGAAATTATTTCTAGTACATAGGAATGGTTATCTCCCCTTATTGATGTTTTTTTTTTATTAAGTTTGCTTTTTTCTGTTGTCTCCTTTAATGATTTATATTTTATGATACTCTGTGCACTGGATTGGCAGCCTTTTCTCATTCAGGTCCTGGATAGCCATGTCTATTCTCTCAGCTGCTTTCTGCTTGCTGCTCTTAGCTGGAGGTCAAATATTTCCATTTTTGCTAATATGTACCAGCATCGCCAGTCACCATTTAGGCATCATTTGACCCTTCTGCCAGTCCATGATCATGCTGGGGTGTTTGACACATGGTAAGGAGTTTGAACCTTATGATACAGCTTGTTTTGGGTGTGATTTAATGTGAGATGTAGTTGCAGTTAGTGCATTTCAAGGCAGGAGATGCTTTTTTCTCCTTCCTACCCATAAATTAGGCTGATCACAGCTGATTGACTCTTGATTATGACCTTAACATACATCATCATAGCCCATGGAAGTCATCCCACCTTCCACAAGTCTTATGCCCAAAGTTAATGCTGCATTCTGCTGTTTTTGATGAGAGGCCTAGATGTGGACTCGTGTTAACCAAAGGCGCCTGTGCTGTTTTAGGAGTGGACTTTCTTGGCCTTACGGATTGACCCTCAATCTCAAAGGCCTCTCTGCTGCAGTCAGTATGTATCATGTAGGTGTCCATAGATGAAGAGTCAGTCAGTTTCAAGCCTTTGCTCTGTGGAATATGGCCAGTTTTTAAGTGTGCAGCCATGTCACCTCTCATTGTGTTGATGAAAGTTTTTTTGCTTAAATGTTGATATTTTTATTAGGATTTTGGTGAAAATCAGCCCTATATATACTGAGAATGGTCTCCAGAGAATGCAGACATCTTCCAGGGATGCTGACAATGGCACATGAAAGATACAATGACAACTGCATGTCACCCTTTGAAGTTTTGTATTACCCCGGTGAGATGGGGCCATCTGGCATTTGGCCATCCAGACCCCCTGAAGTGCCTGCAGTGGCCTGTTTCATAACAAGATATCTCCAGTCTTTTATAGTAGAATAGTCAACTAAGTCTCATTTTAAAGGCAAAAGTGTACTCTTTCAGATGAACTAAAATTTGACAGGGTGAGACTTTTTTATATTGTTGTTGTTGTTGTTTTTTCAACAATTTAAAAAATCCAAAAATGTTACTAAAAATAGTAACAAGTTTATTGAGTTTTTATTTTCAGTTGTTTTACATTTTCTAATGCAGATTAGTTTATAGAACACATTTCTTTTATTTCATTGAAAAATTCTCATAAATAAAGAAGTTATTAAAATTTCAGTGTTGACCATGTAGGCTAGACTGCATTTGTAACTGCAGTTTTTTGGGCCTTTAATATTTTTTTTATAGTCTCATAAAATGCTGTATTTTGATAAAATGAAGGAATATTTTGCTACAAATTCATACAGTGGCTCAATATACATTGTGCATCACTTTTAGAGACTTTAAAAAAAAATGTACTAAATAGGACTAAGACCACAATTACCTGCAATTGGTTACCCTGTATCCGGATGTGCCTACACAGAAAATAGTGACCCTATTTAATGCTGAATTAAGGTGAGTTTTTGGCTGAAAGACATGCAATAAAGGATTAAATTCTATAGAGCACAGTTAAAATAGTCATAAAATGCCCAATTTAGAGGCCTTATTGCACAACAACCTTAAAAGTTGAGCATTACTGAGAAGGGAATTTTTGAGAAAATTGGTGTGAAATGGCCGACGGTGCATTAAATTCATACGTATGTTATTTAACCTTAAAAAGGTCAAAATGTAGTCGGGTGACCCCATGTTTAAAATGTACAGAATTATTTTTCTTGAATAGATCTATCTAATGAGGGTAAGTTTGGGTGCCAACTTCCCTTTTTGAGAAATTGTCATTTGCATATATGCTTATATAGAACATATAGTAAAATTAATTGTGGTCTTAGTCCTGGTATTCCAGTTAAGTGTTAAATGACTGTACGGGCTTATTACAGTAAAGTGTTACAGGACAAAAGAGGCAATATTAAACAGTGAAAGATACAACTATATTATTAAAATGTTACTGAAGTTATCCATTTACTTGATTAATGTAGTAAAAAATCGAATAAACTGCTGAACAAAATAGCTAGTTTTATATCTAACCAAATGCAATTAAATCAAATATCGTGAACGATGTCCTTGAATACTTTTGAAATAAGTCAAGGTCTTTAATTAATTTTACTACAATATTTATAACATTCTGAATACAATCTTAGCAACATATAATGTCCGGTTTGTTCAAATACAGTGTATACTACATTATTGCTTTGTAACATTATACTCACTAATGATTAAAAGAATCAGTCAAATGAATAGCGGGAGAAGGTTTAAACATCCCCAAACTATATATTGTCATATTGTAAATTTGCTATGTACTAGATTTAATAAATATAAAAAAAAACAATGATAAATTAGTCAGATTAAATGAATGGTTAAGAAGCAATGCTAGATGAATTGTTATAAGTGCTCTACATTCAATTGTGTTTGAAATTGTTTACAATGGAATGGAGAAAAATGAATTCAGAACTGAAGCTTTTAACTAACCTGGTATGATTGACCAGCCATTTTCACTGTTTTGTTCACGACGCAATTTACCCTTTCTTGATTTGTTGTCTACCAATGAGACAAGACTACGTAATCGTGACCTCTGCTATTTTAAGCTATTGGTCTGATATACGTATTTGTCATTATTATGTGTAAGCTATATTTAAACTTTCTTTCAATGAAAATATTGCAGTCATTTAATATAAATTTTATATAGGTACAATTCTGTAATAGTGTCTATAGTTCTTTTTATTGTTATATGTCCACCAAAGGTGTTAATTACAGGGACAGGTGGTTATAGGGCCGGAGTATGGTTGTCAAGAAGATACAGATAGATTTTGTTATCGACTTTGAGGATTTGCATAGAAATTAAATAGGATATACTTTCTAGGGACAGAGGACAGAGCTCGATGAATCCAAAAGCGCATGTTTGAAGAATCGCCCATAAATTTATACAGAAAAAGAAGGGCTAAATCAAGGGACCGGACTTGTAGCTCGGGTCATCGCCGGTATTCAATTAATCGCCACATTGAGGAATCGCGTGACCACTGTATAATAATTATCTTATTGAACAATAACAGGTACCTATCTAATTTCAAGCTAGGATATAAGGAGGATATGTGAAGATTAATTGAGTCATAAACTTTTCTTTTAAAAGTAATTAAGGATAAATCATTATACACCCTTGACAAAACTGGTCTCTGAAATGTACCGGCTACTGAAATGATGATGTTATACAAAGAAAAAATACATGTCAAAACTAATGAGTTACTTTGATAGATTTTTGCTTACCTTCGTATCCATCTCACTATCACTTTTTTTTTCTTTTCAATGCCATGACTGTTTTGGTTTTCCACTTACTAAAATATCCATTCAGAGACGGTGTAGAAATAACCTTAACCCCCATCTACTGCTAAATTAAGTTTGTAAAACAATTCAAAAGAAACATTTCGGTGATTGTTGACTAAACGATTAGGAAGGCATTCAAAAGACAAAGCTTTTTTTAAAATTACAGAAAATATAGACACATACATGTAGTTAAATTTGATGTTCATTTATAAATTTATTTATTAATTTAACGTCATTTTATTCACAGGATGATCTCCTCCTTTAACTCGTATTTTTTTAAGTGATGTGAAAAAGTAGAAAATAAATATGCTCCAATCTATTGCTGAAATATGCATTATTACATTTCTAAATAATTCAAAATTGTTTGAAAAACACGAAATAAAAGATTCGACATATTTTCAATGTGAGACATTTTTAAAGTCCATGAGTATATTTCAAAACAACATGGGGCCTTTTCTGTTACTGTGTAAGTTATGATATGGAGACAGGGAGGCAATGCTCTTCAGGACTATGTGCCTCAATTCCAGTAACGGTTTACTGTACAGGTAAAAAGGGCAATGTGGAACAATTCCAGTAAAATTGATAAATTGAATACTTTTGAAATAAATCAAGGTCATTCATACAGATTTCTAATTCGATTATGCGAGTGTTTGAAATTGTTTACAAATGAATTCAGAACTGAAGCTTTTAACTAACCTGGTATTCTTGACAAGCCATTTTCACTGTTTACTTCACGATGCAGTTTACCCTTCTTGATTTGTTTTCTACCAATGAAACAAGACTACGTAATTGTGACCTCTGCTATTTAAAGCAATTTAATTCATTTACGTATTTGTCATTATTGAGTGTAAGGCTATATTTCAACTTTCTTTCAATGAAAATATTGCAGTCATTTATATATAAATTTTATATATGTGCAATTCTGTAATAACGTCTATAGTTCTTTTTATTGGTATTATATGTACCAAAATTATAAAAATATCTTTATCATCATCACTGTTTAAAACACTATAGTAGGAGTTCCACCGCATTACATTCCTGCACCTTAACGACGTCAATATAGTCCGTCAACGTCAATGTTGAACCGATGTTTTTGTTACGGTTGTTTGTGTGTTGTTGCGTATGTTTGAGGTATTTCTCTTTCACACTTTCTTTCTCTTTCTTTATTTTTGGGAACTCTCTTTGCTTATGCAGGTACCGGCTGGTTCAACTTTTTTTCAAAACTGAGTAATCTGGAAATAATCCAACAAAGAGTACAGTTGATGGTACGAAATTTAATGAACTAATTCAGGAACAGACAGTGAGTAAAATTAATTCATTACATGTCGAAGTACAAAATATCGAAACCGAAAGTAGAAAGGATAAAATGAATTGAATGTTTCCATGTGTTTTTAAATCAGTCATGTCAATAGATTGAAAAGCAATTTTTTCCAAACATATATGATCTTGTAAACTATCTTGCTGTGTCGATCATGCTTTAATTTTCTTCATTTTTCATTTTATAACAGCTAAATATAGTTTCCCGTTCGATAACTTTATCTTACGAGCGTGTCGAAATAACGCAAAAGACGAAAATCCAAAATGAACGTAATTTACCGAAATAGTATATGTGTGGATGATCAACACAGAAGATTACACATTAATCATAATGAAAGACATTTTTTCATCTCAAAACAATCAGAGTTACACAATATTATAAAAGTCTCAACTATAATGTATTATGAGAGAACAAAGCTTTTTCAAATACACATTCCTATTAATGTAATTTATAATGAATATAATAAAATAGAATAATGCAATTTCAGAAATACATAGGAAATGCTTACACGAAAGCAATTCTCCTAGCTGCATGATTTAAACATAAAGACATTTATTCAAGAAAATATGTTTTAAGTAAAATTGAGACTTACCTGGAAATAGTCCAACAAAGAGTACAGTTGATCGTACGAAGTTTTAACTAATTCAGGAACAGACAGTGAGTGACAAGACTCCCAAGGCCGACAGTATATATCCAGCACTTCGGCCAATGCGAATCATTAGCCAATCACCATCGATTCCTTAATCGACAACCAATCGCATGATTGATTGTCGATCCATCACGTGATCAACTGCAGGGTCCGAGGACCCACGCTTATGCGCCTCTTTGTCTTTAATTGTCCAGGTTTATCATAAAGTTGTCACTGCATTGTTAATAGGCTTAGTGGGTCTAAACACCCACGGTTACTGCCAAGTTACATATTTGATGGCTTGGAGACTTGATAAGTAAAACCATCTAGGACGAGATCAATAAAAATGCCGTATTACGCGCAATAAGCCGATTAAATAAACTGGCATCTATAGTGTGTCCACCTCACCACATGTTTGTTTGAATGCTATGAACATGTGTGTTAAATGCAGTAAAGCACATTGCTGTCGTAGTGTAATAAACATAATGCAATGGATAGTCCAGAATGCTTCTAGTAAATAGTCATAATTTTTACAAAAAGACCTAACTTGTTTTCCTTGGAAAATGATTTTCAAGCATATATATTTTAGCTTATAACATGATGTAAGAAATTTCGCCGCAAAAGAAATCGTTGCCAAAGCAGATATACAAACGCCTTAACATGATATGCATTATATAAGTAGTTAGCAACCAAAGCGTTCAGAAACAACAACAGCAGCATATAAAACAGCATAATTTCTATCAGCAGCAATCTTTTACCAATATCCATTAATATTCTATCACTCGTACTCAGATTTGCTTGTCAGTCCTCTTCCCAAGCTTTAATTAATCATTTTCAGGAAAGTCTGTACTATCTTCGAAATCAGATATCCTCTAACCTCTCCAGAAGTACATCCTCTACCTCTACTGCCATGGCGGCAATGACATCATTTAAGACATCTATGTTAACACAATGTCGTACATTTAATTTTTGTATTTTTGACATGTAACCTTCACTATTGTATTACATTTTATGCATATCTGTAGAAAGATAATGGAATATTCAAAAACGTCTAGACTGTTCTAAAATAGCAGTGAAATTGTATCAGGTCATTTTAAATGTACATAGGTCGGAACGTATCACCAACATAAATGATGCAAACTAACCCAAATTCCGGGTAGCATGCGTCCTAATAGGATTAAAAAGACAACCAACGACAACGAAGGATAAATATTTCCTTATTACAAATCTATATACAAATATTGTTAAAACACATAAAATAAAACAAACAAATGATATTGAAATATATCCATGAAACTTTTGCATTTTTTATCTTTCAAAAGGTCAGGTGTAATTCTTCTGGAAACCAAAATTGAAGCTCTAGACAAGAAAAATGTCCTCCACATTGTAAAGGCTAGAACACCTTATTTATTCCATGAATATAGTGATCAACCTACAAACCAACACAGGAGAACGCAAAATCTTCAACAATAGAGAGATAACGTTATCTCCACATGTAAGAGTGGCTATACTTTTACCAAGGCTTAGGAATATACGGAATACTCGAATAATGTAATTCTATTTGTTGATTTTTCTTGTAAGATTGTAATTTTTTGCACTTGTGATCTTATGAAAACCATACTTGCACTCGTATGTTTGTTGTTTATTTTATGACCACGCGTAAAAGAAAATAGAATCTTAAAAAAAGAAAAATCATTTAATTTCCTCAATACTAGAATAACTGCGAATAATAAGTGAACTATCATCTACGATCCTATCATGTGGAGGATTACCTGTTATAGTCTTCCAATTAAGTTGCGTATTTCGTCCGAGCGTATACATGTATTTTGCATATAATCTAAACTGCTGGGACTTTGTTTCTATGGTCTCTGGTCTTATAATGAGAAAGTGGTTTAATGGGAAAGATTTATGTATAAAAACGCTAGGGCAGGATTTATAACTGTCGTTAAATAAAAAAGTCGTTTAATACAGATGGTCGCATGTACGATGTTAACTGCAATTAATACGTTATAAAACAAGTATGCAGCAGAAACTTAATTAAAGTTTTCCTTGATTTTTCCCTAGCCGCATGATCACAAAAGCATACAAAGTTGATATACAAAAGTTTTTAAACATTGAAGCAATAGAACTATTTTGTACTTACAAAGGGTAATATGGGTATGTTGCAGCAGTAAGATTAAAATAAAAAAGAACATTTGTTTGTTTGAGTGAATATGGAATGTATCTCATCCCGAAGTGATGTCATTTTCACAATATTAAATTTTATCACTTTTCGATGAGATATATTTCATATCCACTCAAAACAAACAAATTCCCTGTATATATCTTGTTAAGCATTAAATGTAAACAACTATTTATAACAGAAAAAAAACATATATGTAAAGATTTAAAAAAGATCAGGGGTGTGTTGCTCAGACAAACGGTTGCAATGTTATAAAATTAACGCTTTCTTTGTTTTTTACGCAACAATTTTAGTGAAAACACTGGCGTCTAGCATCTATCTTCCATCAAAACTTATATCATTCTGCAAAATAAACATATGACCTATATAACCCCAAACAGAAAAGACAAAATATTTTTTTTCTTATATGAATAGAGCAATTTAAAAATTGTCTAATCCGAATCTGAAAATGAAAACCAATGTCGTAAATTTATGTTTATCATGTTACTGCCCGGTGCAGCTTTAACGAGTACCTTCTCTTTTCACTCGAAACTTAATTTTGCAACATCCGGTTGCAAAGGAATCAACGGAAAACTATACCTTTTGTCTGATGTAATTAAGCATGGAATTTAATGTTATCATTCAAACAAACATGTACAGGGTATTTTTATATATTCGTATATAGGCTCTAACATATCAAGCATTAGTAACAAATTCATGAAAGTATTTTTAAGCGAGTCTCTGACAAAAATTTTCATTTGAAATGACAAATCATGTCAGATTCTTTTTATCAAATGACGAAGACTCAGTAAACCGCGATTATAACAAAAAAAAACATGAATGAACGCACTGTGAACGAATTGTAATCTTAAACCAAGAAAATCTTTTCAAATAGAAAATGAAATTTTTTCTCATTTTCATACATGTCCAACATCATATGAATAATAAAAGTTTGTTACATCAAATACATTTTATCCAGCTATTAGAGTTATCACTATATTTATACATAGAATACGCTCGCGAGACGCGGAGTGATGTCATTCGGCATATAAGTTATATGTAAACATATGATTATATGAAACCTGAAACAGCTGTAATCATTCTAAAAATTTCAACGAAATGTGTTTGTTTAGTGTTAATCTCAATTACAATTAAGCCACCTTAGTGCAATTTATCGTACGTTACTTGACTTACTTCCTGTAATCTTTCACAATTACAACGTTTTTGAGCTATGCATTGCTAACGCATTTGAAGATATCTTCTTTTCCAATTTCGACGAAAGGAAATTGTATAAAGTTTATGTGTGTGAAAGTTTGCCATTGCTAAGTGTATTTGACTGATTTATACATATTCGTTTCAGTTAATATTAAATTTTACGGTGATGTAACTCGTTTAATATACAACAAAAGTCCACACGAATGTCTGAAGAAAAATACCCAAACATTTTAGTGTTTAGTATACGGGTAAATAGACCAAAACAGTTAAGGATTCATATCAGCTTTACCCTGATCTCTCAACACCCGAAGAGCAGCCCCAACCAAATAAAGACTGCCAACAATCAGAACTTGTTTATGTTTTGGTTCTGCGCCATCTCCCCTACTGCTAACCCAGTCAAAACAAGATGATACAGATGGAAAAACATGAATCTCCATGGCAACCATCTGCGTCAACTTCTCCCAGGCTTTCTTGTTATCAATGAATTTCTGAGCCTGCATCTCCTTTGTTACGACAAAATTCGTCTGGTCTGAAGTGAAATTAAACATGTTTTCGAGAGATTTTATTGTAAGAATATATTTTGGTCGTTTTTTTTTTCACCGGATATTTCTACATATTCTTTTTTAAGTACTAGAACTGTTTCAACAGTCCATCACCACACTGAATTTATAATCATATGTGCTATTTCTAGCTTGATGATATTCAAAGTAAATATTCAATTTCGTTATGAATTTTCAAGAATATAGTCTTCTGTAATAGATCCATGATACCTGTTAATCTAGATACACTGCCCATTGTTTTATACTTAGAATTAAGCTAGCAGTAAAAACATTGTGTCTGTTTCATGCACAAAAGACAACAACATATTAATTAGATTATACAGAAATTTATTATTGTGTTCTTATATTAACCCACACATGAATATAACATGGGGGGCAGTATTGGTTAAGAGCATTTGATGACACTGCTAATGACTATGTCGAGAGATGGGGTCGCATCTCAAAACCACATTGTGTTAATTTGCTTCAAAAGAAGGTCTGTCTATTTCTTCACATTATCTAAGATTTAAGGTGTACCCTATCCAAGCAAAACTTATTTCGACACTCGTAAGGGCATACCTTTATTTGTGAGCACATTTCTTTGCTGTATATACCATACCATATTTTATTTTGGAAATATTAATAACTCAATAGACAACGAACTCTACCATTGGACTACCGTGCCCTGACAAAGTCTTAAACTTTCTTGGGTGTTTCAAGTTAAAAACCATTATTAATGTAGCAATTAAGTCTAACAGCAAAGTAGAGAAAACGATATGTATCTGTAAAAACGTTATTTTGCAGTGGTAGAATAATTAGATATGAATAATATGCATATTAAACGGACTGATTATGTGATTGGAGCACTTAGTGTGATACTATCATTGCTAAACGATCAATTTACTAACCGCACTTCTTTATTCTAGAGTGTGTATTATACACAATTAGAAGCAATTCATTAGTTGATTTAGCTTATAATTACATTTTACAATTATTACAGAAAAAGACCAATTTGCATACTTTAATGGTCTCTTAAGTATATCAAAAGTCCGTCAGCTACGCCGAAATATCCTTACCTGCATTTTCTGGGGTTTCATAGGCGTCATTTGGACAAAATAGAGCAGCGTCAAAAGTACATTCCTGAAAAAAATCGTTACAATTGCAAGTGATTTATCCACTTTACTGTTTTATCTTTTTCTAGTGACGTTGATCAGCATGTCACCAAATCCAATATAAAACTCGAGAAATTTAATGATAATGAAATAATGGTAGAATATTCTCTGAAGTACCATCGCCAGCACATGAGATATTAAAGATTAGTGGCACACGAAGTTACTGGACACGAATTAAATGATTCCATTGGAGCTCTTCCTTCAGAGAAGAAAGCGGATAAATAAAAAGAAGGAAACTTATAATGGCGCATTAACCAAGTACCGAGAAATTAAAAGAACTTTATGCTTGATACACGTCCACTATTTTAAGTCCAGAGTTCTGCATCAGATAAGAACAATGTAAGACCATACCTAAGTAAACGCGTTTTTATCATATATAAAATATACTACAACTTAATATAGTAAATAGTGAAATCTTCTTTGCTTGTATATTTGATAGATTTGCTTTTGACGATTATATTTTTTAAATTGTTAAAACAAATATATCCCCAAAACCAAGATTTTCATTGGGGCAATATGGGGATCTTGTAGTCCTGTTCCGTTGCATGCGGTTAATACTATGTTTAATCGCTTTACAGAACTGATTCATAATCACATGCAATATTCATTAAGACAGTACCATCAAACTGTCCAACGGAATTGCGACCTTCACCTTCATGTAATATCATGGTAAACTTTTCATTAATCATTAAATGCACCATGGCAATGTTTCGACGGTATGAATCACCCTTTGTGATAGGTCTAGTTTATTTGGTTATTGTGGCCAATAAATTTCACAAATTGCTTTTCAAAACAATATATTAAATTGTTCGATCGTTCGAGGAATCTGATATGCAATGAACAATAAGTGATCCTTAGCAAATTTGAGTAGTATACCATACAAGTCCTGAGATTTGGAAATAAAGGTCGGAGAAAAAAAATGTTCGGTTCACACTATTACGTAATATAAAGTGCATTCATTTCAGAATTTAAATTCGTTTAAATAATCTGTCATAGATACGTCCTTATCAGAGCATTACGACGTATATCAGTCAATATATCGACCTTTTTACGCTCTTCTTACATCGAACTTACACTTTTTTCATTCGAAAACAAAACAACATCAAAAGCACGTGAATACCCACTAATACAGAATACCGAATAGTCCCACAATGGAACATGCTGGTGACAGCAAGTTTAAATGTTTGACTCTTTGCTACGGCACTGGAGCTTATGTCAGTAAACTCAGTGTATGTTAAATCTTCATTGTTATTCAATTCATCCAGTTAAAATTTTAATCTTATATCACTCAAACGTTTTTTGACAAAACTGTAAGAAAAAAAACAGTCCTTTTAAGCAGAGTATGCAGACCTATGTGCAAATATATAATGTTATTTTATGCTTTTTGGTTGATTATTGCTATATAAATAAAAATACATTTGATAATTTCACAGTTTCAAATGAAGGACTACTTTTATTATAATTTCTCCTTGTTATACCTCATGTTCTTAAATTCTTACTTCTTTAAATTTCCAACTGGTAACTTACAAACTAACAAACATGAACATAGTTTCTGCAACTCCTGCACCAATGGAGGTCTAACTACAAATCAGACAAATAAAGCTTTAAAACTTATTGTAATACATTTTGTTCCTATCTTTGTTTCCTTTATCTAGTCATTATCAGACATCACTCAAATTGTCACTTTCTGTTTTGATCCTATCCTATGATCTTTATTACGTTAGTAGTTTTGAATTCTTTCTATGGAAGATTGCACTTACAAAAATCGTGCATATTTATTTATTTACCTACCAATAACTGTTAAACATTGAGGAAAATCAAGGTACATTTCAAAGCCGGAGAGATATGATACAATCTTGACACGCTTTATCGTATTTTTTTTTTATTGTATCGATCTTCCTTCTCTCAAATGAATATTAATAAATTACAATCCAGTATTTATCCGTGAAAACCGACATTGATATTACTTATTTTCCATCGCTCTGATTAACTTTTGGCAGTGGCGGCCATGTGGTAAACTAAAGAAGAACCGAAAATTACTTCGCCGGATACGGTAAAACAAAAAGAATATAAACACACTGTAATATCTTTTCCTTCAATATTGTTTATTTCATTCAATAATGATAATAAAATTATTATCCATTGATTTTGCTAAAACAAATACAATTATTGCGTTCTTAGTTTCATTTGTGTACATTTCGTTTAAACGTATCAAAATTTTATACGGAGTGATTCGGTCAGGATTTGAGGCCACACCGAATCACTCCGTATTATTTAGGTGTTTGTATCACCTGCTGTAAGCAGAGGTGACACGTAGGTATCATTTTTTTGTCGTCTGTCTGTCCGTCTGTCTGTCCGTCACAATTTTTTCTGTCACGCTTCAGCAGATGACACATGTGTTCCAAAGATAACTCTTGTTAAAAATCAAAGAGACTGATGAAATATAGGTAATGTGATAGCAAACCTGAATGGGTTTAAGTAACACTTCCGGGTCACGGTCGCCTGTTGAATTGAAGATAAGAACCCTGTAGACCGGCGATCTACAAACAGGAATAATCATACTGATTCCTATCGTTAATGATTTTGTCCCTTGGTTCAATAATTGACGCTTTCACTAAAGATATGCATTTAACTTTCAACAGCTGAAAACAGTTTTTAAACTTGTAGAAAAA
>CM037780.1:76191663-76235123 GCA_021229015.1 Solen grandis | reverse complement strand
AGATAAATTGGACAACTGTTATCCTAAATATGCCTTTAAGGTCTTTTGACTTCATATGACAGATACGACCAAACAAGCAAAAAGAGGTGCGATAACTACACTTGGTGCCGAGCTTCAAATAACTGAGTTCCAGCTGGAAATCGATCGTCTTAGAAAGGAAAATGAGCGTCTTAAGGAAGAAAACCAGTGTCTACGCTCAGATCAAATCGTATGCAGAGAAATGTATTCAGGTAACCGACAGTATTTGTTAGAACAAACAAGTATGGTGGGTACCAGCAAATATGTGTTTGGAGAGTATTTATATTTTCAAAGAATTTTGATATTTACCTATTTTTTGGAGTAAATTCTATTTATCTTATCAAAAAGCATTATTTTATTAAACACATACTTTATGTATCTAAATTTACATGAATACAGGTCATTTAAATATATTATATGCTCCGTTAACATACTTGTATAATTAAACATTGCCCCTCGTTTTGAAAATTACTTCATATATTAAATTCTTATTTTTCGAATGTGTATTTCGAAATTAGCATCATATTTGAATTTGCTTTATTTTTTTTTTATTTTCCCTGTTAATTTTCCCTGTTATTTGTCATTGATCGTAATATCCTTATAGTTACTATACATAATTCATAGACTTTATTATCAGTTTAAAAGTGTTTTTCAAGAGAATTACAAATCATTTTTTCAGACCCACAGTCCCACTACACAAGCCTTGGTAGAAAATGGACGGATGAGAATACATATGAAGGACTAAGACATTGAGCTATTTATGAACACTATTCGTCTACCAATGCCAGCATTAGACAATCATAGGAATTAGTCAGAAATCATTTCTGTTTTTACCTACATATTATCAGACGTAATTCATTTCAAACAGTTCGTCATTGTTTTGCTATTAGTAGTAATATTGAAAAATATGTGGGGCTTAAACAATTATATGAATTATATGCGCTGGTTATAGAAAAATATATCAAAACAATTCCTATATAGCCCACATCACAGTCCCGTTAAGTGGGGGTATGATCAAATCCTAAACTCAAGAATACCAGCACAGGACAATTCAGTTTATATATCGCGACTGAGTTAACATTAGATGTAGAATATGCTACCAGTTTGCACATACAAATACATACATTAAATAGTTATTTTCATGACAAAATAATATTTCCAGCTTTCTTGAAATCTTAGATATCAAAAGCGTATATTTGATTTTTAAACTCTAATTTTACCTGTTTAAACACTTTGTTTATACTGTCACTTTTTAATATTAACATTAACTTGCTTTATTAATGAAATATACTTACATAGCTATTAAACACATATACCGAACGAAGGACTTATGTTACTTGAATTTGGTGATTTGTAAAGGTTATGTCCCATTTAAATGGATACGAATCAGAAGCCACAAATATAAAGCATCATAAATGTTTGCTACTTCCGTGAGAGATTTAAAGCAGTTCGTTCATAGATGACAAAAAGGTTGTTGTTTTTTACGCTCCCTCGTTAATGTTGGCGAAGGATTTATTTCCTGACGAATAAACTCGGCAGTTGTAGGTAACTTTGAACGAGAAAACGCTATTTTCGCAAACGCCACTTCTGGTAAATCGGTTAAATATAGAATACGGTATCACTGATGCATGCGTTTGCTGTATCACGTGACATATTTCGCATCAAGTCGTCTTCATTCAGTGAAGTGAGCACATTCCCGAGTAGAGAATGTGGACAGTCAAGTGGCTACTAAAAATAGAAAACCTAAATATAGGTCTTCAATTCTAAATAAAAACTCAATGCCGTCTGTGACAGTTAAATTAACCATTCAAACTGTAATGGACATCCCACACTTACTCTCAATTTTACCATATGCGCTTTTGAAGAAGAAATAATACCCATATTTATAAATCTTCTTGTAAGTGTTCGTTATGCATACTGATTGCGAATTGGCAAGCATATTAGGACACTATGGACAATAAATCGTCAACTTGAAGGCATGATTAGCTTTACGAGTTTGATCCACATTTACAGGGAGACTGGCTTAGACTATATGATGGCAGTCAGGAATTAAATGATACGCTGCGTGACAGACACGGTTTTGAAGAAGAATCAATATTCAACTGCAAAAATGCCCCTGGAAGTTTCCTTTATGCATACTGTTTACGAATTGGTATACATTCTAGGGCACTGTGGGTTTTAAACCAGTATCTTACAGACAAAATTTGCTGTACGACTTCCAATCAAAGTCACAAGATGATAGGTCTTGACTATATGGTGTCTGTCAGGATTTAAAGATGATACGCTAACCGGTGCGTGATGAACATGAATAGGTTTCATTATACAGTCCGAGAATACTAATATATAATCGTAAATATGAATAGTAATTAGGCAATCAAAACATCACAGAAAAATCCTAGATTTCGAAACAAATCTTCCTATATCTATCTCTATGAGAGTATATACAGGTCTATTTAACGTCTACTTTCCAAATGATGTGATTATCCTGTTAGACCTTTCGGACATATACTAATTGTAACATTTCAGAGAGGAGTTTGTTCCCTGTGTTAATGCTTTTATTTTAGATTTTGAAATAAGAATTATCATGACAAACTTAATAAAACTAACGATTTGTTTTTTATATCTATTTTATACATCAATATTCGGTGTTTTACATGACGAATATGAATATTCATAATATGGGTTGAAATAACAGGTCCACTGAATGTTCGAGTGTATCGTTTCAATCCTGGTGGCTGCTGCAATACTAGGATGATGTGTGTCCCTTTATATTTATATTCGGGCAGATTCATTTGAAATCTAGATGCGAAGACATAAATCTTATTTGACATACACCGTTCCAAGTGGCGTTGTCTTAATATTATGTATTTAGCGTGCTAATCCCTAGAACACATACATATTTCCTTCATTAATGTAAAGATGGCGAATCTACAAGAAACAACCCAACCTAACCTGTCTAACCCAATTTTATTGTTTTACACATTACTGCCACGTAATTACACAATCTTGCAATACACCGTAGGTCCTTCTCACTGATATTGAATTGCATGCCTTCTTTATAAATTTACTTATATATCTTATCATTTAAATTTTGTTCATCTAAATTGCTATTATTATCATCCCAAATGTTTATACCTATGGCACAAATACATACTCACAGAAACTGCTTTCATCACAATTCTGAGTTTAAATGAATGTCACAGCTGATTATCACATTAAATATATCATTTTTTCGAATTTTATTATATATATATATATACATGTAAAAGATTTATCTAAGGTAATTGTCATTGAAATAAGATATATTGGAAGAAATGCAATCAGACGTTATAGAAAAAGAAATAAATAAAGAGATGGAATCAGAACGGCAACTACATCAAAAATACATTTATTATTGAACACATTAAAACTTAACAACTTTATATTTTCTAAAATGAAATGCAGGAAGTAGCTACTCTACTCAAAATAAATTTATTAAAGAAAAAATAGTACTGTAATATATATATCAAAACAATCAGTAAATATAGTAACCCCGTGTAATGTAAGGCATTCAATTCCTTTTTTTTTTCTCGTAAAGAAACCATAATAACAGCCGTCAAATATACGTGATGATAAATGATCAGAATATTCACTTGTTTCACCATTCCTGTCATATGCGCGTTTAATATATCCGCCAAATGTAACGACCCGGATATCCGTGAACTGACCGACATTTTGTAATGGGGGAAATTTTTGTATGAATAGATTTCGTCTCGATGGTCTGAACATTCTTTGTAAGACATCTCAGAACATCTAAGGAAAGAAAAAACATATTCTCTTTTATGATATAAAGGTGACTTCTGTCCCAGCGAATTGAAATTCGCTTTTTCAGTATTCGAACAAAAGGGTTTGAACGAAAGGTGGGGCATACATATATAATACTTGTACAATGATGTATGACCCATCTTTTGTGCCACTCCCCTATTTTCACTTGTTTACTATTCCTTGTCTCAGTACAATATTTCTGCTTTTCATTTTATTCATTATTAACCACGTGTTGCGTAATTATCGGGGCCACAGAAGCTATATACAGTCGAACTTCGGTGACTCGATCACTGAAAACTGGAACACCACACCTGACTCGAACACATTTCACGGTCCCGGCATAAACTGTTCTTAATTCTGTATTGTTCGAACTAGGATGAGTCGAACAATGATGACTGGAACTCTCGAACAAAATTTCCGGCCCTAGATTTAAAGTGCTATGTATTTCACACCTATCGGTCGAACCTCCTTACCACTGTTTTACAGATCTTAACCTATGCCTCTGAAGTATTTTGTTTCGAAAATGTTGAAATGCTAATAAAAATTCATAACGATTTCTTGAGGAAAATAACAAAATCCAGAAAATCTACACCCATTAATTTCCTCTATGGTGAGCTAGGAAGATATCCAATATCCATTACTATAAAATCTCGTATGTTGTCTCTTTGGTCCCGCATTGTCAATGGACAAGCTATAGAATTTATAGATTTATATTAAATCAGCCAAATACTTACAAATGACCTCAGCGTATTTAAGAAATTTTGTGCTCTGTCGGTTTACCTTATTTATGGGATAACCAGTTCCAAATACGAAATATCAGTATACATAAATCAGTCAAACAAATCATGATCGATCAGTTCAAACAAGAATGGCATGCACAACTGCAACAAACAAAGGCCCAATATACACCTCTTTCAAAATCGAACATAAATTTGAAACTTACATTACATCCTTAAATGCACATAAAGCAGAGACCCTTTATAAATTTCGTACTGCTAATCACCTATTGAGACAGGTCGCTATTATTTAACTCCATATGAAGAAAGAATATGTACATTATGTAACGCTAGAAATATGGGAACTGAGGAACATTACTTTCAAACTGAACGGTCCTCTATCCTTAACATCTATACACCGAACATTCAAACTCATATATCCACAAGAACCCTCCTCTCAGAAGCAGATGTAGTTACCCTGAAAAATGTGTGTAAATTCATATCTATAGTCATAAGAAAATTTCAACAATAACAGCCATGCCAATACCTCCACTTCAAACTTAAATCTTTTAAAAATGTAATTGTATACTATATGCAAGATACTTTCGCCAAAAATGTTGAACAATCTTTTATTATTATCATCATCAGGGTCTTTTAATACAGTATATGTATAACATGTTATCATTATAATTATTATTAGCAGTAGCATTTAAGAATGATATGTAACACGTTATATGCAGACATGTAAATACATGTAGATACACTGCTTAATTGCTACAGTGACATTGTTTATGGCTCTCGTCGACTTAATCCATCTTATTTGCATATCCAGGTATAATCCATTTCATCTGGATACACGGGGATTTCTGATCAAACCAAACAACTTAAGGAAAACAGAATTAATCTAACACCAATGACCCAACGTCTTTTTTATAGATAGACGCTGAGGGGATTGCTGTAACCGCAATATGGAATAGCTGCTTTTTTTGCATCGGTTGATCTTTCAGATGCATTTTATCGACTCCATTTCACAAAACATATCGTAAAAACCAAAGATTTATTTTTGATGGGGTAAAGTATTAGTTTACTGCATTGATAATTTGATTTTAATGTAGCCCGTTTGTGTTTACAAAAATGAAGCCTGCATTTGCTTATTTGCGCGCCAAAACCTAGCGTATCATATCCGTTTTTAAAACACGGGAAGTGTGTGTGTTGGGGGGGGGGGGGCGATCACGTGACATTGTCCAGTAATCAATATCAAAATGAGCAATGGCGAGCCTCGGTAAGTTCATTATTTTGCTAAATTTTGGTGACACTCGTTTCCAGAGTCCAAACTAAACCTAGCGTATCATATCCGTGGCAATGTTCTTCAAATATCTGACTACGTATGTTTTTGTACGTTTCATGGTTTTCTAAAACATTGTTTGAATTGTGTCAAAATTGCAGATGCAGCCTTAGAGCATTTTATGGATAGTAAACCACATACGAACAAAAATAGAAAGTACCACGCATGGTTTCAATAGCTTTAAATATCTAAAATATGGCGACATTAAACAAGTGTGTCCCGTATAGGGTGTTAATAATTCAAAAACTAATTCAAAAACATGTATGTACAATTCAAACAATATATATGAGACATTGATACTGCTTGATCTTTTATTGAACACGCAAACCATGTATAGCTCAACTAACCGCTGTGATTGAAATATTGTTAAAACGGTGTATATGGTGGATCAAATATAGCAGCCCAAATGAGTAGAAAGCAACACACGAAGTCGATATTGTTGCTGAATCTATTACGATATTTCTGTTATTAAGTAAGGACATATATACTTATTGATTAATATTGATAAGTGTTTCATTTATCCTGTAAACATGCAGAAGCTTTCCAGCTATGTTTGAAAGAAGAAAAACATGTCTTTAAACGAGACTGCTCGCTGAAAATGTTAACCGGTGTTCCCAATTTAACTGAAATATTACTTTATCTACATAGTATATAAACAATCTGAATCGGATAATTCGTTTTTTCTCCAGCTTGTATTATGTGCCAAATATTGTCCGTCTAAGTTTAGTGCTTTAAACGATATATACATGAACAGTTTTTTTTTATTTTCAGAGTGTACTGGGTATAGTTATGTTTTACTTGGTATGGCTTTATGCGTGAAATATGTGTACTGGGGGTAGTCAAACGAAAATTTAGTCGTTGATATTTGAAACGGGCGTCATCCAATGTATTATTATGAAATGCGATTTTTTTTATTCTAAAAAACTGGCTTATTAACAAACTGGATTATTTCTACTCTCTATTTCTATTTATCTCTAAACGCTGCGAGATGAAATAATTCGCCGTTAATGCATTTCAATGTTATACGCTCTGCTTCTTCAAGATCATGGAGCTTAACACATTTAAATTTATATATAGCTTAAGTCGGCACTAGGGAGGGTGCAGAGTATGGCAATATTCACTACTGTTCATGATAACACCAGTCAGACCGAGTCTGTGATTTTTTTTCTGACCTCATAAAGGATTTCAATAATTTCAGAATTATTTTCATATACATAAAGGACAAATGTAACTACCGTGCCAAAGACGAGGACTAGTTCAAAATAACAAATTCAGCATATTACAGAGAAACAATCTAGCAACGAAATGGGGAAACTATCAGAACAACGCAGATTTTATTGGGAAAAAACATGAAGAAGAAACATGATGTGTAGAAATATGAAGTCTGTGTGTGTGTGATATCCGACAGTGATATTCTTCTTTCTTCTTAATAGAATGAAAGAATAGCCAAATCCAGGAAGGGAGGGTCCTTAACCCCCTCCTCTGTGTCCGCGCATGGATTAAATGTGCCGGGAAAATTTAGAGAAGAATTCTTAAGAAAGGTTCCACTGGGCAATATAGCATATTTGTTTTTCTCGATTTTGTAAGATGGTTTACTTTAGAACAGTCAACTAACCAATTTGTTACAGCTATGAGTGTAACTTATTTTAGAACTCTGGGTACAAGATTTATAGAGGAAATTTTAAGGAAATACCAAAGCATAAAGGTCATGCAACGTATTTGTGTGAAGTTTGTGGTCGATTTCTGTAAGACATTTCGAAGATAAATTTCGTAAGTTCAACAAACGTCTACTAGAAGATTAGTGCACACATGAGAAAATTTAATATATAGTCAATGGAAACTATATTAGGCATGGATAAATTATATCTCTAGGCTATATATACCAGCAACAAAACATTTAGTGATTTGATCAAATCGCATATCTAACTTTAAGACATAAGTATATCCTAGTATGTCCACCATTATTTTTTGAAATATTTGAATATCTTTTCCATGTACGATTTAAAAGCTATACCCCGTAGAGAATTTCCTAATTCATTTCTATACTTAGTACACTACCACTGGACATATAAATAGGAAATACATGCAAGTGTCACCTAATATCTCAAAAAGTGTCCTTAACGGTGTGTCTCATGTGATGATTACGGTGCTACTAATAAGGATTTTGGAGGCCGTGGCTACTGTACAGAATGTAAACCTGGATACTACAGTGACCCACCTGATTATTTCAAATGTAACTACGCCTGTGTTTCATGTCAGTCCGCGACCCAGTGTCACTCGTGAAATAAGGGGTATTACGTGGTACTCAAGAGTATGTTACATTTACGACTTGTCCAAGTACGTGTGCGGCCTGTTATTCTACATTTTCCTGCTCGGAATGGAAAACATTGCAGTTTGAAGGGAATGCATGTGAGAAATGTATACCCGGGTTTTACGGAGTAACTGTAATACGCCCTGTCCCGACGGCTGCAAGGATAAAATTTGTGTTAAGTCTTCAGGAAACTGTATTGGTAGTTGTGAAGACGGCTATGTCTCAAGTAAACGTTTGCAATTCTTTCCTAATTGTGCCATAAATTTCCACTTCATACAAACCGTATCCATATAGTCAGCCATACTAAATTATCCAGCACACACAAGACACACACAAGACACCACATCTTTAGTCTAATATTCACCAAACTCGATCAGAATGTTTGTCTTTATAAAATAATGGTTGAGTTTGAAATTGGCCGATTTTGGGTTAAAGGAAGGGAAGGGTCAACTCCTTGCCAAATATCGTTTTGAACACACAAGTTGCCACAATGTCAGCCTAATCTTCACATATCTATAGAATGTTTGTCAGTATGATATCATATATTATTTCGAGAATGAGTTATATAGGGTAAAAAAGTAGGTCAGTGGGTCAAATAAAAAATGGTCATATCAGGTCAAAAAGTAGGTTCTTAAATTTAATCCTCGACAAATATTTTGAACACCCAAGAGGCCACATATGTTGGCCCATTTTTTACAGAACAAGGCCTGGGTCTTTGGTTGCATAACATCCATGAACCCCATAGAGGCCACATCTTGCTTTAAAGGCTTGGTTCCTCAGTAGTCCCATCAATGAGATGCTCTCGGCTCGATTGCTATGTTTGATCCTGATTATCACGCTTCTAGCGCCAAACCGAAAGTAGAACGACATCAGGAATTTGACTTTAACTGCTGTCTACCATAGTTTAACTTAAATATTTATTTATCAGAGGAAGGGAACATATATATACCATTAGAAATATTTTATAAACGATACAGAATTGAAATCATCGAGCAGGAAAACTCTCAAAGCTAAAGACAATTTTTACCACAACTTTTTATTTTGTGATTCGTTCTGTTTTGCAAATATGACCATTTGATATCAATCTGACTAAAGTACAGATCTTCCTACGGTAAGATCTGAAGACGACCCATTTGAATTGTTCTCCTTTGAGATTGGTTTTCCTGTAAAATCTATTTATATCTAAGCCAATCAGAGAACGTCTTTTAAAGGATGTATAATTTATGCATGATTGATTGAAAATGTCAAAATGATATATGCAATATGTCATTTGCTGTTCATGTAAAATAAAAAAGAATGTAAATAAAACAATTAAAATATGTCTTGGTTTGTTTCTTGATGAATGTATCGAAATTAGCCCCTCTCCGGTAATTACGGTACTTTTTGCTCTTACTGCAGTGCTACAGAGAATGTTTTTCAGTCCTTGTTGAAAGCTAGCGTTCATTCTTGGACTAAAACATTCTGCTATATTCTCATTGAAATCCTCAAAGGATTTACAAAAAAAGGTAAAGTATGTTTTGATGAACTAGTTTATTACAATGAACTGTATTTTATTATGAGTTTAATTTAGATTTTCGACAATCATCAATGTTTTGGGCAATTTTACGCGCGACATTTACATCGCAAATTTATTCATTAAAATGTAAACAATATGTGGTTGTAATAGTTTGATCGACACCCATGATTTAAATATATACTTTTTCATCTCTTGACAGATTCAGATTTTTATCGAGAAAACTTTCAAACGATTTAAAAACATCGTCTTTATAGTGCAAATGCAGACGACTTTGTAGGAATCAACATTGACAACAAGTTAGAGGATTATACCATAGATTCTGAACACTTTTTTATGAATTTAGATAGAAACAGTGGTAAAATTTTGATTTTTTTCTTGCTAACCCAATACACAATCAAGTCCATTAATCTGCTACTTGTGTCAAAATTGATTTCATCATAAATTTCTTACTTAAACTCAGTGACCCCGTGTATTGTAGGAGGGGTGTTTCAAAAGCGTTTTCTAAATGTTTCTAAATATGAACAAATTCCAAGGCAGCCAAACTAGTTTAAATCTTATGTCAAGGTTATTAAAATAATGACCCTCTTAATTAATATTTACTTAATTTCTGATGATATCTTTATTTTAAAATAAATTTGCTTTTTAGATATTTAGCTCTTTACTGCAATAAAATGAACAGGCTTTAGAAAAAAAATGCTGAAATATTTACAAATAAAAGTTTTCTGTAAACTGTAATATGTTTGCATAAGACTGCACATTAAATACCAGTGTGCTGTTTGTATTTAAAACATATTTTATTGTTGAAAAAATCGTAGTTCTTATTAAGTCAAATTGTGCTTTTTTCTAACCAAAAATGCCCTTTTCCATCCCCAGTTTGTTTTGAAAATGGGCTTTTTTTTCAGATACCTTGTTAATTCCCCTTTAAACATGTCTTTTCTTCATGAAGAATGGTCAAATTTGATAATTCATTCCATGATTTATTGTGTTCCTGTTGAGTTGAAAACTAATATTTTAAAGAAAATATTATTTGTTTCAGGTCAAAATCAAGTTTTTTGATGACAAAACCATGGTGTAATTTGCCACTGCAGTGTCATTTTTAGGGTGAATTAAAAATGAAAATAATAAAATGCATTGGTCAAGAAAAATGAATATAACATTTCATATTTTGAACAAGTACAAAAAGTGTAAATAACATAGAATGCGTGCCTCTAAAAAGTATTTAGTTAGATTAAATATCGTTTATGATAAAAAATACCATAAACAAAGTTCATCAAAGGATGTTCTTTTTAAAGGCATGCAAATGTATACTTTTTACTAAACAAAATACATTAAGAAAGAAATGAGGTGATCTTTAAAAAAATGTCACAAGGTAATATAAACAAATTGGGAAAAATAATGTCTTTCATGTAAACTGAAAATATTTTCAAGAAACCTAACATTCATTACCTGTATACTGTTAAGATTTCTTTGTATTGGAAAGACAAAAACAGATCATTCAAATCAAATAATATTTCAAATCAGCACCATTAAAACCATCTTTCATTTACAGTGACAGATGTGATGAAAACTTTAAACTAGTCATTGAATGATAATTGTGGAGAATAATATTTTAGAATATTACAAAAATATGAAGTTATTTAACCTCATAGTGTTGAATTTGGAATTATGGTACATGTATTCTGCTTGGTTTTGAGTTAATATTTCTGTCAAAAATTCATTTGATGATTTGATCATGTTATTATAACATTCATTAAATGAACATTGTAACTTTTTTCAGATTGCATTTAGCAGACCTAGAATTGGAATAAAGGTGTCTCATTCTAAATTCAGATGTTGGTGGATGTTGGACTTGTTTTGTGAATATCATGTTATCTTATCTATAATATCATTAAACAACTATAAAAGCATGTTGTGTTATAATTAAGTGTTTATGTGTGATATAAATTATATATGAAATTTCTAAAAAAAAAATAAAAAAATAAAGTTGAACAAATTGTCTTTAATATATTTAAATGTAATCTTATGTATAGAAATCTACACAATATAAAACAAGATAAAGATATACTTTTTAGGTTTATTTTAATCTTTACATCAATTTAGAAACACATTCTAACAACATATACTAAACCATATCTACGGTACATGGACCAGTACTTTGTGGCCGGGAAGTTGCATAGTTTTAGTATATGCCTCTTATGAAAATGATTATCAAGGACATCACTGCTGTTTGCTGTATATATGCAGAGAGAGAATTTTTTCATGTCTTTGATAAAACAAATACATTGATGACCTAACTAAAAAAAAGTGAGTGTGTGTGTGTAGATAAAGATTATGAAAATAAATCATTGAAATGACAATGTAAATTTACTGTAAAGCAATGCAATTTTAAAACTCACAACTGATTGCACTCCCTGTATATTTTTCATTCATATGTATTTACAATTATCTTTGCTGCTATTCACTGCTATTGGTCTTTTAAACTTTCAATGACAATCATCATCATCATCATCATCATCTTAAAATGACATTCTCATCATCTCAAAATGACATCATCATCGGTTCATCATCATCATCATCATCTCTTTTTCTCTCTCCTTGAATAAGGAAATGTGTATTTGAATGTTTACATGTTATTCACTTATTGCAGTGCTTTTAAACGTCTCTGCATAAATACATTCAGTATTAAGAGACCCTGAATTATGATTCGTTACCATAACACTTCTAATTAATAATTCGAAATTGTATCCCATATTTGTCTTCATTTAAGTGTAATGTAGCTCCAGGTATTTGTATATAGAATCCCTCGTAGCTCTTATCAAATTGCAACATACAATTTCTCTTTATTAAACTTTTATAACGCCCCTCACTGAATACACTTTCTACCGATTCGAATTTTGTAACCGTGTTAATTTCATAAGGACGCGATGACATTGGCTAAAAATAGACAAGAGTGTGTCAAGCACCCTGGTTGAACTAGTAAATTTATTTTATAATTTGTGTATTGTTTATTCTGACGTCAAGTCAGGAAAATATCTTTCATATCAAAACAAAATGGCCGCCTATCTTTTCTTTTCAATGTCGACATTGACGGATTTTATAGACGTCGCTACGGTGACGTTAAGATTCCTGCTGAAATGACTGTGCTAAATATAGATATTGAACATTTACAAAATTCTGCAAGCTACGATCTGATTGGCTGAGACAGAAATATCCAGAACACGAACGTCAACGGGTCGTCCTCAGATCCTAATGTAACGTTGCGTATATATAGGAGATGACTTTAGTCAGATTGATTTGATATAGTACACAGAGATAATTATGACAGCGGAAGTAAAAATAACTTCCTGATGAAGTATTCAAATCAAGTGACGCATTCCTGCAGTGTTGAGTATATTGGTGACGCGTAATACATTATGCAAACTGTCGTCAATATAAGCTGTATCTTACGATAGTTGATCTAAAATTAGATCGTATAAATATCAGAGATATACACCCGAATGTTAAACATGTGAATGTGTGTGTTCCTTTAGATCGTCTTTACGTCTCTCCTCATATAACACTTGGCTGAATATGAATATACAAATTATTAAGTGTTCTGGGTTTTGTTGAGTACTGTAGGTAAGGCATTTCATACTTTATTCAAGTCGTATGACAATGGGCAAAGCATATTAAATCTATATTTGAAGATAAACATAGATTTTTCTATGAACATTTAAAGAAGTTAATTAATTTTGTTTATGTCTCTTTATGCTACACCATCGCACCTTTCATTTTAAGATATGAAAGTAAAGTTGTAAAAATAATTGTTTGTATGCGTGTAAAATGAAATGTTTGCTCAGTGACATAATATCTGTCTACAAAGGATCTATATATCTATCTAGAGATATAATTCGTGCTATTGCTTGTCTATCTTAATGATATTTGTTTGTATATGTAGAAAGAGAAAAAAAATATATACTTGATTTGGTTAAGAAATATTTTTAAAAAAAGGTGTAAGGAGTATATTAAAATATGTAATACTGCTTTTAAGTTTGCCAGAATCCAGTTCTAACAGCCAAGTTACAGTTAGTATGTAAATGTGTATGTTCGTATAGATATAATCGTCTTCCAGTCTATCTTCTTCTTACACTTGACTGAATAGGAATATACTAGTTTATCAACGAGGAACACACGTTATAACAGTGAAATGAGGTTTCTATGAATACCATGGACTTGAGAATATTTCTGATAGTGTTCTGGGTCGTGTTGTGTACTGGAGTTAAGGCATTTTATACGTTGATAAAGATTAAAATAAAAGGTTAATGGCAGTTGACAATGTAAATCATAGTTGAATATAAACATAGATTATTCTATCTATCATTTAACTTTCTATCTCCCTACCCATCCATCCCTACTAAAACTAAACTTAAACTTAAACTCGTATCTTTCTAGAGGTATTACTTTGCTGTCGTCTTTCTAATTTTATGTCATTGTACATAAAGATAGATGGGGAACAATATGTTCTTGATTTGGTAAGAAATGTGAAAAGAAAAAAAAATATTTCATTTGGAATATATTAAAATACAGTCCATTCGCTATGGTACGAAGTAGTCCCGGAAAACGCATTTATTTCGTTCCATCGCGTATTTCGTTCCATCGCATCTTTTAAACTGACGACTGAGAATCCCTTTATGTATGTGCTCACTCGTTTGTTAATGTCGTGTTTTAGTATGTATTGCCTAAAACCATATACTGTCGTAAAGATTTAGTGTCGTAATATGTTTAGTGTGATGTTGTTTCATTATTTGATTCTCTATATTTTTTATTTTTATACGATGATATTGATAAATAAAAAAAGGCGTTACGTAGTACAAATGTATTTTTTTAATAAGTCATGTTTGTTTGGACAAACGTACATAGGTACATTAATCTTTGTAATAAACAAACCAACTCGCTTGTAACCTTCGTGTCAGTTGCAACAATCAACGTCACGGATGGCGTGCTAAAAGGCTGATTACAGACAATATAATGGTGGACGCGTGTAAGCGACCGGTGTCACTCGGGTAGGTGTGAAAACTGACCGACACTTCGTTCGAACGCTTCATTAATCAGTTGTTAATTAGCAAATCGGACCACATACATACTTCGCTCCAGTGCATCTTTCGTTCCATCCTATTCGTTCCATCGCATCTTTTTTACATTGAAAAAAAAGAACCAAATATTGCCGGGACCTGGCAATTACTTCGCATTACACCGTCATTTCGCTCCATCGCATTTCGTTCCATCGTGAATAGACTGTATGTAATACTTCTTTTCTTTAAGTCTGCCAAAATCCAGTCCCTAACAGTCCAACTACAGAACATCCGACGAAATGTGCAGGATCAAACTGTCCATGTTGTGCTACAAATGGCTGTGAATGTAATGGTAACTGTATAGAAGGTATTTTCGGTGGTGATTGTCGCAACAAGTGTCCTGACCGATGTGTGTCTTGTTATGATTATGGTGCATTTAATCCGAATTACCAGGCTCACGGCTACTGTACAAAATGTAAACTCGGATACTACAGTGATCCCCCTGATTATTTCCAGTGTAACTACCAATGTCCTGCTGAGTGTGTTACATGTCAGTCCGCGACCCAGTGCCACTCATGTAATAAAGGGTATTACCTGGAACCAACTACTCAAGAGTACGGCAAATGTATGGTTTGTCCAAGTAATTGTGCTGCCTGTACCTCTTCATCTTCCTGCTCGGAATGTAAAACTTTGCATTTTGAAGGGAATGCATGTGATGTATGTATACCCGGGTATTACGGAGTAAACTGTAATACGCCCTGTCCCGACGGCTGTAAGGATAACAATTGTGTTATGACTTCAGGAAACTGTATTGGTATTTGTAAAGACGGCTTTACAGGTTCAAGATGTGACAAGTGTATAACAGGGAGGTACGGTCAAAACTGTAATGAGATATGTCCAGTAAACTGTAAAGATTCAGCGTGTAACCGAAATGACGGTAAATGTACTAAAGGATGTGTAGACAATTTTGACGGGGACAAATGCGATAAGTGTAATGCTGGGAAGCACGGTGCAGAGTGTAGAAAGGATTGTCCAGTAAACTGTTATATGAAGATATGTAACCGTTCTACTGGGTACTGTAGTGGGTGTACGGCAAAATTTCCAGGGAGACACCTGTGAGGACTGTAGAGTTGGACAATACGGTAATGACTGCTCCTCGCCTTGTCCGACCACTTGTAAAGACAACGTGTGTGAAATAATAGGAGGTGACTGTAAGGAGTGCAGTGACGGCTTCTATGGACCATACTGCAACAACTCCTGTTCACCTAACTGCAATGGAACAACTTGTAATCAGAATGGCGTCTGTGACAAGGGATGTAGGACAGGACATTCCGGTGATAGATGCTGTGTAGAAGGTGACGGCTGCTTAGAATGCTTCCCCATTAACAGCTGTTCTAAATGTATTGACGGAAAACATGGAGAGACTTGTGAGAATGACTGTTCAGCCAGCTGTGTAGAAGGGAAATGTAAGAAAGAAGACGGTGCCTGCGTAAAACCTATAGTTGGCATAGTTGGCGGAACAGTGGGCGGACTTGTGTTAATTGCCATCATCGTTCTGTCGGTATTCTGTTTTGTCAAGAGACGGTGAGTAATACTTTCTTTAAGTTAAAGTTCATTGTCTGTTCACCTCTCCAGATTTTAGGAGTAAATATAAAAAAAAATCAGCCAAATGCTTACAACATAAACCATGTGTTCTTTTGAATAAACAAGATCAACCATTGATTACCGTCATGCGTTGCCTTTGCTCATCTACAAAATTAACTAACATTTCCAGTGGCTGCAGATGTAAGAATGTTGTCCTACGTAGAGTTAGCTAATTTCTGATATGCACAAAGAAAACATTAAGAAATGTGACCATTCCATAGCACTGTATTGGCCCATAATTTATTTTTTAAAAAATCACAAGTGCATTACTATTTTTACATCTGGAAAATTACGTATACGTCTTTTCTTTCTTATCGATATAAGATAAACATAAAATGTCACATTATAATTTCAGTTCTTTGGTTTGGTTATTTGTTTATTTTTATATTGTTTAAGGTTGCAAAGGGGGTATTTTGCAAGGAACATGATGTTTCTGTTCTTATTGTAAAATTCAAGTGTTAGAATCCTCGAACTCCCGGCTTTACATTTTAAGTGGATTTTTATCTCATAATAAAATATTTATTTTTTTATCTTTTGAAAAGCCAAAGCATTTAACATCTGGACTCGTTGGCCAAATGATTAGAATAGTCAGGTCATGGGTTCGATCCTCGGCCGCACCAAACCTGTTAAAACGATGTTGCTTAGCTCCTGTGCTTAACGATCTATATTTAAGAGAAGTTTTGCTCTGTGGCAGATTAATGTCAATTGACGTGGTTACATGCCACTTGTCTACAGTTAATGTAGATGTCTGTTGCTCTATAGAAAGTCCCAGAATGTAATGTAATACAATTGGTTGGACGTATATCATGATAACATTATCTTGCACCAATGGAACGAACTGCAATATTCCGTCTTCGAAACCCATTCATACTGTGGACGATGTCTAAGTGAAGTAGAAGTTATATCAATTTACTCTACAGGAAATATTGATCATCAATCTTTCTCGTTCAAGAAATTATAACAATGTACTCTACAGGAAATACTGATGCTCAATCTCCCGTTCACACGTGTTTTAAAGTATCTTTCTACTTCACTTACTTCACTCAGCCACTTGAAATTGAACATGCATTGTCGTATGAACATTGTTCATTTCTCACGAACTCTGTGCCATGGATGGTCAAGGAAGAGGCTTGCCCCTACTTTATCGTCAATAAAATACCTATAAAAATACCTTTATTCCATTTAAATTATGAAATAATATATCGTTATGTCCCGATATGGAGAGAATACAAGACTGTATGTTGCCTACATAAGCCAGGAGCGTTTTGGGCGCAGACAGATTATGCCTTGTTATTACCAAACCATATGCGTATTATAAACACGGTTGAGTCAGAGAAGAAACAAGACACTTGCATTACATCATATTATTGAATTACTATGTAATCAACAAGTTTTGTTTATGACACACTGATAAGTCGTAAACATTTCAAGGCTGTGGATTAAATTCCGACATGCAATGATTTAAAATTTGTCACGAGGTAAATCGAAAAGATACAATTCACCGGAAACTCGAACCTTCAACCCATCGCTTACATAATTGATGCTGCATGTCCGCAGTTAGAGCATTATCATCATCATCATCATCATCATCAACATCATCATCATCATCATCATCATCAAAAGTTTCATACATAATATATCAAACCACCTTGCATTTATTGCTTTAGATTATTAGTTTTACCACCACAAGAAAAAAAATAGTATGTATGGAAAAGTGTGCTTGTCGGTCAGTCTGTTCGATTTTTTCTATCAATAACTCGTGTGTGTCCAATGGCTGTGCGGGAGTTTCGATCACATTCAGTGATATTCTAGCTATATATGACGTTATAATAACTTGAATTGCAAGCCATCTACCTCTTAAAAGACAAAACGCAGCATCATTGGCCAAAGACAGTCAATGGATATACCAATGAACCCCGGATGTAACCATAGTGCAATTTGCCGGTTTTGTGTACAAACTGTAAATTTGCTATTGCTAATGACGTTTGTAATTTTTAATTCATGCTCCGAGTCGATTGCGAACAAAAGAAGAAAATACAAACGGTACTTTATACCTACCAATTGACGTTCTATTGATGTAATATATAGTGACGTCATATACTTCGTCACTTACACATATTAATTGTGATTTCAATTGTCAAAATCAAATCATGGTCGTGAATTTCAATGTACATTTGAACACATTATTTGAATTTAATCTTAAAATTATAGTATTTTCGAATGTCTATAGTTTTCAATGCCCCTCAAGGAATGCATGATTAAAATTTAGCATATAGTGACATTAAGTGCATGAAGGAGAAGGGGATGAGTGTAAGGAATGCACCATACCTCAACAACTCCTGTTCATCTAACTGCAATGAAACAACTTGTAATCAGAATGCCGCCTGTGACAATGGATGTAAGACAGGATATTTCGGTGATAGATGTTGCGTTCAAGGTGACGACTGTTTAGAATGTATCTCCAATAAGAACTGTGCTAAATGTATTGACGGGAAACACGGGGAGTTTGTCAGAATGACTGTTCAGCTAGCTGTGTAGAATGCAAGTGTAACAAAGAAGATAGTGTATGTTTCAAATCATCAGAGCAAGATCCGGACTCTCCATCGACAGGGGCCATAATCGGCGGGATATTGGGTGGACTGGTGTAAAGTGTCATCATCGTTGTATTGGTGGTTTGTTTTGTCAAGAGACGGTGCGTACAATATATATATATATATATTAAACTTCTGTCAAAGCCATTAATTCATTCAAACCACAACACCTGTTTCAACACATAAAAACCCGGCTAATCAATTTATGGCTAGTACAGCTGCTCATGATAAATATCACATACACAAAAATGTGTGATTTTTAAGCTCACTTGAGCATTATGTCTGACTTGACTTGACTATTTGAGTTTACCGTCGCTTCGACAGTATTTCAGCTGAGCACTTTGTGCTCTGGGTGAGGTTTATGTTGCGTCCGGCGTCCATCATTGATTCTTAGGTGAACCTTCACAAATGTTGCTAAAATAAACTTGACCCATGTAGAACCTTGGTTACCATAGCAACAGAAAGAAAAAAAGAAAACTTTAAAATCATCTCCTACAAACCTACTGGCCAAATTTCAAGATGTTTTAGTAAAGATGTTCCTTGGTTTACCCTCTCCCAATTATGCTATTTTTTTTCCGATCTGTAAAAAACATGGTCGCCAGGGCGGGGCTAGTTTGCCTAAAATGTATATAGTGAATACTTTGAACGTCATCTCCTCTGAAACCGCTGGACAAAATTTAATTACACTTATCAGGGAAAAACATTAGTTAAACCGTCACAAATATTATCAAAATAAACATGATCCATGTAGAATTATGGCTACCATGGCAACGGAAATAAAAAAATAAGAAAGAATTAAAGAATAATCTCCTTCAAAACTTCTAGTCAGATTTGAAAATGATGTTCCTTGGGTTACCTCTGCCAAAGCTTCTTATTTTTTTCGATCAGTAAAAGAAAAAAAAAACATGGCCCCCCAGGGCGGGGTTAATTTGTCTAAATTACATATAGTTAAAACTTCAAACGACACCTCCTCTGAAACCGCTGGAATGAATTATATTAAACTTGGCAGAGATGATCCTTTGTCGAACCTTCACAAAATTTGCTAAAATAAACGTGACCTTCCATCTAGAAGTCTGGTCTTCATGTCAACTTGTTTAAGTAATCAGATCTGTCACTGTCTTTATATTCTCCCAGTGATAATAAGCTTAATTGATTATGTATGTAAACACTGGAAATGTCCCTTTGCCTTAATGACACGTGCTGCCCCTGGTTATCTACATATTCAGTTAAACAAAAACAATACATCGATATATGTGATAATGTTTGTGCAGTTGACCTACCTGGGGAATCAAAAGGTCGTCTTAAATTGAATATGCATGCAAACATTTGTTGTCTTTTGCCATCTTCGAAATTCATTAACCATTACTAATATTTACAAATCTAGCAATGAATAGGAAGGGGTAAATTTAAGTGATGAAACTGGAAAGGTGCATTTTGACAGTTGACATCTAGATTAATGTTTTATCATATATTGAGTGCGAATCAATATATAATATATATCAATCTCTCTTGATATTGTATATCATATTGGCTCTCATATTGTTTCTCATCTGATCATAACTGTGGAAATAATTTGTCAGAAATCCACAAATCTAGGCAATTTGCCGTTATACCATTCAATTGCAAGACCAGGAATGGAACCTGGTAACACGTAACACGTGGTAACACGTAAACTGCAATAATACTATGTTGTCCTTAAACATTTATGAAATACGTCCACGGGCATTAAAATCTAATGCAAACATTAACTTCAGGGAGTTTTCTTTATACATACATCTAAGAGCATTTAAATCACATTTGAATTATTATTGTAAGGATTTAACTTTAACTTGTCATATTACTTTAACTAAATCTTTACTCGTTATGTTCCATGAATCTAAGGTTTGATACTTTTTGTGTAGACAAGTATAGAAAAATATACGCCCCTTCGAATATCGAAATCCTAGCAATGTTATCCTTGGTTCCAAACCAACCAGTTTATGAACTATATTATAGCTATATTAAGCGCAAAGCATACATTTATAAGTACTTTTTGATGACTTATATAGCTGAACACGTGACCCCTGCTTACGCGTTCCACGCTCCCAACCCGTTGGACATCTTGAACGTAATGGAATCATATGAAATGTTCTCTATAGTTGATTCGTTGGATCCCTTTAAATTTATCATATATTAAAGTATATGAAACAGTTAAAAGTAAACCTGCACACATAAAAAAAATCTTATATCGACCCATATTCTCTTAATTTTGTATAATAATCAACCCCATTCTTGAAATGAAATGGTAAAAATCCAATAATATTCTGCTTTTCTTGCCTTACTGATTATATATGAAATATAACATTGGTCCCTGAAAAAGGTTGATATTTAGCAAATTATCACTTTGAAAATGTGCAGTTCTTGAGTCTTATTTACAATATAGACACAGTATATTGAAGAATAAGTCTGCTGTGATAACAACAGCCTATACCCTGAATCCAACTTGTTTGAAGCAGATTATCGTGGGTTTCATGCATTTTATCATTTTATATCATATTTATCATGTAGTTGATTCTTATGTTGACGCAAATAGGTTAGGGAAAAGTCTCATTGGTTTCTTTAGTATATTTAAGACCGATTTTCTTCTTGAGTAGGAAAGCTTATGACAAAAAGCTTCTTTTTATCTCCACAATTGGAAGTCCATCCGTTGACAAGTCAAGACTTTCAGGTATTGTCCCATTGGCGGAGTGGTCAGTATAACAATTTGTAAGTGCGACCAAAGTCGTTATGATTGTTATTGATATAGCTTTCTTGCTTTGCGTTCGGCATATAAGGCTACTGGCCGAGTGGCAAACTATAACTACTGTGATCCATAACACTGTAACATATGTAATGGCAACTGTAAAGAAAGATACCGCATCGATAAGTGTCGTAACCAATTTCTAGTCAAATGCAAAACATGTGTGAATTAGATATCTTCTTACTATACATGCAATCGTGTTGCGGTTGCGACAATGCTCAGAATGTAATCATTGGCATGACAATAACCCATTCCGGATTCTTACAAGTGTAACTTTGTCTGTATCTCTTGATGTGGTCTGCGTCAGTCTATAATTCAGTGTCAAACTCCTCATGGATTTAAACAGCCATTGTGTATTTAGTACAAATTCTTGTTTATCATCTAACTCTGCATACCCGTGATGTGACAAATGTGACAAATGGTCTGAACAGGGTACTACATTAGCTCACCTCCCACTCCGGCCCACTACCTGTGTAACTATGCCTGTCGTGTTGGATGGATATGCTCTATACCAGTCTACATCTCAGTGTCAAACTTATAAGAAGGACGACTTCCTGGATTTAAACAGACAATGTACATTTAATCTTAATCTTTGTACGCACGTACGTTTGCAACTTCTGTTTGGGGTGTCAAATTGGTAGTTAATGATCATTCGAATACTGTTATTAGCTTAAATATGCATAATAAACAATACTCATTGATGCTATATTGAATGCAATTTCAGTGATACGTTTATTCGGTGATTATGTATTGGCTGAACGATTTTCATAATAGTAGAATATAGATCAACAAAATCAATGAATATAAGAAAGATTATACAAAGTGTTCTGAATTATCAAGGTACATAAACATGTTGTCACTGGGAATTAAAACAGTGTCAATTTAGGGAGTATAATATCAGTATTGCTCCCAGTCACTTATATTACAATTTTAAATTCCTTGCGTATATCTATTGTAAACAGAAGGTTATGGGACGATAGTTTCGTGCCGCCATTAATGTCTACTAGCGGTAAATTATTAAGCCAAATAATTTGCACTACATCTATATATTTTTGCTTTTTGTCTCTATTGCAATTTCAATATCTGAAACCTTAAATGGCTTCTTTAATTATACCTTTGGTCATCTAGCGGCATGATAAGTTTTCTTAATCTACGTTTATAACTTGAAATTGACTCCTCCTCCTCCTCCTCCGTTGATTTGGATTCTAATAAAACCAAAAGATTTTTGAGTTTTAACCTTCATCATGTGCAGACTTCTTGCGGGACAAAATCTTCATTTTTGATTTCAAATATCGTAGTTAATTTACGCAGACTACCGAGTACCACCATCATCGTATATCTTTTTTAAAGTATATACTGAAACAATACAGCGACTGTTTTAATACAGCCTGCAAAGAAGGTATTTTGAACAATCAGATTTTAATAAACACTTTGTACCGAGTTCCCAGATGCAGAGTTCTCACTGAGGTAGTTAACAGTATAGTTTATTTCCCCCTTTTCTCCTTTAAGGGAAATATTCGGACAAGGTCAACGAAATCAGACGGCTGGAGAAACACACGTGTACTACAACGTATCAGGTAAATAATCCGAATACAGTAATGCTGTCTGAGCAAATGTTTGCTGCCTATCACTGAATGCCTTAAACATAATTATAACATTTCGTTATTATCATTATTTATTTATAGTAATATTAAAATAAGATAATACTTTTGATATAAAATTGTGTAGTAATTGTACACCTGAAACACTAACCATGCCTTTAATACTAGTACCATTTGACTTCATGTGACAGATACGACTAAACAAACAGACAAAGGTAAGGCCATTACAGCTGGTGTTGATATTCAAATAGCTGAGCTTCAACTGGAAATCGAGCGTCTTAAAAAGGAAAACGAGCGTCAAAAAGAGGAAATACGGAGTTTACGCTCAGATGAAATTGATTCCAGGGATATTTACCCAGGTAACCGACAGTTTTTGTATCTTAAATTGCGTGAATACAGGTCATTTAAAAATATGTTTGGTGAAATATACTTGTAAAATTAAAATGACCACATGTTTTAAATTTTATCTCATATATTAAATTCTCATTTTTTGAAAGAGTACTTCGTAATTTGCATCATATTTGGTAGGAATTTGCTATTTCTTTTAATTAAGTATATATTTCATAATCTACCAGTTCTCTGTCATTGATCGTTATATCTTTATATATTAATTAGATAATACATTACAATTCATAGACTTTTGTTTAGTAATCTAAAAGTGGTTATCAGGAGAATAACAAATAATTTTTCAGACTCTCAGTCCCACTACACAAGCCTGGATAGAAAAGAAAAGGAGGAGAACACATATGAAGGACTGAGGCATTGAGCTATTTACAAAAATATCGGTCCACCATTTTTTAATTATCAACATTTTACAATCACGGGGATATATCTGAAATCATTTCTGTCTTTACTTTCATATTATCAGACGAAATTCATTCCAAACAGTTCTTCTTTGGTTTCTTTGCTATAAGCAGTAATATTAAAAGTAAGTGCGGCAAAAATAATAATATGAATATGAAAAAATGCTAAAACTAGTTAAAATATATAACAAAAAGCAACTAGAACTATTGGTGTTAGTGATTAATTACCCACATTAAGCAAGGCTTTAAGTCTCAAAAGTCACTTGCATAGTTATTCGTTCTTGTGTGGATTTGTCTCATCATGACAATCATTGGTTTAAGTGTTGGACGTGACTGGACGTGTCAGGCGTAATTCCTATATAACCACACATGAATATGTGAAGCGGAGTATGATCGAGTCCTTAGCCCGAGAAAATCAGCACATGATCCAAACAACTCGTATGTCCCGACTGAGTTGTGCTATATGTTTTGTTTCTATTTGATTTATGGAAACTCTGCACACTAAATGGTGTGATTAAGTTTGTAACTTCTTAACCACTAGGGTCTAATTTAATACTCGTTTAAATGTTTTATCTGTATGTTTTTTCCCTATTCTGTTATTGTTAAGTTTATGTACATATCTGGAATTGTGAAACATTTGGTAAGTGTCTGATATTTCTATCCGACGTCTTATGCTTTTAATGGTTTCAATGATTATACAGTTGGTCACCTTGAAGCATCGTCAGTCTTAATTAATTTCGATAGATTTGTTAACATTCTGTTGAGCATGTTTTTTTTTTTTTGAACTTATCATCATCCGTTAGCATTAAAACATACGTCTTACTATTCATCGTCTCGGTTGAGCAAAAATAAATACATGTATGCGATTTATCAATGTAAACCCTACGGGATAATTTCGGCAACAGTTATTACGTAGTATTAATATTTATGATATTTTAAAATCCATTTCCCTTTTCAGCATTTAGAAATGCTAATATAATCTGATGACATTTATTTCTTTAACCCCTAGTAGATACAGCAATATCCTCCCCATTGTTACATACATGCTTTTCGAAATAAAATGAAATTCTAACTGCAAAAATGTCTTTTCAAATGTCCTTTCAATACTGTTTACGAAAAGGCTAACCTACCGTTACACTGTGGATTTTAAACAGGCACATTATAGACTGTACTAGTTTGTTCATAAGGGAGATAACCCTAGACATTATGGTGGCTGTCAGGATTTAAACGATACATTCCGTGACGAATATGAATATGTATCATGATACAGTTAGAGAAAATATTATACATTCACAAATTTGAAGACAAACTACGCAGATATAACAACAGAAACAGTGCATAGACTTCGAAGCAACTCCACTTATTTTCTGTCTTTATGGAAGTGTATATATCTCAACTTTATGTACTGATACTTATCATATGATACAAGTATCCTTTAGACATTCCGGACATATACGAATTGTAACCTTTCAGAAAGCGTATTTTGTGTGTGAGAGAGTGTATGCGTTTATTTTAGTTTTAAAATGCGATTTCTACTGACATACTTAGTGAAACTTACTCATATTTTATACAGAAATTAAAATGGTTAAGAGATAGTCATGAATGCTAAATGTGCAAGGAAAACGTTGTTGAACGAGACTTTTATTTCTTTTTGTTACACTTCCTTAAATAAAAGATGAGAACACAATATGACATTTGTAATTATTTTCAAAATTGTTAAACCGAAACTATTTATATTATAAAAAGGAAAACAAGTTATATGATATGAAATATTTAATATGTTATATAGTGTAAATGGCCAAAGGAATTTCCCGATATGCCAATGAAATATTAACACAGAAAAAAGGAGAAAAAAAATGTTTGGACTTCAAAATATGTCGACTACCTTAATTAATAAGGCTGACGATGTAGACATGTTTTATTTTGAAGTATTCCTCTTTGATGCTAGGAAAAAATGCCATCAAGGAAAAACATTTTGTCTTATATAAGTTAATATGACCAAAATTACTCTCGAAAAAGAGATAATTTACTAGATGAAGGAAACCGTTACCTACCAATAAACATATTTAATCATTAACTCTCAAAGCCGCAGCATATCATATTGTTTTACTTATGAAGAAAGCTTTACGACGGCCCATAGATATTATATAGAAAGCTTAGCAGTTTTGGGTAAATTAGATAAACTTCCTGACATAGACATAAAGTATTCAAATCCAGAGATGCATTCAGTCAATGTTGGGACTAATGGTTAAGTGTAGTATAAGGGATATACATCCAAATGGTAAACATGTGAATTTGTGTATGTTTATATATATCCTCAATTCCAATACTTGAATGAATAGAAATTTACAAATCAGCAAAGAACACACGCCATACCAGTTTAATGAGGTTTCTATGGGTACCATGGACTCAAGGCTATTTCTTATAGGATTCATGTTCCTGTTGAGTACTGTAGGTAAGGCATTTCATATTTTGTCAAAGTTTAAAACCACAAGGTAATGGCAGTTGGCAGTGTTATTATATTTGAATATAAATTATTCTATGAGCAATTAATAAGATGAGTTAAATATTAATGTATGTCTAATGAATATCTATCTATCTATCTATCTATCTATCTATCTATCTATCTATCTATCTATCTATCTATCTATCTATCTATCTATCTATCTATCTATCTATCTATCTATCTATCTATCTATCTTTCTTTCTTTCTTTCTTTCTTTCTTTCTTTCTTTCTTTCTTTCTTTATCTATCTATCTATCTATCTATCTATCTATCTATCTATCTATCTATCTATCTATCTATCTATCTATCTATCTATCTTTCTTTCTTTCTTTCTTTCTTTCGTTCTTTCTTTTCTTTCTTTCTTTCTTTCTTTCTTTATCTATCTATCTATCTTTCTTTCTTTCTTTCTTCCTCTTTATCTTCCTTTCTTTCTTTCTTTTCTTCTGACACACTTCTCAATGCATTATAGGCAGTGTACGCATCAGAAAGTTACCATTCTGCAGAGCTACAGATAACAATTCTTCATGAATTAAGTATTCTGTATGTCTGTATGCAACTTCCAACATTTAAATTGATTTTCAAAAACTATTTTGCTTTTAGTTTTATCACGATTCTGTAAAAAGTTTGGGGTTTTTTGGCTAAAATTAATCAGGAAAATATTCAAATAACTTGTTTATCTTTGACTCCGATCCTGTAAATAAAAGAATATTAATGAAAAATATAACAATCATGCATGCAGTCCCAGTGATCTTTCTTTTACATTTTTTTTTCACTTTATGTGTCTTTCTTTCATAAGAAAATGAGCATGAGTAAAATGTTGGGATATTTTTAGATTTTCTAATACTTATCAAATGAAAGGTGGTGTATGACTTGAAAATTTCAAATTGACATTCTAATTATGACAATATCACAAATGTCAATAGAATTACTCAGTAATGGTGTTGTGGTACAGTGGTAACATACCAAGATTGAAGATTGGGTTTAGACCCCATTGGGGCTACCTCGCCAGAAAAAAATGTACTGGTTTAACAAACGAGAGTTGTAAGTACCTGTTTCTCAATCAACGTTAAATAATTAAGTTTAAACTAAATTAAGCTTCCCGGGGGATTTACTTCCTTATTCAGTTGCCTAGGCAAATATCTGACAATTTCTCGAAACAGATCACCCTAAAACATTTTTTTTTCAATATTTGTGATACATATTTGTATATGTGGCTGAAAACTATTTCATGTGTATAAAATTAAATTAAATATTGATGTTTCTTACAGGCGATATACACCAGGGTGAGGAACGGAGGCCCCACCAAAGACCTATTAAGCATTATTCTTATAGGTATTATGTCCCATAGGCCAGTTAAGTGCACTATATATTTCTTCAGCCACCCCCCCCCCTTTTGAAATCAGTCCAAATCGTGTCGTAAGATTGTCATGTTTCCGACATAGACATTAAAAACAACATTAAGTTAGATATACTTTCTCTAAAGAATGGTAAGGCGACACTGTCTCTGTGTTATGTTGTCGATGTTTAGGTTAAGCCTTCTTGTTGAAAAGGCGTGTGCTGATCGGTGTTTTGCAAACTCACTGTACGACTGAAACAATAGATCCTATAAATCGCTGCAAATTTATGCTTCGGATTTAAGAATTATTTTTTCAGACGGAAACCATTTTGTAAGCCACGGGCTGATAACAACCGACCGTGAAAACGATTATTGCTGTGCTAAATTACACCTAACGGCATTGTAATGCTCCATTGACTTTGAGTCACGCGTTAGTTTATTTTCTTAACTTTTTAAAGGAAGAGTAGCAATATCCAATTTCCGTTTTCGAAAACCGATGCAAGAACACTTTTCTGTGTAAACACTATAATACGAATTTGTTTCATGGTATATAGCTTGATTATTTTATTGACATTTTATCACAAAAGCGTAGAAATTTAGTATAGTATATAGATATGACTGTCTTGAAAGTATGAAATTAGAAAAACACAAGATTCTTGCAGGTGTCCAACATTTTATTAATGAAAATAAATATTGTGGGACACTCTCGGGATTAGCTACCAGTTTAGCAATTAATTTCTCCAGGCTTGTATCTTGTAGAAATAGTTTGTGCAATGCCAGATAAGACTAGGTGTGATATCACTTTACTTGTCTGTTACCTGGGAATGGCATGGTACTGTATACCTGCAGGCATTTTTCAGATTTTGGAGAGTGGGGAGGAGCCCTATATTCTGAATGAAGACACATATAGGCTTGGGACCGGAAATTTCTGTAAATCACAATGTCGCCGAATTAAAGAACTAGTATCGCTCAGTCCATTTTAAACTGCCTGTTGTGAAAATTGATTTTGTTTTTGGACAATATGTTTTGACCATTTTATCTTCTGTTGAGTTTCATTAAAGAAATTTGCATTTAAATGGGAAACTATATTCTTTTTTTCTGACATTGTGATTATATAGCCGAATACTTCCTATAATGACAATTAGATATTTTTTTTATTTTTTTGAAGATTATCAGCAGTGATTAGTTGTATTCTATTTAATCGGTCATATGAGAAATTTCCAATGACAAGGCTGGAAAAGAAAAGACTATGTCTATGACCAAGTCTCGTAGCGATTTTGTCGGCAACTTAACTTTTTCTTTTTTTTCGGTGGGGGGGGGGGGGGTTTCCTAATCTGGTATTAAGCCTTTCATATCTTGGCAACCTACTATAAACCCCTAAAGGTTCTGAAGGTTGCGAATTATATGCTCATTACTTAACATCTACGGAAATATGTATAAACTCATCAATAATGACACATCGGGGAAGAAAGAAGAAATGCATGTTTCCTTCTTTCAGTTTCGCTGCTACCAGACGGCTGGTGAGATTGCGCTGAATGTGACTTGAACCTTCCGCCGAGGTCACATCATTGCAAAGTGTGTAAACTATGCATTCTATAGCGCGATCACCTTGCTGGTTTGCCGAATACTGTATTGGATATTACAATCACAGATACTATTTCGTTATGGTAACTCACACGGCCGCCTTGTATTGCAATATTTTCAATCTCAGCTTCGTTGATCAGTCAAAGGACATTTAACACTATACACTTTCCTCTCATATATTGGACCTCACATTGGCTGGTTGCTAGGATATTATGATTTCTACACATTGTTTGTGACAACCCTTACATCCGTTGGGACTGTACTCATTTATATTTTTTTTTCATGGTTGCTATACACACAGATTTATCAGATTGTTTGCGGCCAGACAAAGTTTGACGTTTGAAAAACATTACAGTATACAATATGGGAATAAGACTCAGTGCGAAAGAAATTCTAGGGCAAATATGGTTCCTAGTTTTCATGGATACCATCTCCATATCCAGGAAGTGGCATACAGTTCAGAAAAGAAAAGGGAAACAAGAGGATTGATTCATGATAATATGTACTTATTTGACCATGAAAATGTAGTCATCGTTGAATAAGCCATGGCTGCTGATTACGCTACTTTACATACATCACTCGTATTTTTTTTCACTACTCAGTTTTATCATTCTTGAAAGCCTATACAGTTTTTCGATTGGGTACAGGATAACATTGACCTACCTGGAGTAGTACCAACTCTTAATATAATATCGTATATCATAAACCACTACCACTTATGGTCTTACCTCAACCTGGAGAGTATCCATTATGTAAACATCATTTTGATTGGCTTAAATATAGTCAATTAGATTTTTAGAGCAACATTCTCTTTAAATCTCATGCCTGGAAAAGCCATGTGGAGGTATTAATCAACCCAGTAAGAAATGCATCATGAAATGGGACATAGCAGTCTTGATTCAAATGCTTATGTACATATAATTTATGTAAATGTAATTTATGTAAATTAAATAATTTTAAGGAACCGAGTTTGTGGTTTTCACTCCTTTCATAGTATGGAAATGTTAAAGATATCAAAATGTATTAGGTACAGTTGAACTTGTATTTAATAGCAGTCACCTGTAATAAACAGTCAACCTGCATTAAATGGTCAGATCTGATATATCTAAATTAACAGTTTCTTATATGTTTAAACTTCATTTAATGTTCACCTCTGTTAATAAGTCATTTTCTCTTGTTCCATGGACGGACAACTTAAGACAGGATTGACTATACCTGAATTCCCACTAGGATTCCTAAAACATAACAGAGTGGTTTTCCACTAAACTTCCTACAAACAAATTTGATCTTAGTTTAGTTTAAACTTATTTATTTTGCGTCAATTTGGAAACAGATTTTTACAACTTGTACTAATTCCTCTCAACGGTTCCTGGGTTGGATCAGTACTTTGCACAATAGAAGGTCATGAAGAATTCTTGACTCCATTTGCGTTCAAACTCACAACCTTTGTATCAGTAATCGGATATGTTACCAATGGACCACAGTACTCTTTTCGATCTTAGTCATAAGTACTATGTTGTTCTATATACATGTAGTGTCTAATTGTGTCTTGAACAATAAAACATGAAGAAAGTTGACACATTTACTTGTATTTCACAAACACGTTTTATTTTTAAACTCACAGGAAAAATACTATTTTATATCATTCCGTGAATTTACGAAGAATTATTTTGTACAAAGTTTAGTGAAATAGGTCCCAGAGGTAGAGAAAATCATGTATACAGTAGAGGGACAGATCGGTTGCCTATCTGCATACAGTAAAACCTCTCTTTAAGAATTAAGAACACCTTGCTATGAAGACCACATATTTTAGGAACCAAATGAATTAAATCATTGTTCTGACTATATTAGTAAAATTCATTATTAGTAAAATTCCTTATTTAGAGTTTAAGACCACTTCTCTGTTAAGACCACCCATCTGTTAAGATCACCTCTCTATTTGTATAAATTCTTCCTCTCTGATGAGACAACTTATTGCTGGAACCAGTGGTGCTATTAATAGGGAGATTTTTACTGTATTACTAAATTAAAAATCGGTAAAAACCCATTATGTTTAAGTCAATTGATAACAAAACTCAATTACAGTCTATTATACTCAGTTGTGTTTGTTACCTTTTTTTTTTGTAAAATTACTAAGTCTCAGTCAATATTAAAAGATATAACGCCATAACTGGATTTGACTCAATTTCATTTTCATGCAATGTATTTAACTGATTTTTTATTTAATAACTTAATGAGATTTGAAAATTTGAAGACATTTTTTTTATGTCATAACTGTATAAAACAGTGTAATTTTATCTATGCTGGTCACTTGATTAAATAAAAAAATGACAAGATAACTACAAACAATTGATAAATTACTAAATCAGTTTTATTGAGTCATTATTGTTAAAGATGTTCGTTTATATTAAAGGATTAGAAACTCATTTTTTTCTGTACATGATTTGTAGAATGTGAAATTCTAAATTTATTATTTTTTATTTGTTGGGAGGCAGTTTTTCACAAATAAAACTGTTGTATCTGTCAGGTTTTGGGTTGTACCAGTACTTGCCAGAGGAGGCATAAAGTTATGTGCCCTTGAATCAATATGTAACCTGACCAGTGGGAAAGCAATACGGTGTAGCTCCATTATAACATACTCCATCTTAACACATACTAAAAAAATACAACAAAACAATATGGTACATCCGTCATTTTGTGAATTGTTAAATGATTTGAGGTAATTTCATATAGGAAAAATGTATTCCAATATAATATAGTATCAAGAATCGGACCCCCAAATATTGTGTTATAATGAAGTAGTCCTTTATTGACTGATTGTGATAGGTCAGTTTTATTTGTTGTTTGTCTATACCGGTAGTATTTTCCTATACGACCTTTGCTTATACATTTACACATGTGCTATGTTATGATTATGTGCTTTCTGAAGGGTCAGCTTGTGGTCACTTTGTTCTCTGTCCGTCCGTTAGCTCATTTTGTGGCTGGAACATAACTCAAAATCAACTGCATTCTTCATACATGTATATGGTTTATTATAACCTTTTGCATAATGCTATGTCCCAAGTAACGTTTGCAATTATTTCCTCATTGTGCCACAAATTTCCCCTTCATGTAAACCATATTCATGTAGTCACGCATACTATATTGTCCAGCATATGTTTCGGGAAGCGTCCATTTGTTCATCCGATTTCTTGTATTAACTATTTACCTGATGAATATTCACTTAAACATTTATGACTTGGTGAATTATATTCATTTACTGAATTTTAAATGGTATAAAAATAATATGTATTTCTTTGCCATGCAGATTGTTTAGAATCAGAGGAACAATACGGAGGGACTTCTGGTAGAAGATGTCAGGTCTGGGTCTGCTCTATTTGCCAAGGTGTCAAAATGAGTCTAAATGAAGTAAAATGTTAACCGATGTATTTGTCTTAATTGATCAGATTTTGGTTGTTAGAGTTCTCTGAAACACAGTGCGTGTCATTATAGTGAATAAAAGATAAGATCATGATTTAAATCAGAGCCTGTATTTGCCTATTTCTTTTGACGTATTTTAGCCACTATTGATTTAAGTTTTACTGAATGACAGATAAGAAAGCAAATGAGAAGTTTTTTTTTTTTCAGTATCCAGACCAAAATTTGTTTCAGTTGGTAGTACTATTAAGTATATCCATATGTAAAGCCAATTTGAATAAGATAAAAAGTCAGTTATAATGTTGTAAAGAAATAAAAAGCAATGTGTGGGGCATAGTTTAATTTCAGGGTTTAACCGTTTTGTGTGTGTGTGTGTGTGTTTTTATAGCTGACTGAGGACAAGTTTTTCTGGTCTTCCATCTTCTGGCGTGCGTTATGTGGCGTCAACATTTGTTTCTGAACACTCTGGAGGCTTAAGGTTTTAAACTCTAAAATTTCTTCAAAATATTTTTCTGCATGAAGGCATGGATGAGTTAGAAATTGGGTATTTCGGGATTAAAAAGCAAGTACAAATGTAACTTGGCCAAATTCTTAAAAAAAAAAAAAAAAAAAAAAAAAAAAAAAAAAAAAAAAAAAAAAAAAAAAAAAAAAACAACACAAGACATCATATGTTTAGTCTAATCTTCACCAAACTCGATCAGAATGTTTGTCTTTATAAAATCATGGGTAAGTTTGAAATTTGGCGATTTTGGGTTAAAGGAAGGGCCAACTCCTTGACAAAAAACAAAACAATTTGAACACAAAAGTGGCCACATTATCAGCCTATCTTCACAAATATTTAGACTATATGTCAGTATGATATCATGGATTATTTCGAGGATTGGTAATGTAGGGTAAAAAAGTAGGTCACTGGGTCAAATAAAAAAAGGGTCATATCGGATCAAAAAGTAGATCCTTAGGTCAAAGCCTCGAAAATTATTTTGAAGACCCAAGAGGCCACATACCTTTACAGAACTAGGCCTGGATCTTTGGTTGCATAAAATCTTGTTTGAGTTCGAAAGTGGGGCCACTTGCGGACAAAAGGTAGGTCACAGGGTCAAAATCTTGTGAACCCCATAGAGGCCATATCTTGCTCCTCAGTAGTCCCATCAATGAGCTGCTCTCGGCTCGAATGCTATGTTTGATCCTGGTTATCACTAAACCGAAAGTAGAACGACATCAGAAATTACGGGAACACAAATGTTGACTAAGGTTCTCAGGTGAGCCACCTATGGTTATCACGACCTCATGGCACATTTGCTTATTTTTGAAACTGTGCTAGAGAGGAAACATGCTGTTTAATTTCAATTACTCGCGGATGACGGTGGTGATTGATATCGTCGCATAACACCATTGTGTCAAGGATGTTCGCATGAATAAAGTTTTCATTTTAACTTGCTGCTAAATATTAAAATACACGTGTTCAAAAATCGAAAGGTTCCTGGTTAGAACTAATAATGAATGTCAGGTCCCTAAAGGTTGTTACGCCCTCCACCTCTCAACTACCCTGTGTTGAGTTACCGTAGCACATGCACACGTGAACGTATCTGCCTTGGGAGCTGGACGTCGTGTGTTCGATCCCCGGCCGCGACAATCCAGAGTCGTTAAAACGGTACCGGTACGGCTTCCGGTTATGTCCATATCAAAAATGTTAAATATGACAAACATGAATTTCAAGATCTTTGCTATTGTGTATACATTTTGACTTTTGGAGCACAAATGACGAAATTATAAGAACATGCTTTTTCTGCTTCTATGTATTTCATATAAAAATATCCCCTCAATTTACCTTTCGAAATGCCCACCAAGACTATGGATTCTCACTGATGTGGGTCTGGATGTATGTACTCTTACTTATATTGTTGATTGGTTTTATAACTGTTCAATGCAAGATACAACCACATGCGAAAAACAGTGTGTACATTAAGTCCGTGGTGAGAATTAGTGTTAACGCTCTAAATACGAGCCTTCGTGAGAATATACTGCGATAAGTACATTCAAAAGTAAGACACGATTTTTATTTAAGCGCAATATGGTATCATGATATGACTTACCGTATTCGTGATTATGCCATTCTTGTTAGTACATACCTTAATTGTTGACTTGAACTGCTGTCTACCATAGTTTAACTTATATATCTATTTATCAGAAGAAGGGAACATATATATATACCATTAGAAATATTTTATAAACGACATAGCATTGAAATCATCGAGTTGGAAAACTCTCAAATCTAAAGACAATTTTTACCACAACTTTTTATTTTATGATACGTTCTGTTTTGCAAAAATGACCATTAGATATAATACATATCGCTAATTATGACCGCGGACGTTAAAATAAACTTCCTGATGATGTATTCAAGTGACGCATTCATGCAGTGTTGAGTCTATTGGTGACGCGTAATACATTATGCAAACTGTTGTCAATATAAGCTGTATCTTACGATAGTTGATCTAAAATTAGACCGTGCAAGTATCAGAGATATACACCCGAATGTTAAACATGTAAATGTGTGTGTTCCTTTAGGTCGTCTTTATGTCTCTCCTCATATAACACTTGGTTGAATATGAATATACAAATTATTAAGGAACGCAAGCTATAACAGTTTTATGAGATTTCTTTGGACAGTATGGACTTGAACATTTTTCTAACAGTGTTCTGGGTCCTGTTGAGTACTGCAGGTAAGGCATACAGATAAACATAGATTTATTAATTTTGTTTATGTCTCTTTATACTACACCATCGCACCTTTCATTTTAAGATATAAAAGTAAAGTTGTAAAAATAAATGTATGTATGCATGTAAAATGAAATGTTTGCTCAGTGACATGATATCTGTCTACAAAGGATCAATATATCTATCTAGAGATATAATTCGTGCTATTGCTTGTCTATCTTAATGATATATGTTTGTATATGTAGAAAGATGGAGAACAAATCTATACTTCCTTTGGTTAAGAAATATGAAAAAAGATGTTGTAAGGAGTATATTAAAATATGTAAAACTGCTTTTAAGTTTGCCAGAATCCAGTTCTAACAGACCAGTTACAGCCAGTATGTAAATGTGTATTTTTATATAGGTATAATCGTCTTCCAGTCTATCTTCTTCTAACACTTGACTGAATAGAAATATACCAGTTTATCAATGAGGAACACACGTCATAACAGTTAAATGAGGTTTCTATGGATTCCATGGACTTAAGAATATTTCAGATAGTGTTCTGGGTCGTGTTGAGTACTGGTGGTAAGACATTTTATACGTTGTTAAAGATTAAAATAAAAGATTAATGGCAGTTGACAATGTAAATCATAGTTGAATATAAACATAGATTATTCTATAATTTATCTATCTATATCCCTACCCATCCATCTATACATCTATCAACTCGTATCTTTATAGAGGTATTACTTTGCTGTCGTTTTACTAATTTTATGTCCTTATACATAAAGATAGATGGGGAACAATATGTTCTTGTTTTGTTAAGAAATGTGAAAGGAACAAATATGTCATTAGGATATAAATATATTAAAATATAAAATACTGATTTTCTTTTAGTCTGTCAGAATCCAGTCCCAAACGGCCGAGCTACAGAACGTCCGACGAAATGTGAAGGATCGAACTGTCCCTGCTGTGTTACAAATGATTGCGGATGTAATGGTAACTGTATAGAGGGGATCTTCGGTATTAGATGTCGCAACAAGTGTCCTGACCGATGTGTGTCTTGTGATGATTACTATAAATATAATTCGAGTTCTCGAGATTATGGCTACTGTACAGAATGTAGACCAGGATACTACAGTGACCCCCCTGATTATTTCCAGTGTAACTACAACTGTCCTGCTGAGTGTGTTTTATGTCAATCCGCGACCCAGTGTCACTCGTGTAATAAGGGGTATTACCTGGAACCAACTACTGAAGAGTACGGCCAATGTAGGGCTTGTCCAAGTACTTGTGTTGCCTGTACTTCTTCATCTTCCTGTTCGGAATGTAGTCACAGTTTGAAGGGAACACATGTGAAAACTAAATCCGGGTATTACGGAGAATATTGTAATATACCCTGTCTCGACAGCTGTAAGGATAACATTGTTATAGACCTTCAGGAGACTGTTTCGGTTGTAAGGACAGCTTTACAAGGTGCACTATGTGACAAGTGTTATCCAGGAAAATGGGGAACCCCAGTAACTGGGCGGACAATGTATAAGGTGTGTGGACAATTTTAGAGTGTATAGATGGGAAGCACGGTACAAACTGTACGAAGGACTGTCCTGTAAACTGTAACTTGGGTATATGTAACCGTGACACTGGGTTATGTAATGGATGTAAGACAAACTTCAAGGGAGACACGTGTGAGGACTGTCAAGATGGTCGGTATGGTTCTGACTGTTCCTTCCCTTGTCCAAAAAAATTTGGGCTTGTAAAGACTGTCAAGATGGGTTTTACGGTACTGACTGCTCCTTGGCGTGTCCAACCAACTGTAAACGTATTGTGTGTGAAAGAGGAGGAGGTACGTGTAATGAATGCAATGACGGTTTCTATGGGCCATACTGTAGAAACGCCTGTTCATCTTACTGCAATGCAACAACTTGCAATCACTTGGTATTACTCCCATTAAAGTGAATATATTGCTGAGCTATTTATAAAAATGTGTACTTGCACAGAAGATGCCAATATGTTGGCCGATGGCTTTGTCAATGGCCTTGATTTACAATTTGAAGGTACACGAGTTACTTATAACTGTGAAAATCTGTTATCAGTTCAGCAAAATCCACAGGTTGCTTTGGAAAAAGTAATGAAAGAGGTTGACTTAGGCAGGATAGCAAGTCCTTTTTATACAAGTAGCATTAGTATTTCTTAAATTTGCTCCCATAGGTCTGATTAAAAAAGGTACATGGCGCCTGATACAGCATTTATCTTACTCATCAGGTGATAGTATTAATGACTTTATTGATCCTCAATTTCGTTCTGAAACTATACTTCAATGGATGAAGTTGTAGAGTCTATAGATAGTCAGGGAGAATGAATGCCTAATGGGTAATGCTGATATCAAAAGTGTCTTTAGATTGTTGCCAATTTGCAGAGAAGATTTTTGTTTGCTTTGCTTTCGTCTTCAGGGAAAGTATTTTGTTGACATGTGTTACCAATGGGCTATATCTTGTTCTCTGTGGGAAATTTGCTATAATTTGTGTCCTCTGAAATTTTTAAAATGCAAAAATGGTTTTTGCTCCTATTTAAAGTTATAATAGTAGTAAAGTTAGTAAAATATTTCATTTATATTAAGACAATAACAAAATGCCCCAGTGCAATGCTTAGAATTTAAAAGGTTATACATTCTGCCCAGAGGGCACACATACAGTATATAATGTGATTAAGGGCAAAGGCACGTTGGAGATCACAAACGCGAGCGATGGTCAGACACTTATATACATTCGTGTGGAAAAAGTAAGAACAAAACAAACTACATGTGCTACACACATTCCATCAAGATCGGATTCTAACTGACCAGTGTATGCGATCATGTACGTAGTGATACGCCTGGCAGTAAGAATTTTGCTAAGGCAGCAATATGAACTGGTCATTTTTAAAAAATGGTTCTTAGAAACCACCTACGAAGGCACTTAATCCAGTTACATTAGTTCATTATCGCGGTGGGGACAGTCACTATATATACACGACGAAGTCACATATCTCCAAACAGAAATAATTGAAGAGAAATTCGTCTTTAGGTAAGCTCATTTATTTTATTTATTGTTTCTAAATATATCTAAGATTAGGTCAAAGGAGGTTGTCTCCTATTGCTTGTTGAGATGGAAATATTATTCTTGATTATAACATGTATTTTCAATATCTTGTTAATAAATGTCATGTAATTTTTAATAAAATATTCTGTTATGATATTTTGTTTTTTGATATAAATGAAAATGGTGTTAATTTTTTGCAATTAGGTTATTAGTATTAGTGTGTAATGTTTTGCTGTGTGTGTTCTCATAATGAGTGTTAATACTTTTCAGCAATGGAAATGTGCCCATGCCTACTTTGGTATTCAGAGTGAGAGAGAGAGAGAGAGAGAGAGGGGGGGGGAATGAGAAAGAACACAATTGTTATCTTAAGAGTTTGTATTACGATTGATGCATACTGGTCGAATATAAAAAACACTTTCAAGAAACTAAACGTCAAGAGCAGGAAGTTATACTAACGAGCGTATGAGATAAATTAATTTCATGACAACCCATCAAGTAACTGATATAAAGGCAATAGGAGAAGGATATGAACTATACTTATAAAAGTAGTGATACAATTATCTGAGCTATAGTTCTGACCTACCGGAAATAAACAATCGAAAGTAAGTTTGGACGAAAGGTTGCGTCAAGGAAGTTAAATGATCGAGAGTGCAAACTTTGCCCGGGGACGTAAGTATGTTTATGCAGATTTTGCACGAAATAGGTCATTGGACATCATGCATTCAATTCGAATGCAGTAAGCAGCAAATTCATTTATAAACATATAGCAACACTTAAAACAAAATTCTTTGCCGTATATATATCAGTTGCATGGACAGGTTGATGAGGCTCGTTTTGAGAGCAAACCGTATGTCTAGGATTTGTCTTTAAATGTTTAAGAAGATGTAAAGAAAAAAAGATAAATATCTAACTACACGATTTTCATTGTATTTTTTTTAATTTTTCGACGATTAGAACAATCTCTAGAAATCTTCAAGTAGGTAAATAAACATACACATATTCCCCCACCCCCTCCCCCTCTTTTCTCTCTCTCTCTCTCTCTCTCTAAAAAACACATTTTATAGTAGTTGTAACTTTAAATGTTAAGTTCATTTTTTCATCACCTTTCCTAAGTATTACTTCAGTTAGTTTCCGGCAATTTCATGTGTCAGGTCATCAGTTGAAATGTTCCTTAGCAATCTTAGGGAGATTTTACCTCATTGAGCCCTCAGAATAATAATTGGATAAAAAATCAAGATCGTCGACATATTAATTTGTGCCTCCATTTTTTATAGGACGCGTCAACACGAAAAAGGCACGACTAGAGCTGTAACCCAAAGGCGCCATTCCCCCACCACCCCAAACAACCAGACTCAATGCTTGTGTGCAATACTTGGTAATAGCTATTTCATATAAATGTGGGAATGCAGAGATACAAATAAAAGGCTTGTAGATGTATGTAAGTGCATGTACGTGCATTTATATGTAATTAAAATATACAACTACCATTCAACTGTTTAAATGTGAAGGAAAACAAATCAAGATTCAAGGCTGTTGGCTATAGTGAGTCAGTCAATGTTTTACTTATTTTTGCATAAAGCCTGAAACAGTCTTAAAGAGAACATATTTTCAAAACCAATAAAAAGGTTATACAATTTAAAAAAAAGACTGTAAATCCTGTAAAATTGATTAATCATGATGAAAACTCCAGTAATAGATGATTAATCATAATTAATAATAAGAAACACGTTAAGTAACTAGAAACCAAGTGTTCAAGTGTCGCTCCAGGGAAGCAACACATTTATTTTAGTAAAATGACCTTAACCTTGACATTATTGACCTGAAATCAATCCCAATCTTCCTCTTCCCATATGGTATACTAAATCTGATAATCATGCCTCAATCCTAAAATCTCAAAGACACAAGATATGTTCGCTATATATTCTATGAAGGGAAATAATTCAGTGTTGCATAACACCTGAAATCGTTGATGAATCCGAATGAATCTGATTGAAATTGCATTTCCAATAGTAGGAATGATTTCTGTGCCATAAAGTTTCATCGAAATTGGAAAAAAAAATGGAGAAGAAGTAGCACACACAAAATTGTATCTATGGACGAACAGACAGACGGACTGGCGGTTGGACGGATAACCCGGTGAGCGCCAAGTAAGCGATCTATACCAGTACTGTTTTTACGACTTTGATATTTCGCGGCCGGGTATCGAGCCCACGACCTCATGATTCTACAATAATAATTGATTAGTGGATTGATACTGCCTTAATATCAAACATGGCGTATGATAAAATATGCAATCTTATGATATTTTTTAAAATATTATGATTACAAATCAATGTTCTCATAAGCAAGTGACACACAGTTAAATTCCTAAAGGCATGCTTAAGATTTGCATTTACACTCATGACGCTGGAGCGCGAATACAAATGAAAATGAATGATTTTTATTTTTCAACAACGTCAAAATCACGTGAATAAAAAAAAATATCTTTTTATGCAAGGACATGTTCAGCTAACGTTCTATTAATCCAGAAAAAAAATATCTTCGAGAATGCGAACAGATTTGTTTCACATTTTCAAGCAGGCATTCCATCAAACATGAATATCTGCCATATTTGATGACGTAATCACTTGAAATTTTTAAGACCTTATGAACGTACTCAATTTCGATTTTTTTTAAAAAAGTTCATTTTTTTAGACTGACATAATATTTAGAAGTTCCATGTTTCTAAACAAAGGGAAATCATTTACTGTTTGAGCTCTACATAAGAACATGAAACCGGAAAGTAAATTTTGTTTAAATTTTCACAATGGTGTTCTTTTAGGCACGGAAGACAACTTGTTGTTTTTTTTCAATTCGTCATGGTGACCATTGGTATATATATATATATATATATTACCCTTAATCAGAAGCTCTGAAAATTCAAATTTATCCACGATTTATTTCAATATATCACCTTTCTAGTTTCTTTCTTAAATGTACTAAATAGAACAAAGTTTCAAGTGCGCATGTGCAAATCCGCCTTCAGGACGTTGCTTTTTATTGACGCCAAAACTTACTCGGTTCTGTCCAACCGTTTGTCTGAACTGCATTATTTCCATTTTCTGTTCGGCCAAAATGATATTTGCAGCATTTTCTGGCAAAACTGGTAAAGAATTAAGAGAATCTCACTCTGTGATATCATCCTTCAGTGCAACTGCAATACTCTTCATATTTTTGGAGGATTGAAATAGATATACTATTGAAGTAAAATAAATGTCAGCAGGATATATTTGTTTAAATATTATATACGATTTAAGGTTATAATAATATATATGAAACATCTGAAAATATATCGTGAGGATATTATTGCAGACGAACTAAGTGATTCCGTTGGTTCTGTAATCGAGTACTAGTATGTTGTTCCGTCCGATCATTTGATAAAGTCGAAAGTTGTGTCTGAATTACAATGTGTAAAATAACTGATGCTAGCGATAACGTGATTAACAAACTGTAATGAAAAAAGAAAGTACGAAGGAGAAAATAATGCACTTTATTCGGAGATATTTTGAACCATAACTGGCTGGAAATTCTAGCGATCTATGGATAAAACTCCATCTGTATGCAAAGGTTAGCCTAAAGGTGCAGTGGTTAGGTTGTGCTCCATGCAAACAGCGTGTGGGTTCGAGTCTCAGCGGGAAAAAATATTTTATAATATTTTTATTAATATTTTTGCAATACAAGGTACATATATTTTTGTTATATTGAATTATTTATTTGCCCTTTTTAAGTACGTGGGTGTATAAACGAAAAGAAAACATGTATACATTAAGTAATGAGAGTTTGTTGTTTTAAATTTGCTTTCGCATATTCTTATAATCCTATAACACTGTAGGCAAGAGATAAGGGAAAAGTAACAGTGGCGGTATTCGTATTATTAGCAGGCTATTGAGAAAAATGATTTGTTCATCTTTTTAAGCGACCGTGTTCACGCAAGTTAAATGCGGGTTTATAACATTGGATTATTGGCATCGCTTGAAAATTTGATCACCGTTTATTAAATTTACTTTGATACGCAAAAGAAATACGACATCATCACACCAAAACCCTATTTTCTCTGCGCTATCAGCCTTTTGATGAACTGTGTTGTTTTGCTCATCGTTATTGAATTAAATATTTCCGTAAGCAAAAGCATGTCATTATACACAAAGCATATACATTGTCTTAAAGGGGGAAGTGGTGTATAGACATACATTCATTTTCCTTTTTCATTTGAAGCATTTTTCTATGTCGTGTCGACGTAGTGAGTAAAACAAGCGCTCTGCGACTTGATTCGGCTGGTACCTGGCTTGAGATTGTCAAATATAGTAATTAGGGGAACTTTGTTAATTCAGGAGGCGGAAAGAGATCAATGAATAATTTAAAAACATATCTCTCAACACCAAAATAACAGTTCAAAGTTTTTTTTTTTTATACACAAAGTTTTAATTTTGATAGATCTTAAATCCTACAGGTTAAAAATATGTATTAAAAATATTTTATTACAATGCAAATAACTTCAAATTAAGATTAAACAAATACTTGAATAATGACAACGTCTTTTAAATATGAACTTAGACGAGGTTTCAGCCTATTGATAAATATGGACTTTGACCAAAGATTCTCCCTACACTGTACTTATGT